>CAUYUJ010022540.1:0-65000 GCA_963575745.1 Prorocentrum cordatum
TTGACTTGGGTAGGATCGGCGCCGGCCTCAAGGGACCCCGGAGTGCCTTGGACATCCGGGGCTCGACCCGCGGAGGGGGGCTCTGCCGCCCGATGTCCGCTTGGAGCGGCATCTGGCGGCGGTGCCTTAGCAGCGGGCGCATCCTCCTCTTCGGAAGAATCTAGCTTAGTGGGGGAAGATTCGGCAGGCTCTTGAGGTGCAGCGCGTGATGCAGCGCCAGCGCCCGGGTCTACCATCATATTGTCTTCCTTCACCTGTTCTTCCTCGGCTCTGGCTGGGCCAGGCGGATGCGGAGGCAAGCTCGCCGTCGCGGCTGAGCCGGGCGGGGGGGCGGGGGGAGGAGGAAGTCTGCTTCCACTTGCAAAAGATTTGCACTCGGCGCGAGGCTGCGACCGCTTGCTCTTGTCGGCGATCATGAGAGTAGGAACAAAATCTGGTGCCAGCTTATGGATCTGATCGACAACAGCGGTTGCGAACTTCGCCCATGACTCCGAGTATTTTCCCGGTTTATGCGTTTCTCTTCCTTTGGCCTTCGCGTAGAGGCCCTTTGCTGCGTCGACATACGGTTAAATTTCCCCCGACAAATCCTCGGGGCATTCGGTCCCTTGTGGCCGGTCGGCAACAGTTTGACGCCATTGGTAAAAGAAACCTTTCTCTTTTCTCAGTGCTCCACGTGCTCTCTTGCCTGAGAAGTGCGTCTTGGAGATTTCTCTGGGAGTTCTGATAATGGCGGTTGCATCGTCGGACCCCACTGGCTCAAATGACTCCTCTGATGAAGAATCTCCGTCCGTCTGCATCGGGGCAGGTGCCTTAGGGAGCTCCGGCCTCTCACTGCCTCCGTGGCGTGCAGAGCTTTCATCCTCGGCGGTCTTGGCTTCTGTCTCGATTGCCATTGCCCTTGCGGCGGAGCTCTCCGCCTGCTCAGTCTGGTCCACCCCAGCGCTGCCTTGGGCAGGCTGGAAAGGCCCCTGGTCTCTCAACCGTTCAGGTGCTGCCTTCGGCGGGGGCTCAGCTTTCCGACGACTTTGGTCAGCTTGTAACGAACGATCAACGTTCCACCTGGCAAGCTTGGTCACGGGGGTGGGGGGGTCGCGAAGACTCGATGTCCAAAATTTGAGGCGGGCCTTCCGCTTTCTCCGCGCCTCCCGGCTTGGCCGGTGGCTGCGCAACTTTGGACGCAGAAAGATCAGCGGCTCCAGCGTCACGACTCGCCACCTTTGCTGGCGGAGGCGTCGGCGCATTTGCCTCGGGACTCCGGCGAGGCGGGGGCGGAGGCTTGCCCAGTACAAGTTCCCCCTGCACTGGTAGAGATGAGCCCCTCATCGGCGCTGCGTTCGGCTTCTCGGCCGGCGGCGGCGTCATCGCGCATAAGGCAGGTTTGGGTGGCGGAGGTTTATACGGCACCTCGCTGGCCGGTTCGACTGGCAACGCCCCCTCTCTCGGAGGCGGGGGGGGCATAGGCATTTTCGCAAGTGCATCGGCTTTGTGAAATGGATCCACGCCTCCGCTGCGGCTTTGCCGGGCGGAGGCTTAGACGCTCTCCCAGTGCGAGATGCAGGCTGCCCCGTGGGAAGTCCTCGGTGCCAAGCGAAGAGGGTGCGCCGGGCGGCTTTGCCGCCGGCGCCTGCTGGGTGCACCCATCGACGACTTGGCTTTGTCCTCCTTTTCTTTGTCCATATTATCCTGGGCAATCTTCTTGGATTCATCCGACGCCTCGTCTTTGCGCAGCGGATTGATTTTAGTGAGCCTGGCTCCTTTCTTCTGGAGCCATGGCCAAATATCATCGAAATTATTGTTCTCGAAATGAGGGCTTCGATCCGCCTGCCAATCAATGGGCTCCAAATTTGGGGCCCGCTGTTTCTGCGCCCCCCGGACTCGGTCCGTGGCAGCCGCCCTTTCTTTGTCGCGATGCCGCTCGACCCCGAAGTCTTGCTCCATGTTGCAAGAAGGCATAAGCCGGCGCGACATGAAGCGCTGCCGGGGCCCAATGGTGGAGTCGAAGCTCACGCAGCGCATCCCCCGTTGGGTCGCTAACGAACTGATCTGGTTTTCCCTTGATGATGGCGGGCTGTTTCGAAAAGAAAACAATATCAGCAGTAATCCAGATGCCGTCTCCAAAGGTCTCCTCTGCGACAGAATATGTCGCGTGAGTTTGGGGATTGTTGGTGCGTGGAAAAGAGTGCGCACCAATCTTGTTCGACTTGGCGCTGCCTCCGTATCGGGGATCAGATGGAAGCAGCTGATGGCCCTCCAAAATCAAATGAAGGGCAGTCGCAGACGTACCATGGGACTGTCTAGTCCAGCTTGTGGATTGGTCTTGGACCTCCGCAAGCTTTTCGTCGGTTACGTAGACAGGCAAAGTAAGCTGAACGCAATGATTGAGGCCCGCTCTGTGGACCTTCATAGACGACTTCGCCCAATTCAGACGATCAGCGACAGTGGCCGTTGGGTCCGCCCGCGACCGGTCGGCCTTGATCACAAAGAAGCGTGCCCAATTCGGAACAACATAACTATGTTCCAAAACTGGTGTCTTTGTGGACTTCTGCAGCATCTGAAAAGCCAACCACGCCTCTCCTTCTGCGGGTTTCTGACTCATCTTGAACTGCTTGCTGCGGGGTGGGTCTTCCCCTTGTGCAACCCGTGCAACGCGGCCTCCCCCCCGGATACTCATTCGTAAGCATCATGCCTCTGTAGAGCCCACCGCTCGCTACATTGAATGGTCGGAGGAAATCGTAAAGGACTGGATCTTGACCAGGCGTATTTCTGTAGGGCAACTTCTTCGTTATCTGGCATGAAAGATGGCAAGGCCAATCCCGTTCCCAATCTGCATTGCGATTAGGATCGCCACCTATTCTCAAACGGCTTGGGAACTTAAACTTTTGGCTGAGCGTGGTTGACCTTCTCACAGGGCATTTGATGCGAAGGTTGTCCTCCGCTGCCTCACCAGGTGTCTTAACATCTCGCGCGCCCTTTGCAGGGGCCAGAACGGGTCCGCGGGGCGGCTGGGCCGCCCGCGTGGCAGCAACGTTCCCCGAGGCGGCTGGGCCGCTCGGTGTAGCAGCGCCACTAGAAACGGCTGGACCGCTCGGCGCAGTGACGTCGTCCGAGGCGGCTGGGCCGCTCGGTGCAGGACCATTGCCCGAGGCGGCTAGGTCGCTCGGTGCCGTAGCAGGCACTGCCTTCTTCAATTCATCAACTGCCGCGCGCATGTGTTCATCATTTTTCACACCTTCAATTGCTAATCGAAGGCGCTTCCCCCTCGGGGGCATTCCCGGACAGAAATGCGGACCGCGCGGCAAGAAGTAGCGATCATCTTACCACGGGAAAAAATATGTATATGCATTCCCTCGCTGCAAGAAGTCAATAAATGCATCAGAATAATATGAATGGATCGCCCCGCCCCCAGACCCGTCTTGGACGGCCGGGAACGCACCGGCACCCAAAGCTGTTTCGCACGGACGAGTACTGAGCACAGACTTGGGTACGTTGCCTTCTGTGGGGCTCCAGTCTTGCCAGTGCGTGACTAGCTCGCTAATTGTAGCCTCTTGCGATGTATACCCACCAGCTCTGTTCGTCTTTGTTATGCTACCCCCCTGGTTGCGCCGCCGGAGGGTTGGCAAAAGAACAACGTAGCAAGTTTAGCGGCCTTCAACATGTGCTCAGCGCACAATTGGCCCGCGTTCACATTAACCATTTGTCCGCCCTTATCCATCTTAGAATCACCGTGCTCGGAAGCGAAGTGGTAGAAATCCCCTGGGCGGTGCCGCAGTTCGCGGTAAAGGCTCACACCGTCGAGAATCATTACTCGCGGGAAAAAACCCCATAGTTTTGCAGATTTCAATCCGACGGTTCATCCGAGCCCTGACGAGAGTGGCGTCATCATCCCACATCTGGCTCGCGCCAGACCCGTTCGACCGCCAGCATTTGTGGCCCCCGCCAACGTACATTATCTCTATCGCTCCGTCTATCGCGCGGGCGATCGCGTCATCCACCAGGTGAACCGCCGCCTCTACCAATATTCGGAGGCTTCCAGCGAACGCCGTTTGATTTTCTTGCCGCTGTGACCCAGTGCCGACTCCGTTCAGTTCACCAGTTCCGTCAACAGTGTCATTGAAGTTCCAAAAGATGAAACGCATCGGCGTGTGGATTCCTCTCTTGTAATAACTGCGCTCTTCCCAATTGGGTTTCTTAGCCTCTTCCTGAAGCCCTGGGGCCATGCACCCGCTCATGATCTCCTGTGAAATGCCGTGCACTTGTTCCCGCAAATGGCATTCAGGAAGACGGCTGGGCAATGAATTCCAGCGTGGGTCTGTTACTATAGAGAGGGTCACGCAACAAACGTTGAAACACATATCATGACGATATGTGCATATGCGGTCTGGCGAATCGGGGCGGCATCGACGCGACGCCAAGGGGCGTCGTGGACTCAAGACTTCGGCCAGGAAGCACGAGGCGCACGATTACCCAGATCATGAATCTCTGCAACCGGTCGCAGTGTTCTGGGGGTGCACGGACACGCAAAGCACTGTTCAACTAAGCGTTCGCGGGCGCCGGCCTCGAACTCTGGCCCCATCCCCCGCCTCCTCCCAATATCCCTTCGCTGTGGCCCCACCCTCCTCATGCCCCTCCGACTACCCCCAGTCCTCATCAGGCCCCTCGCCCGCACTGTCACCCCCCATGTGCCAATTCACGTCGTTCCTCGTCGCCCTCCTCCGCCGGATGAATTCCCCCATCGTCCGCGTGCTTGCCCTCCTCCCATCCTCCACGCCCTAGTGCAGATCATGCCCCCTCCTTCTGCCCCCCCCGCCTGCCTCGTCGTCGTGATGCTGACACCGATGATGCAGCTCCTCCTGGGCCCACTTCCTCCCGTCTCGTCCAATCCAGTTCATCCCCGGCACCTCGGCCACCCCTCCTATCGAGCCTCTTCATTCCCACGGCCCGCCATCCCCCCCCCCCCCCCCCCCCGCGCCTTCGCACTCTCAGGCCACGGCCCCCTGCTGGGCCAGCCGGGCGACCCGCGGAAACTCTCGCCCAGTGGCCGCTCCAGCGAGCGGCGCGCAACAAATGCACAGCTCGAGAAACGAACTGTGCATTTCGACCGCGCACGACGCCCCCCCCCCCCCCTGGGCCAGCCGAGCGAGAAACGCGAAAGTTCCCGCCCAATCAACGCCACCCGCGAGGGGCACACTCCAAATACACAGATGGGAACCAGATCTGTGTACACAGATCACACCACGATCTGTGCATACAGTGGGCCCGCACACGAAAATACACAGTTAAAGACGCAAGCTGTGTACACAGATCACACCTTGATCTGTGCATTTCGAAAATGCGAACGCTCGCCACCTCGAGGGCGCCCCGACTTTGCCAACCCAGAACCGAGGTCGACATGCCCAGCCAGGGGGGAATGCAAATGCCCACTTCCCCGGCCCAGGGCGCCCCCGAAGGAGCTGCAAAAACGTGCTTCCCTGGCCCAAGGGGGCCACGGCGAAACGCGGCGCCAAAGCGGCCCCCAACGGCCCGAAGACGCCCCAAAAGGCCTCGAAGGACTCCAAAGAAGGCCGCGCAGCAATCCGAGAGCACGAGAGGTGTCACATGTCATGGACCTCTCAATAGTCAAAGCTCCACGCGTCGCCATACAGACCACTGCGCTGGCAAGGGGGCGGACCTTGCCGCAGGCACCTACACATTTACATGTTAGCGATGCGACTGCGCTGGGCGGCCGTGTCGCCCGCGTTTGCAGTGCGCCCCGAACGCTCGCATCGGCAATCCCCTCTGTTTGGTTGCGCCGCTTGGCTCGGATATCGAAAAGGCGACATACTGCTGACGCGGGCACGCGGCACCAGGGATTTCACTTTTCGAACAAGGAGGGAAGACGAGGTCGGACGACGGACGGTGGAGCAGGGAGGCAAAGAGGAACGAGGAATAATGGGGGAGGTGGAAAGGGGCACTCCCCCGCCCGAGCCGCGGACGCCTTCGACGCCATCCAAAGGGGGGAGAAAGGAAGGGCAACGGAGCGAGGGCGAGGACGACGACGGGAGGCAAACTGTCATGGGCCCGCATATAGCCACATGCTTGCGATTCGGGTGCGCGTGCTTTCTTCGAGGAGCGCCAAGCCCGACCCACACTGAATTCACTAATTCCTCCAAACTGTGTAAACACCATGTCCTCTGCACCCCCTCCTATACAACTGCTTCGGAACAGAGGGGCAGTGGATTCCACGCTGGGCTTGTGTTTCTTGGACGCATCCCGAAACGAGATTGTGGAATCAGAGACAATGTGGACGGAATAGGACCAAAACTTGTATGCCCCATTATCCATCAAGCACAGAGGATGGAAAAAGTCCGTCACGGGCTTGCCTGTGGCCATCACGGCCGCGACGTCCTCGCCAACAAATGGAATCCATGAATGCCCGCTCACTCGGGCAATCTGTGCGATGGCCTGACACTTCTGAAGGAACGTCAACTGTAGTGCCCAGTTTGTCAACTGTGGGTATGTAATATCAACATAAAGCTGAAGAGTCTCGTTCACCTTGGATTGCCAGTCATTCGTCGGCGGCCCGGGATTCGGTGCAAATTCTCCCTGCAGCCAATGATAGTCAAGGACGTTCCAGGGGCCTCGCCCCAAATAGGGCGGGTCGTCCTGTTCGCCACTTGCCGTCGTTGGCCCCGCATCTGGAGGTCCACCTCCACCGCCCCCGCCAGAGGGTCGGCCGGGAGGTGGGGCGCCCCCGAGGGAGAACCACCTGGGCCAGACGGAGCGCCTCCACCGCCGGCTGGGCCGGGAAGAGAACCCCCGCCCGCCCCGCCACCGGCTTGGCCGGGCGGGGCAGCCGGATTCGAGGCTGATCCGCCGGCAGCCTGCCGACCGGCACCAGGATTGTCCAACGAAGGCTGGGCGATGGCTACGTTTGCCTGGCGGCTTGCCGAACCGACTGGGTCGGTCGACGCCTCCGCTGCCAAACGTGGCCTTTTCGGCGAGGGTTGCTTTTCGTCCAAGTCAGCCTCGCCATTAAGGCCATCCTTCGCGAGCCGTGCATCGAAGTCGCATGGGCGTGTCCACCAAGGTTGTTCCTTTCGCCAATGTACCGCCTGTCGAGGGGAGACCTCGAAGCAATTTGCTCTGGCTGTTGTGGCGAGCGCCTCCTCGACAACATGCACTGGCGTACAAGACAGACCTTTGACGACAGGCAGGGCATATATCGTGCCCCAACCGCCCCCAATGGCTTGGCCACGGGGAGGCGTTCGTGGTGAAGGGCCCCAGATGTTCAGCCACAAATCGGGAGCGCCTTCTGTCTTGTGATCCCTTACTGGGACGCTCACAAAGTCTCCGTAGATCGTCTTCCGCCGCATGGCTGGGCCAACGGTGGGACCCACGACCTCTCCCTCTTCAATAATTCGGACGGGATGTCGAGCCTCCCCCGGTGCATGTGTGTACAACCTGCAGACCAACCTCGTCATTTCATCTGGGTGCGACTGAAAAAAGGCACCCACTGGGATCTGGTCAAGTTTCGGGGGAGCACAATCGCAACGGCACGTTGCCATTCTGTCGAACGTAGTCCAATGGACGGTCCACGGGTCTCGTGAGACTTGAGTAAACAGACGCTCGAAGATCGTCTGGGATGTGTCGGAGAAATCAGCCTTTAGTGCGGTAACGACTTGGTCGCCCCGTCTGTATAATATGTTGTGTCTCCACATCGTGAAGCGCCAACTCCATCCCCGTTTATGCACAAACTTGATGGTCCCAGCATGATCGGGCCTGGACCATTCTCTCTTCCTATCTGGAAAACAATGGAAGATGGATTTCTCCTTGAGGGAATCGTTGTCCTCTTGCAAGGAGATAGCTGTCCTCTTGGCAGGCTGGCTGTCTTTGAAAGCATCGTCGGCAGCTCCCTTACGGGCTGCGATCTCTCCTGCGTGAAACTCTACGCCAGCCTCCATTTCGATGTCCTCATTCATCACGACATCGCTCGGACTAAAAGGATTAGCCTCTTCCCCGGACGGCTTGCCCGGCGGGGCGGCGCCCCCGCTCGGCTGGGCCGGTGGGGTTGCCTTTCGAATTGGGTTAGGAAGAGCCTCTCCTTTGGGCCCGACCTGGGGCTCTCCCTTCTCAGGTGAGTCGGGAGCAAGTTCGTCTATGATGTCGTCCGAGCAAACCGAAGCCACGTCCTCCCCCGACGGCTTGGCCGCCGGGGTTCCCAGCGGCTGGCACATGGGCTCGGTCAATGACCTCTCGGGCGCGCGGGGGCCGCGGCAGGCAAGGCCCGCGCAGCTGCAACAAAGCGGCAGCGCGGTCCGAGGGGGGGCCGGCCGCCGGGCAGCCCGCGCAAGCTCTGGAGACGAAACGGCAGCGGCACACGCGAAATCAGAGGATGGGAAGGGACGACGACGAGACGACAACGCGCCCTCCGCAGCACGAGCAACAACAATATGAACCTGATTGGCAAAGGTGTCCGCGTAATCCTCAGCTAACTTACGCTCTCGTCCTCTGGCCTCAACACGCTCGTGCGCGCCATCGCATCTGCGCTCAAGTCCCTCCGTCACGTCGGGAGACGTGGATGCTATCGTCCAATGCTTTTTCACGGAATTACCCTTACTGTCCCTCAATCCGTAAGCACATCCATGCAAAGCCGTTTTGACAAACCCTAACTCTCTCATGAATTCTTTCACCTGTGGAGACCTCCAATAATTACAATGGGTTGGCCACTCAATGCAAACGGTGCCCCCCGCTTTGTGCGCAGCGCGTGCAATCTCGCGGAAATTCCAAAACAGATATCTAAAGTATGTCCTAATACCTCGAAGCCTACGCATCGCTCTATGATTTCCCGTTCTAAAGTAATGGGCTTCGATCGCGCGTGGCCAGGGGGGGCCTCCTGTACAAGGCATAGAGCCCCAAAGCGTGATGCGTTATCCTTTGAACGTCTTTATGTCATTCAGTGCCAACCTTGGACCCTCACCGGTTCTCATATCTTCCTTCTCCGTGTACCGAATTACCTCACACGAATCGTCAACAAAATTCCTGGGGTTTCCGATCCTGCTCTGAGGGCCACAACTATATTCTAACAAGAGTCGGTCTCCGGTCCCCTGGGTGGCCGGAGCGCAGTCTTCCCGGATCCAGAATTCCGTTCAGCCGGTCCATCTACTCGGGTGGTAGTCGCCATCGCTGGAATCGCCATTCGAATTCTGCTCAAAAGGGTGATGATATTTATTATCTTGGTCGCGCCAACTATCCGCGCGGTCTACCGTCAAACCATGTTGTGTGTGTGTGGCAAAAATACGACGCTTATCATCTAATCTGTCCGGGTCAACGGGGCAATCTGAATTTACCGGTATAAACGCGACAAGTCTGGGAACAAAGTGTCATCGTTCAAGACTCTGTCCGCGTCGTGCCCATTGATCCTTCCTACCCGGAAGTCGGCAACAGCAGCAGGCGGAAGGCGAGGGAGAAGAAGTTTGTGTCCGAACATATCTTGCTCGACATCAACTGGCTCAACGTTCGATCGTTATTCACGCACCTCTTTTACCAAATTCGACGCATCAGACTCGGATTCGCTATCAGTTATATCAAACATTGCTCACCTCGACTTCGGGGCATTTCTTGGTTATCTCCTCCATCGTTCTGGATTTCTCGGAGTTTATCCTGGAAACTTCTTCGGTCGTGATAGGAGCGGCTGCACCTGCTTCCACGGCTTGGCCGGGCGCATTCGCCACCACAGCTTGGCTGGGGGCGTTCGCCGCCACGGCTTTGCCGGGGGCAGCCTCGGCGCCAGCCGGGCATTGAGCGCCGCCAGGTGCCGCCGGGATGTTCATTGGTTTTGGGGAGCGCGCAACGGGCTCACCCTTGTTGGGGCGCTTCTTTTTCTTGTTCATCTTTTTGCTGGTGCAGCAGCTCCTCTCCGCAAAGCCGAATCCGGACCTAAGCGGGGCTTTAGAATCCCCCCGGGTTTCAGGGGAAGTCCGTCTGAAAACGTCGAACCCAGATAGTCCCGGCACCGCTTGGCGGCCCAGAATTTGAGGGTCACAACGTTGACAAGGTACAATACTTTAACCCAAACCAAAGGATCTGTGAACCTCTTCGTTCCATTGTCTGCAGCTTCGTTTTGGGTCCTTCCATG
This sequence comes from Prorocentrum cordatum, assembly GCA_963575745.1. Taxonomy (NCBI): domain Eukaryota; class Dinophyceae; order Prorocentrales; family Prorocentraceae; genus Prorocentrum; species Prorocentrum cordatum. The sequence goes on from CAUYUJ010022540.1 coordinate 10,115, forward strand.
CTGAAGTTCAACGATGCCCCGAGAGCATTGCTCGGACGCAGCTGCAGCGTCAATACGATGGGTTCTCGGTAGATGCACGAGCTTCATGGGCCCCCCAGCTTTGATGACCTTACACGCTGCCCGGTTGTCTTCTAAGAACAAACAACGCATTTCTCTCCCAAGCAGTGTTTCCCAAGGCGGGAGCGCCGCAAGCAGCTCTTTTCGCAGGGCAAGGTCAGCGGCCACAATCTCTGCCTCAAGAGTGCCATGGGGAACGCATGTCTGTCGCTGCGAGCCCATAGACTGCCCAGCTCTGGCGCATGGGCCCCGAATTGCTTGATAACTGGCACTTGTGCTCCTATGCGTTCTAATGTCACTGGCCAGATCCACGTCAGTGAACTGCTTCAACAAGACATCATCCATTTTATCACCTACCCATGAGGACATGCGGTAGTGAGAAGTACACTTGATGTAACAGATGAAGCGGAAAAATCAATGTCGTGTTGCTCTGTCCATTTGGTAATGCAACTTGCCCTGTGGCACACGGCGCGGACCAAGTCGTATCGTGTCACTCTTGCACCGTAAAGGGTCTTCATCAAGACTTTTGCCGCTATGGGCTGGAGCACTCCCGCCCGGGTCGGCGGCCCCGGGTCGTTGGGGCTAGCCGCTGCGGCATCAAGGCCGTGAACCTCAATTTCCTGATCTGTGGGCCCCACGGCAACTTTAATTTGCAACGCTGAGGCTATTGCCTCCTCTGCGGGAGAGCAGATTTCACCTCTAGGGCCGCCTTGGCCGTCTTTGAGGTGAGTAAGTTCGGGGCCAAATGGGGTACCTGCAGCGGGATAAGTAGCTGGGTCAGTATCCGTGAGTTGTGCATATTAACGTGACACAGGACTCGAAGAATTCAGTCATGTCGTAGTCTATGACTCTGGCCTGTTTGGGTTTTCTCGGTTGGTATGGCTCGGGCGGCTGGGCCGCCGAGTCACCCCCCGTTTTTCCCCCTCGCTGCTCTCGTTCGGGACGGAGGCGTTCTTCTTGACTTTAGGAGGCGGCGGGTCCAAAACCGTGGGCAACTCACCTTGCCATTCAACAAACTGTGTAGATAGTCTGTGTTCACCACCCAAATATCGTCCGACCGCGGTCGGAGGGTCTATTTCTATACCTTTCGGACAGTTGTCAGAAGGGGTTTGTAGTAATGTCCACCCTTCAGCAAGCTTGTCTGCGGGACCAGACAGCTTAACATCGTCAACGTAAATTATCAGGAAAAGCTTCAACTCCTTATGGAAATAGCAGCTGCGCCACGCACTACACTTCACAAATCCTTTAGCCGTAACATGTCATTCGCAGCGTTGCTCCCAATATAATCCCGAATCAGGATGTCCGTATAACGATAGATACAACGGGCATACGGGATTACGCATGTGCAACCATTCTTTAGGCCATTCATCACGGGGTAGAAATACCCACGTTGGGGCGCCGCCCAACCTTGACTGGGCGCAAGCCTGGCTGGCGTCAGCTTGTTCAATACTATGGCCTTCGAAAAGCCCGTAAGTGTCAGCTGCTTTGCTGGCCTGCATTGTAGCAGGACTGCTGGAAAGTTCTTGGAACAACGCAACATCCTCATTCTGATCTCTCACGCTCGAGCCGTCGACAACTACTCGTCCTTTGTATGTCCGATCTTTGTGTCCGAGTGGCAATTCAAAGCTTTTCTTTGCAAGGATTGCAAGTAAGCGACCAAAGTGAGAGGTCTGTCCATTGAGTTCCGCAACGACGTCGGCATATTCCCTAACCCCTTCCTCGTTCCATGTGCCTATGTCTCGCAGTCTGTTCCGTTTTTTTCTAAGATCGGCCTGGGCATCTTGGTTAGCCTTGGCCTCATCTTTGGAGACAGATCGAGCTGCAGCGGCATCAATCTTGGCACGTTGCCAATCATTGGGAAGTCGGAAGGGCTCGTCGACAACTGAGATGAGATCAGTACAAGGGTTGTAAATATAATCCAAATCAAATCTTGCTTTTTCACGATGGCTGGGCACTGGGGCTGAGCTACTCTGCAACGGCGCCCGAGGCACGCTTCGCCGCGGCGCGGCGGCCGCCGGACTCGAGGTCGGGCTTGCCTCTTGTGTCTCCTCAGATTCATCCTCGGATAACGGGTCCATGCCGGCTGGGCCGGAGGGGGCCCCGTCGCGCGCTACGGTAACACCGCGCCATGTCTGCTTCCACCTAACATCCTCGCCTTCCGAAAGATATTCGTCGGAATCACCCTCCTCAGAGGGCTCGGCAGCTACAGCTGCGGCTTGGCCGCCCTGTGCTGCCAGACGACGAAACCGCTCAGCAACCTACGGTGCGGCACTTTTTGCCCTCGGATGTTTCGCAAGGTAGGCAGCGATCTCCGCAGGGATTGGACGAACCGCAAGTGGCTGGGCCACTGCGGGCTCGGGCGGAGTCGGTGGATCATCCGCGCCCAAGCCAATGTCGCGCAGGGGGCCAAGACAAGGACCAGGATCTTCTATAGCAAAGAAACCTCTCTGGTCGGCCTTGCATTGCTCGACGGCCTGCCTATGTCGCGCTTGATCCATGCTGAACCAGCGTCCGGGATGAATCCCAGAGTTGGTGGATTCAGGCAACTTCTTCAACCATTGCGCACAGCATTTGGGATCTGAGTCGGTGGCCCATAATCGGGTCACGGGGACATAGTCAGGATCATAATAGAGTACGACTCGCATGCTGCACGTTTTCCGACGACCTGTCAACAAGAGCTTTTGTGTCAACTCCTCTTTCGTTAGACCGACGACGATACGCCTGTCCTCAAAATGTTCCATCGCATCAAGGTTCTGCGTCGCACGAGCAAGAAGCTGGCCTTTCCCTGGGACCTTATCACGCGGCTCTGCCGCTGAGAACTTCGATCGTCGATCCAAACGGTACCCGATGCGTGCGAGGCCCAACTTATTGTCTTTATCTTCGTCTGGGTGAGAGTCTCGCTAAGGGCCCCTGCCATCGATCACCACAGGCTCGTCATCCACACATAGACCCCCCGGGCCGTCGTCATCGTCGGAATCGGCCTCGGAGTCTCGTAGTGGAGCGCCCTCGCCTTCTCGAAGAGGCGATGGCATGATAATGGCGGGCTCATCTGCACCAAACAGATTGTCCGATCGCACTCCTGCCACCTGCCGCGGCCCGTCTGGGACGGGCGCGGCCTCTCCTGCGGGATGGATTGCGACGGGGCGCACCTCGGCCATTGCCTGCTCGCGCGCTTCTCAGGGGAAATTGAGGACATTGATCTTCCGCAGTGCCGTCCAAAATGTTGCTGCACACTTGATCAGACTTCTCTATGGTGGGTCGCTTGCCCTCGGGCGTGCGCCCTGATTCCGCATTAAGTCCGCCCAGTTGCCTCAATGGCACAACATAACGTTCTGGACCAACCGTGCCCCCCGCTGCGCACAGACCCCAGGTAGATTCCTGGGGCCATTGCGCCCCCAGTCTCGGCTGCTCTAAATATTGACTCTGGCGGGGGCGCATGGCGTGCGAGGGGCCCAAAGGGAAGAAGCGGGGCCTCAAACGCATGTCCGAAGCGACGTTCCCAACTGGACCTCCCTTCTTCATGGGGCCCTGGCACTGTAGCAAAGACAAACATATCGAACGGCATGCGTCCAATATGGCGGCGGGGGGACCCGCCTGCATAAGCAGCACTAGGGCCCCCATATGTGCCGCGCCGTTCGCGCGCTCTGCGACAGCATGTTGTTTCTTACTTCCTGGGATGGTAGGATCATGTGCAATCTAATCTTGAGCTCGTAGCATGCCCTTGCAAGCTCACGCGCACCATCAGCGTAAGAATACTCAAACTTCTCTCCCGGGTCTTTGAGGTTTACTAAAAAAGTTGCAAACATGAGCCGCAGACTTGTCGTGTACACCCTGAGCGGCGAAGAAATCCGCTGCTCGGTCGCGGAAAATCACGCACGCGGTCTCATCGTGGAGCCCCCGCGAGAGTTCATCCATCGCAAACCAATGGTCCATCGTCGTCAGGTCTCCAAACGAAGTGGGATTAGCGTATGGGCGGGGAACCCTCAGCCCTTTGTTGCGCGCTTTGCGCTGCTGCTTTCTGATAGCTTTGGCCCAATTGCATACTGAACAATATGGGTTCTTGGGAGTATGAGTCAGAAAATGCAGCAGGGAGGCTGCGGCCTTTTTGAGCCGCTCGGCAAGGGATCCCGACACCTCAACCTCCGCATCATCTGGGTCTAGTTCTGGCGGTGCGTCGACGTCGATCAAGTCGACACCGTCAGCGTCTCCAACTTCGCCCTCCTCGGGCCCGGGGGCCGCGTCGCACGCACTGGAATCCAACCCTCGATCCATGTCATAGGGGAGGTGTCCTGAGACCCCGTGCCAACAAGGGCTTTTATATGCAGCTGCGCAGGCCTCGGCTTTGCCGGGCTGCTCGTTGCTCTGACCAACGGCTTGGCCGTGGCAAGGCAAAATCGAGAGACATTTGGAGGCAGCGATACCGGTCGGCGTCTGACTCCAACCGCTTTCGCTAGCCTTGCGAGGCGGATAATAAAAATAAGAAATAAGTAATGGTGTCCGCGGAGTCTAATGAGGACGGAAAAACGGGCGCGAACTCAGTCGGCCGTCCGTCAACGTAGCTGTGGTTGCCAATCAACTCATGTGTATGCAGGTCTATGGTCACGCGAATCTGAACAGCATGGGGCGGAGGGCCCCCCGCTGATTCCACGCTGTCCAGAAATGCCTTGGCGCCTGGCGTCACGCAACACCACCGCTCGGGAGGTTCACTCTCCCCAGCGGTAACCGCGCGCATCCATTGATCCAGCGCCTCTTTGCCTGAAAGGGTCAAGTATGGTATCTTGCCCTCAACGGTCAGGTCCACTTTTGACCGTTGGGCAACCATAGGTAGGGCCTTTGGCCTGCTGGCCAGAAGAAAACTAAAGCCGTGATCCATGCACCGCTCTCCTACCGAGATCACGCACGGGGTCTCCGGCATGACCAAAGCGTTAAAACTACCACCCTTAAATTTAGGGCATGCGATGCGAACTGAAGCGAGGGCTTTTGACTCTCCCCCGGCAGTATTCAGAGCGATCGATTGCGGAAGCTTTCGAATCAATCTCATTGCACCTGCACTTTTAATATACGTTTCCGCTATGAGGTTATACCCACACCCTGTATCAATAATAAAGCTCAGCGCTCCAAGATACGCAGCATCCTTGTCTGTGCATCCTGCAGCGGCTGTGCCGCGTGGGCCCCCCTCCTCAGCCCCCAACCAAAGGTGCCAGACGTCATCTTGGAGGTCTGACGCCCTGATTAGGGCTTCCACAGCAGACGCTCTCGACTGAGTAGACATCTGTCTGCGCATCTCTCCTGGGAACTTCCACCTGTCTTTGTCACTCGAGGGCAACTCTTCCAGGTCGCGGAGACGCGCCTTCCTGCAAGCGATGGCGGGCCCCTCAGCCGAGGGGCGAAATCGGGCGCGGAACTTGCGCCGACCCGTCATCCGAGATCGAATGCAGCTTTTACTAGGGGGGCCGCTCCAGTACATCTCGATAGCGCCCCGAGAAAGAAGATGCAGGATATTTGCAAGGAAATTTACATCCGCTTGCTCCCTGCATTCGTGGTGAAACTTTCCACCGGAAGGATTCCTGTCGACTCCTCCGCTAGAATCTACAAAGGCCTCTGGAAAATGAGGGCCGGCCTGCTTCTGCCCAGGAAGGCCCCGAGCTTCTGCCAATGGCACCGGAGCTGACTTGGTCAGCGGGCACCCCCCTCTCCCCCCGCTTTCGGTTTGACCGACGCGGGCGTCGCCGCATCCACCGAGCGAGGGAGATGAGAAAAAGCACCCTTGACAAAATTATACCAATGAGTCTTCCAGCACTGGCGGCTGAGCCGCCAGTGAGAAACCAATGTCACGGATGGCCTGTCGTGGTCTTGGCGAACCAATAAAACTTTTTGCCGCGCGTGCATTTGCCTGTTTCCATGTAAGAGCGACAACTCATATCTTTGCCTTTGCCTCTGCCCTTGTTTCTGTCTCCGTTTTTCTTGCGTTTCTCTGAACTGTTACTAGAGGCCCTAGAACCGCTAGAACCAGCAGTGGAGGAGACATTGGCAGCTGCAGCATTGGCTCGTTTAACTGTTCGCTCATATCCTAGAGACTGTCCAGCATCAAGCTTCGCTTGTTCATATTTATCGCGCTTGAGCTTTTCTGCATCGGTCAAGCCTCTGTGCGCTCTGTTGCAACCGGCCTCAGCTCCGCGGCAATTCTTGGGGTCACGCGAATAAGCATAGCATGGTGGCGTGCTCTCTTTTCCGCGCGAACGGCGAGGTTGACTCCTGTTCCGCCGTTGCGATCCTTTTCCGCGGCCACCCGCCGGAGTCTGCGATCGGCTCTGTCCCTTTCGGCCTCGGCCATCAGGTTTCTCAGATCTCCCTCTGGGATTCTTATTCTGAGCCGGAGCAGCATTTGACTTATCCCCCGCAGCCGGCTGGGCCGGCGCGGCAGCTTTAGGCTTCTTAGGATTAAATGGACATCCCTGACCTGCGTTCGGGCAAGTCTGGCCTTTGCGTACAAACTTGCACGTCGTCTCGCCCTTAGTCAAGCCACTCTTCATCACATCCGTGGGTTCCCCAAAACGTGCTGCCACCTCTGCCGGAGCGGCTTTGCCGTTGGCATTTCTACGATGTTCATAGCTGTTGCTTCCACCTCCGCCCAATCGCGTTTGTCGTGCACGTTGGTTCAAAGTACTCTCGTGCACGCTGATGTTCCACTCTTCTCTGTCACGCAACATCGCCCCTTCAATATGTTCCATGAGCCATTCGTAAGATTTCACGCCTTGCCCCAACTTGTCTTTGGACAGGTCATAAAGATGGCAAGCGAAGTCAAACTTCTCAGGCTTCCTGCATTGCTCGATGAAGGGTGCATGAATCAAAGTTCTCATCCCATCGGATCGATGTCGGGCGCCGTAGAGCTGTTGGTAAACATCTGTCCATTCATTTCAAACATGATACAGATCAGCGTCCGGCTTAATGGGGTCAATGACTACCGTGAAGATATCACGCGAAATGCGATGTTGGCCTAACTCCGATCAAACAGAACACCAATGGCAAATGGCTCGTACCATCTCACGTCCCGTCAAGAGTCTCTCTTCATTCTGGGCGCTGTACTCCATTCGAGTGATCTGCTGCTGAAGGAAGTGTAAGTGATGACTGGGCAGGTTGCGATTCCTGCGCATTTGGTTGAATTTCTCAATCAAATTTGTGGCGATCATGATATCAAGACGTTGGAAGCGGCCTGCTTCTTTGAACAGTTCGTCATCCACCGCAGGGTTCATAGCTTCCGTGATCCAGCGCTGTGCCGCTTGGATCTCAGGAGATGATCCAGCGATCGCGCGGATTGCATGCATCTGCCACTCCCGCATGTTTGTAACATCGGGAATGTCCATCATATCGACCTTCTGATTGTTTCCAACCTGTCTCCACTGGCCCAACAGGGTACTCTCATCACGGCCTCCCGGGTCATGTGGCCCTCCTGGGCCCCGAGGTCCGCCACGACCGCCTCCACCGTCTGAGGATCCAGGCCCCCCCGGACTCCCTGGAGGCGGCTTCTGGCCGGTCCCAGATAGCGTCATTACGCGCCGACATAATCTCAGTACTCGGCGCGACACTCCTGTCGCGCCCATCTTTGTCCTGCCCCGCCCCGCCAGGCGGCTTGGTCGCTGGCGGTCTCACAGGTTCGCCCCTGGAGAATGGATGATAATCGACAGAACCGGCGTCGTCATTGGTACCTGTTAACTGCATGTTGATTGGCAAGCCATTATCGGAGGTACTCGGCTTGGCCGGGCCTTCGATTGCAGGGCCAAGAACAGTAAAGTTGGGTCGCGCAACAGACCTCGCGGGCGTTTCTTGTGTTCTTGTGAAAGCAAAGGCGTATCGAATGAACTTAAGGTGGGCAATTGTCCCTGTCCCTTTTCACAATGTGGAAATGGCTTTGCGAGGATAGCTTTGAGCTTCATCACGTTTCTCTCTGATGCAGCTGCGTTTGCCAGGGCCTCATCTTCCTCTCGGATGTCGGCGGCTGACCTTTCTGAGCTCAGTCTAATCTGCTCTCCAGCCTGCTCCGTCATTCGCTGAACCTTTAATTTGTCAGCGCTACATTCATCAAGAAGCTTCTTCTGTTGTGCCCGAAATTCGTGATCAGCACTGTGTTTTGGCCATTGCTCATTCCACTTCTCCAGTTATGCCGGCAAGCTCTTCTGTCGAGTGCACGTAGAACGCCGTTTAGTGCTCACATCGAAGTGATCTTTGCCCGTTTAGTGCCCGGCAGTTCACAAGCGGCGCAATCTCATATTTTCGGGTTGACGCAAACTGAGCAACTCTCTGCATCGCCCCGTTTTGCAGGCCGCGGCTGCTTTGCAGCCCTTGCCTGCAACATTGGCGGCGCCGCACTCACTACGGTCATCATGTCAGACTGGGCCGGCGCGGACGCTGCGCCGGGCGGCTGGGCCGCCGGCGACGGTCGCCTGCTCGTCCCAGCCGGCTTGGCCGGCGGGCGCGCACTGTCGCTCACTTGCACGCGCTGAAGAGATGCTCTGGCGTTCTCATGTGACTTGAGCTCTTCTCGATATTGATTATTCTGATCAACTATCGTCGCAGCTACAATCTGGGCGTTGGCCGCTTCCAGCCCGGCAGTTTGAATTTGTTCTTGGAACTCCTGCCTTGCTTGAACCGCCCTAGCTGCGGCGATCCTCTCTCCTTCAATTCCTGCCGCTGCTACAGCTGCGGACGCTGCGTTGAAACAGACTGTCTGTTTGCCGTCATGACGGCTTGTCGTTCGCAAGCCATCATCTCAAGGCATCTGTTCTCAGCTTCTTCTTCCGCGTACCGCTTGGCGGCCGCGGTCTGATGGGGCATCTGTTCCGCCAGTTCCTGGTCCCGCTCTCTGGCCGCCTGGGCCATGGCGAGTCTCTCAGCCTCGAACGCCTTCCGAAAGTCCTCAACGACTGCATTCATTTCTTCTCTATCCAGTCGGGCTTTCTCGGCCCTCTGAGCATCGCGGGCCAGAAATTCTCGCTGGGTTTTGTTGATCGTAATCAATCGCATCCTGCCCGGGGGGCCACCTCTCGTTTTGGACGGGGTGGTCTGCGTCCACTATTGAAGACAAATCTCGGCCGAGTGACACTTGATAATTGGCATATTCAATGTCATTCTCCACGGAATTAATATCGTTTCCATCATCAAACTGTTCGTCCCTGTCTTGGCCGGTCTGTCCGTTCAGGACTATCGGAATAGGGTGAATCCTTCTTCGTGCGTCCCCCCATCCGTCTGGGACGGTGGGGCATGCGCCTCTGGACCTTTCAGCTTCTCCTGACCCACTGGCTTGGCCAGCGGCCGGTACGACAGTCCGCGTAGCAATCGGGCTGGAATTTATCGTTTCCGAAGATACGGCAATTGACGACCTCGAGAAAGCTCCTCGTCTAATATTTGCTGTTGTGCCGTCTCGCCTCGCCGGGTCTGGGGTCTGCTCACGATCTCCGATCGGAATTCGAAAAAGAGAATAGTCTCTAGACGAATCTACAACATCTCCCCTACTCCTTCCCCGAGAGACCTGCGTGGCGATAGAAGAAGAGGGAAGGCAGCCCCTTCCCGGGCCGCCGTCCTGTGGTCCTTGCCCGTCACATTGTACAACTTGTGTCATGAGCTCGTCTCTGGCGGGCAATCAATTCGGCTGTCTCATCTTAGCTCATCCCTGTTGCGGCTTGGTCGCGGGTTTCGGCTGATAACCAGTCTTTCCTCTGAGAATCGGGGTAAGATGACAAAGGACTGAAGGTCTCGTGTTCACTCTGCTCAGTAGTAGAGGATACGGGAAGCGACATCAATGAAACAACAAGTAACCGGTAAGCAATTGTACTCATGAGTAGTAAGGGAGGAGGCCGGCCGGCCGACGACCGACGACGCGCGGCGGCCGAGGGCTGGCGCGCTTCCTTTTCTCCTTGAAGCACAAAATAGCTGCGGTGAGGCGGAGAGGAGCATATTACTCTTTTAGAACCCGTTTGGAAGCCCTTTGGGGGCCTCGTGGGGTTTCTTGGGGGGCTTTTGGGGCCCAATGGGAGCGCCTTTGGGCGAAAGGCTAGACTTTCGGGTTCGTGGTCCCCCTCTTTGGGCCGTCTGGGGGCCCTCTTGGGCCGTCTGGGGCGCCTCTTGGGTCGTCTTGGCGCCCTCTTGGGCCGTTTTGGGGGCCTCTTGGGAGCCTCTTGGGCCGTCTTGGGGCGGTCTTGGGGGCCTCTTGGACCGTCGTCAACGCCGTGACAGCCGAAAAGCCGTGTATGCTAAAAAATGCACGTTTTTCCAAAGAAAATATATGATTTGGGTCTCCTGTTGGCCTCGTGGGGCGCCTCTTGGGGCTTCTTGGGGGGGTTATTGGGGCCTCCTGGGCGCGTCTTGGGGCGATAGGCTAGACTGTTCGGTTCGTGGTCCCCTTCTTGGGGCCGTCTTGGGACCCTCTTGGGCCGTTTTGGGCGCCGCCTCTTGGGCCGTCTGGGGGCCGTCTTGGGCCGTTTCGGGGGGCCTCTTGGGATCCTCTTGGGCCGTCTCGGGGCGGTCTTGGGGGTTGGGCCGCCGTCAACGCCGTGAAAAAGCGAAAATACGTATATGCTAAATGTATACGCTTTCTTATTACAAATTAAAAATTTGGGCCTCTTGGGACCCTCTTGGGACGCCCCCTGGGCGCCTCTTGGGGCGTCGTGGGGGCCTCTTGGGACGTCTTGGGGCTGTATTGGGCGGTTTCGGGCTCTTCTGGAACGGAAACCAAGAGAAATCCAACAACACATACAAACATCCCACGGAAAACCACCAAAACGGCCATGAAACATGGGCCGACACGGAAACGGAAAGAGCGCTGCAGGAACTTGTCCGAAATTGCTCACACCACCGTTCGTGCAGGGAGCCTCGGCGTCGAGAGCTTGTTGGTCACCCCGCGCTCCGCCTCCTCCTCCTCCTCCTCCTCCTCCTCCTCTTCCTCATCCTCCTCCTCCTCCGCCTCCTCCTCCGCCTCCTCCGCCTCCTCCTCCGCCTCCTCCGCCTCCTCCGCCTCCTCCGCCTCCTCCGCTTCCTCCGCCTCCTCCTCCTTCTTTTCCTCATCTTTTTTTTCCTCCTCCTTATTTTCCTCCTCCTTCTTTTCCTCCTCATTTCCCTCCTCCTCCTTTTTCTCCTCCTCCTGTCCTTTTCGTCCTCCTTTTCCTCCTCCTTTCCCTCCTCCTCTTCCTCCTCCTCTTCATATTCCTCCTCCTCCTCACTTCTCCTCCCTTCTCCTCCCCCTCCCCCTCCCCTCCTCCTCCTCCTCCTCCTCCTCCTCCTCCTCCTCCTCCTCCTCCTCCTCCTCCTCCTCCTCGTACTCCTCCTCGTTCTCCTCCTCTTTCTCTTCCCCCTCCTCCTCCTCCTGGCAGCGCGGCGGCGGGGCCCCCCGGAGTCCGGTGGGGGGCCCGCCGCCTTTGCGGTCCGCGGCGCGCGAGCCGCGAGCCGCCGCGCGCCGCCGCGGGCCGGCGCCGCGCGCCCCGCGCCCCGCCGCGCCGCGCCGCGGGGCGCGGGCAGGCCGCGGCGCCGCCTGGCAGCGCCGCTGCGTCCAACTCCGGCAGCGGCGCAGGGGCCGCCGCGGGCCGCGGGCCAGGCGGCTGTGACGCTGGAGGTCTGAATCCCCCCCCACCTGACCCGATGCGCGCCCGCGGCGGCCGCGCCGCAGCGTCCGCAGCGCGGGGCGGCCGCTGGGCAGCGCCGGCAGCCGCAGCGGCGCCGGGGGGCCAGGCCACCCTCCGCCAGCGTCTCAGCGGCGGTCGCCCAGCAGGGCGCGCGGCTCGGGGCGGCCAGGCGGCGCGCAGGAGCGGGCGCGCCTCCCTGCAGCCCGTCGGCCTGGCAAGGGCAGCGCCGCCGCAGGCCCGGCGCTGAGTCTGGCGCGGCGCTCGGGCGGGGCGGGGCCGTCGGGGCCCGGCAGGCGGCGCGCCGCGCCAGCGGCCAGGGTGGCCGTGCGGTGAGCCTCGGCGTTGCCGCGCTGCAGAGCGGCGGCCAGGCTCTGGCGCGCCGCCGTCAGCGTCGCCGGGTCGCCCGCCGCCCAAGTCCGCAGGAGCGCCTGCGCCTCCTTCCGGGCTCGGCCCTGCGCCTCCAAGGCGAAGGCGACCAGGGCCGGGCCCGGGTAGCGCCTGTGCTTGCGGGCCCCTCCGCCTCCGCCAACGCCTCCTCCTCCTCCCCCGCCTCCCCCGCCTCCTCCTCCCCTCCTCCTCTCCTCCTCCTCCTCCTCCTCCCTCCCTCCTCCTCCTCCTTTTCCTCCTCCTCCTCTTCCTCCCTCCTCTCCTCCTCCTCCTCCTCCTCCTCCTCTCTCCTTCCTCCTCCTCCTCCTCCTCCTCCTCCTCCTCCTCCTCCTCCCTCCTCCTCCTCCTCTCCTCCTCCTCTCCTCCTCCTCCTCCTCCTCCTCCTCCTCCTCCTCCTCCTCCTCCTCCTCCTCCTCCTCCTCCTCCTCCTCCCTCCTCCTCCCTCCTCCTCCTCCTCCTCCTCCTCCTCCTCCTCCTCCTCCTCCTCCTCCTCCTCCTCCTCCTCCTCTCCTCCTCCTCCTCCCTCCCCCTCCCCCTTCTACCTCCCTCCTCCTCCTCCCTTAGCCTCCTCGTTCCTCCTCCTCCTCCTCCTCCTCCTCCCTCCTCCTCCTCCTCCTCCTCCTCCTCCTCCTCCACCTCCACCTCCAACCTCCACCTCCACCTCCACCTCCACCTCCTCCTCCTCCTCCTCTCTCCTCCTCCTCTCCTTCTTCTCCTCTTCTTCCTCCTCTTCTTCTTCCTCCTCCTCCTCCTCTCCTCCCTCCTCCTCCTCCTCCTCCTCCTCCTCCTCCTCCCTCCTCCTCCTCCTCCTCCTCCTCCTCCCTCCTCCTCCTCCTCCTCCTCCTCCTCCTCCTCCTCCTCCTCCTCCTCCTCCTCCTCCTCCTCCTCCTCCTCCTCCTCCTCCTCCTCCTCACCTCCTCCTCCTCCTCCTCCTCCTCCTCTCCTCCTCCTCCTCCTCCTCCTCCTCCTCCTCCTCCTCCTCCATCTCCTCCTCCTCCTCCTCCTCCTCCTCCTCCCACCCCTCCTCCTCTTCGGGCGCACTTGGGAGCCTATTGGGGCCCTCCGTCTGGGGGTCAACTTGGGCCGTTTGGGGCCCTTTTGGGGCGCCTCTGGGGCCGTATTGGGATGATCTTTGGGGCCTCTTAGGCCGTCTTGGGCCCGTCTGGAGGCCCCCTTGGACCGTTTTACGCCTCTTGGGGGCATCTTGGGGCTTCTTTGGGGGCTGTGGGGGCCTTCCGGGAGCGTCTTGGGGCGATAGGCTAAACTTTTCGGTCCGTGGTCCCCCTCTTGGAGCCGTCTGGGGGCCCATTTGGGCCGTTTTGGGGGCCTCTTGGGAGCCTCTTGGGCCGTTTTGGTGCGGTCTTGGGGGCCAATTGGGCCGTCGTCAACGCCGTGAAAGGCGAAAAGCCGTAGTATCCCGGCAAAGCAACCTAACGGCGATGTGTATAAGCATATCTGGAAGCAGTCCCCTTAAGATTCAGGTGAATCCAGTTGTAGAATTCTGCTGTTCTCGCAGTCGCAGTCGCAGTCGCAATGACAGTCGCAGTGGCAACGGCCTTAGGATCCAATGGAATCCTAAGGATTCCTAGGGATTCCCAAGGCATCCTTAGGCATCCTTAGGAATCCATAGGAATCCTTAGGAAAACTTGGGAATCCTGATTCCTAGGGATTCCTATGGATTCCTAAGGATTCCTAGGGATTCCCAAGGCATCCTAAGGATTCCTGAGGATGCTTAACTATGACTACGGATTCCTAAGGATGTCCACGGATTCCTAAGGATTCCGAGGGATTCCTAAGGATTCCTATGGATTCCTACGGATGCCTCAGCCTGCCTCAGTTTCAGCCTCAGCCTCAGCCTGCCTCGGCTTGCCTCAGCCTCAGCCTCAGCCTGCCCCGGCCTCAGCCTCAGCCTGCCTCAGCCTCAGCCTCAGCCTGCCTCGGCCTCAGCCTGCGTCAGCCTCAGCCTGCCTCAGCCTCAGCCTGCCTCAGCCTCAGCTTCAGCCTCAGCCTCAGCCTGCCTCGGCTTGCCTCAGCCTCAGCCTCAGCCTGCCTCGGCCTCAGCCTGCCTCAGCCTCCCCTCCTCCCTCCCCCCCCTCCCCCCATTCAACCTCACCTTTTCTCAGTTTCTGCCTGCCTCGGCCTCATCCTCAGCTCCCCACACTCTAATTAACATGACCGCTCGAAACAAATGTGCCTGCAAGCGGCTCTGGCCACGCCTGGCGCTGCTGCTGCGGCTGCTGCTGCTGCTGCGGTTTCGGCATCCCGTCAAGTCTCGAACTTCTCGGGGGCCGCGGGGACCGATCGGGCTCGATGCCAGGCAGATCCCGTGAGTGAGATCAACTTGTCCTGTAGTGTCTGAACTTTGGGCGGGGGAACCCCCCCAGGCCTTCCCGCGGCCACCCAGTCCCCCACGGCCCCACGCGGCCTCGCAGGTCGGTCCAAAGACGGAAGGCGGATACGTAATAGGAGCATACGGAGGAGGGAGCAGGACGGGTGTGTTTTCTCTCGCGGCGTTACAGCGAAGTGGGCGGCCATGTCTGCAACGGCAACGCGCATGTGGCAAGGAGCAGGATGGGGGAGGAGGGGGGGGAGCAACGGGGGCAGGAGGAGGAGAGAGGAGGGAGAGGGCCTGGGAAGGGAGGGCAGGGGGGAGGGGAGAGGCATCCACGAGTCCCATCAGGGCCACGGCGCCTCGCAGAATACGAACGGTTCCTTCCTCGCATCCAGAGCCACGACCCTCCCTGGTGTAGTGGCACAGTGTAGTGTAAGGGCGTAGAGCCCTTGGACAGCCATCTTGAGACAAACGAGACACACTCAGCGGCAGAGGGGCAGCAACACTGGACCCGATTGGACAGAAGACTCTTCAGTCCAATCGGCAAGCATGCAAAGACAACACTGGTGAATAACCACATCGTTACTCTGAGATCGGAAAGTCCGTACAACTTAAACATCCCGATGCCTGGTGTGGTCAATGCGCGGTTCCCAGGGCAGCGCGGCGGCCCTCCCTTCCGACGCGAGGCCTGGCAGCGCCTCCCGGGAGCGAGGGCACGAGGATGAGACAGACAAGGGAGGACGACGAAGAGATAAGGGACTACAAGCTAGGGAGAGCGGTGGGGAGAGAGGTGGTGTTCTCGACCCCATGATGTCCCTCCTCCTCCCCACGAGCATTGCCTGCGATCGCTGGTGTGATTGCCAACATCAGCTGCCTTTAGATGCGATCGAGAGACGGGCGAACTAGTATTATAAATGCAAGGGGGGCGAGGGGAGTGTCCTCCCCCGAACGCACGGGCACGCTGTCGAACTCGGACGCGGCGCAGAGGATGTCCATCAATCCGCGCCTCTTGGTCTCCTCGTTGACGCACCTGCCAGGTACTGCCTCCACCTGTTCTCCTCATGGCCATCGTCGAGGCCATCATTACCACCACAGCCATCACCATCGCCAACATGTCGTCATCACCATCGCTAGTACTGCTCCACTCCTACCGCTGGGCATACTTTCCGATCCCTGGCCGATGTCGCCTGCTGGCGATTGTCTTGATAGTCGGGGAGACAGAAGCTTGACTTGATGTCCTCCCCTCTCCTCTCTTCTATCCTCCTCCCTCCTCCTCTTCTTGATCCTCCTCTTCTACATCCTTCATATTATTGTGTTCATCAACACTCCCTCCGCCTCCCCCGTCCTACGGGTAATCCTCGGGATCCTCCTTCCTAGTGCTCGTCCTCGTCGTCCTTCCTATTTCCACCCCCCTCCTCGCCAATCACTCATTTTCCTCCATCCTCATCCTCCTCCTTTTCTGCTTCCCGCAGCCCTGAGGGACCAATGTCTGAGGTGTCCACACATGCATGCGTCAGCGGTGAGATAGGCGGCAAGTATAGCGGGGGACGAGGAGAGCAGCAACGTGCACGAGAGACGCAGCCGAATCTCGCCCGCAAGACCTGGCAACACTGCACTCGCCCGAAGGAACGAGTAGCACATGAAACCAGGACCTTAGGCGGGAAGCGCAGCCCCAACGTACATGGGGGCGCCAGCAGCCATGACGAGAAGCGCAACCCAACGGACGACGTGGGGCGCAAGGAATGGCGAATGGGGGCACAAGAATGGATGCACTAGGCGCACCAAGAATGCAGCTAAGCGCCACTCACTGGTAGACGATCTCAGGGCTCCTGGCGGCCGTGTGGCAGTACATCTTGTCGAAGGCTGTCTTGTCGCTGAGCAGCGGTAGGAATACAGCGGCCACCCCAGGCTGCCCTTCTTGAGCAGCGAGGTCGTACAATATCTGGAACACCTGGTCGTTAGCAACTGGGTCCACATGTTGGCACTCGAAAGCGGCCTTTTGGAACGCCATGCCGAGAGACTTCTTCGTATGGGAGCCGATAGGCTCAAGACAAGATGCCTTGACACGAATGGCCTCCGCGCCAGTCTTAAAGGCCCAGCGGTCAGCAGCGTCGTCGCAGAAGCACAGGGTGCCTTCACGACCATTTAGCAGCGGCCTAGCCTTGAGGCCAACAAGGCGCGCGGCCATGCCTGGAACGAATGTGTGCTTCTCGCCTTGCTGCTGAGGAACAATGGCCTTTCCGTGCCGCTGGGGCCTCACCACATCAATATCAGTCTCCGCCTTGGCACAGGGTTCGCTCTCCATCGCCACAGAGCCCGAGCCACTCGCGCCACCTTCACCAGGAAGCTGCACGCTGGACGACTCATCCTTCTCGTGCGCCAGGACTGGCCCGATGGACTCGGCGTGCGTCTGGCGCTCGGAGCCCTCCTGCACCGCAGAACGCGTGTCCGGCGGCGTATCAGAGAAGCCTCCGAAGAAAACCGGAAGGGGCTTCACGACAAGACGGATGTGGGACTCGCCTTTGGAGTTCTTGTGCCCGTGGTCCACGATACTAGCGTTGTCGATGTCCAGCTGCACCATGTGGAGCAAACTTATCATGAGGCTGTTCCGCATAGTCGGCTCCCAGACGGGGAACAGGCAGATCTGCATGATCAGCTTGTCGCTGTGGCTGCACATTTTGACAGCACCTTGGCGGCCATTCGCTAGCTCCTGGATGATCCAATGGAGCCTGGCTGCTGAGACCATGGCGGCGCGGGGGGCAAGGGGGGAGAACAGCGGCTCGCACGTGCAAGCGAATGGCCCCTCCTCAGGCAGACGCCTGAGCCACAGGGGCTATCCTCCTCCTCCTCCTCCTCTTCTTCCTCCTCGTGGTTCTTCCCTCCTCCCCGTCCTCCCTGGGCCTTCGTGGGCCGCCGTGGAAATGTTATGAGGCCGTGTTCGAGCCTTCTGTGGCTGACCTCGGCGCCGTTTCGGCGCCCTCCTGGGTCATATTACTGTGCCCGTGTTGAGGCCCTGTTGGGGTCTTTGTGGCCCTCTTGGGCTGCCTTGGAGCTCCTTTGGGCCGTCTTGGTGTGAATGGTGGGACCTCTTGGCGAGCCTCCTGGGCGCTGCGACATCCACTCGAGTATACGAAAACCGTTGAAAACAAACAGGAAGCATGGTCTTGTCTCTCCAAGCCCGCTCTTGGAGGCGCTCTTGCGGTCCTTGTGGTCTCTTCGGGCCGTCTTGAGGCGATCTGGGACCTGGGAGTCTACTGGGCCATCTTGGATCGCCTTGACGGTTTTCTTGCCGTCCTCGCGGGCCACCGCGGAAGTCTCTGGAGGCCCACGGAGCCCTGCAAGGGCCCGCTGTCCCCTGGGGCCCGAAAAAGGGGGGTCTTGGGGGGTGGAACGAGCCGCCCTGAGGCTCTGGGGCCGGACCGCCGCGAATTCTACAGATGGACATGCGTGAGTATACCTTTTGGCGATAACGAGGCGATGCGGTAGCTTCGTGTCGGCACCATGATGTTGCTCCACTGCAAGGTCTGTTGGAAAAAAAATCCCTGGAGGAGTGCAAAGGGGGACAGGACAAAGCAAGCCACCGCTGCGGACAAATGTCTGGGCCTACCTCGCGCCAGGTGCGGGAGGCCGTGGCTTCAAGCATTGGGTAAAACAGTTGGTGGCAACAAGACTGCAAAAGTCAGGTCAAGTCACCCTGCGGGAGGAAAAGGAAGAGGAAGGGCTCTCAGGCTCTGGGTGTCGAAATTGACGCTCAGTATTCTGGGCTGTGCGTCGTCGTTCGCCAACTTCTTTTCCATGTGCACCCACGTGGCGTCGTTTTCCGCAAGGACCAACCAATCGGCGTCGCTCACGTCGTCACTGTTGCGGGCTGGTCCGTGGTGCTCGCCAATAACATGAAGGAACTCCGGTGCGTGGGGGGGGGGCTGGCCGAGGCGGAGGCCGTGGTCCGCGCCGCTCCGCCTACGTGTGTCGAATGCGGCATTGCGGCAGATGCTGAACAAGAGCGAGCTGGCGGAGCGCAACGGAAGGCGCTGCGCCTGGTCCGGAAGGAACTGCTGAAGGCACGGGTAAGGTCGAACACCTGGCAGCTCAGCTGCAGTTTGTCATGGCGGAGCCCTACGACGCGCACCAGGATAATCTCAAGGCGACGGAACCCTGCTCAGAGTCGGCCAACGAGGCCCACCAAACGGGCCCAGAGTGCTCTCCCAGAGGACCGCCGAGAGAGTCTCAAGGGGCAAAAATCGCCCCGTTCCCTTCGGACAACGTGTATGTTTAGCATACTCGCCTTTTTCGTTTTCACGGCGTCCAAAACTGCCCAAGGGGCCCGCAAGGTCGTCCCATGACAGCACATGAGACCCCCAAGAGGGCTCCAGACGGCCCCAGAAGACCCCAAGACAGCCCCAGGGACCCTTAAGACGGTCCAGGCGAAGCCCAATAGGGCTTCACGAGGGGCCCAAAAGGAGGAATACCAGCTGACATTCCGAGCCCTTCCCCTCCCCCCGATGGGCCCAAGGCCCCCGAGGCGCCCCCAAGAGGCTCCAAGGGGGCCAAAATGCGTCCCCAGAGGCCACAAGGGCCCTCCCCTGACATGCATCCCAAGAGACCCTCAGATGCATGTAAGAGGCTTCGGAGCCTCTGCCAAGGCACGGTGGCAGGTTGTGCCGAAGGCCACGACATTACTTCCACAAACGTCGGAAAATGTTTCTACTTCTGGGGGGCGGCGGAATAGAATAAACCACTTGAATGAAGATACGGATAGGCGACCCACCGATTCTGGATCGGGCGACCCACTTGTATAGAACCAAACTGTTAAACAAAACGGTGAGCAATCCCTGAATGCCAAGAAGTGTGGTATCAGTATCATGCTTGTGCTAAAGGCACTGCATATGCTGGAGGGCCTCCTGGGCCTGCACTATGGTGACGCGCACGGCCCGTCCTCTTGGGGAGCATCTAGAAATGGACCCGTGTGGTCGGATCAGCTGCAAGTAGCGACGAAGGGTTTCGAAGGCTTGGGGGTGTGCGGACGCCCCAAGCTCCCACACCGTCCACGAGCTCCCTACCGGAAACCATGCTCAACTGCTGCGCTACGAGGTGGCATGCTGGACTGAGCTGGGATCGGCTGCGCCCAAGCTAGCAAGAGGAGACCGAGCGCACACTGGGAGCCCTTCCCATCGCGCCGAAGGCCGCAAGCCTGGAGAAATGTCCTCTAGATCAACACGCGAGCGTGGATGGAGAAGCTTTCGGACCTTCTGGGACTGAAGTACACCATCCTATATACGGATGCCACCGACGAAGTGGGTAGAGAATTGCGCACGTCGACGGCAGTACCCTCCTGGAAATCCAGCGCTTCTTCGACGCTCATGGGCTTGACATTGAAGGTGCGGTAGCCCGCCCCTGGGTGGCGATGGAAGCGCGGCTTTCACTGGACTTGCGACTGCAGGATCCTCGTCGTCCTCCTCATCTCTGACCTTCCTCCCTTCATCCTACTTCTCATCATCATCGCACTCCACCTCATCAAAAAACTCCTCCTCGTGATTGTCCTCAGCATTCCTCTCCTGCTCCTGACCCTCCAACTCCTCATCCTCTCACTTCGATTTCAGGATGGGAAGACAATACAAACATAACAACAAGAGAACCCCCACTCTACCCCCGCGCTCGCGTGGCCCTCGCTGGCTCGCCTGGCCTGGAGAACGTTTCGATGGTGGTGTGGCGGATGTAGTAGTAGGCCGCGATCAACCCCAGGTTCGCTGGGGCCAGCTCCACATCGTCTGGAGGCGCCGCGGTGAGGGGGGCGCAGTCGGACCACGATCGAGGGAAGAGCGTCCAGGATGGACAAAACTTCGAGCCGCGGTCAACCGAAAGAGAGCCTTTGGCTCTGAGCTTTGCCCCCTCGCGCGGCCACCCTGGAGAAAAGTCTCGGCCTAATTCGCGAAGAATTTCATGCGTGCGGCCTACGAGCATTCCGTCGGCGGTCGACCCGAAATCCGCCAGAGACATCTCCACGTCATCTGGAAACGCTGCCGTCCAGCCGACCCCTCCCCTCGGAAACTGGAGGCCATGCTCCACCACCAGCCCCGGCCAGGCCCATCGTGAGCCCAGGGCTTGCGCATAGGCGATCCGCGTTGGTCGAGGGCCCAATGGTGGCGATGAACACAAATGGCCTTCCGTGGAGAACCGGGCCACATTCCAAGAGGAAGGCCGCCTCTGTAAACGCCATCCCCTGGAGCTTCCAAGATGCGGGGGACTTCTTAGAAGACCGGCCCCCCTGAGACTGGTTGTGTGCAGTGTCCTATGTCCGACTGCCCCGCAGCCGACCCCCCGTCCCTCCAAATTTTTTGGGCGGAACTACTCCATCTTCCAATCCGCATGCACTGCTGAGTGTCGCAGGCAGTGCAGACGGGTACGGGATCCAAGCAACGTTTCCACGGGGCGCACATTTCCACGACGCACGGCGTGGTGAACAAAACAACGCATCACATGAAGACGCACGCTGCAAATCAAACTCGGGCGAATCACGCGGAGACAGAAGGAGGCCAAGAAGATACCGCCATGTCCAAGCGCTGCACTATGATCACCCAACCATACGTGTGGCAAGAGTCGGGGCTTGGGGCACAAACCGTAGTGGGTCAAACAATCGGTATCACAATTCCTGCCGATGCATCCAAACCTACAACACTTTGGGGTCGGATGGAAACGGGCCAGAATATTGAAAGCAAAACAATCAGACGAATCAGACCAACAACAAGATTCGGGAGACGCTTTTGACACATACCTCAATCGGAAGACAATGAATTGTAATGTGCGGTTGCCGCCCTCGGGCAACCATACACCTCTCATCCCAAAGCAATATACAATATATTTTTGTTGTCAGCGATCCCCCGGGGGCCTGAACGATTATAAACAACACATCGGCACAGATGGCCGACGACGACGTGCTCAGCCGCTGAGCGCGGTTAACGTACAGCACAGCGGTTGAGGGACAGCTAAGGACGGCCCCGAAGGGCCCCAGATCTCGCCCACCACGCCATCCAACAAAACCTGGTCACGTTGCGTCGCTCGCGGACGCAGCAGCAGGCCTTGCCACCGCCGACGCCTCGCGGGCCTGAATGCGCGCCAAAAGCGCCGCCATCCCTGCCGTCTCTATCGGCCCTGACGGCGAGAGCGGCAGGCTGACGTCGGGCGGCGGAGGCCGCTGAGACGCGTAGCAGAAGAACGCCACTCCACGCCTCGAAGACTCACTCACCGTGCTGCTGTCACGGTAATGCGGATAAACTCCAGAAAAGATTCGCCTCAGCGTGGTGGCACCTCCAGCCAATCTGCGCTGAATGCACTCCTTGCCGAGCACGTGGCAGCGCGCGGAAGAGCACGCTCCGCGCGTGGCGCAAAAGAAGAGGATGAGCCTCTGCTCACCCTCATTTACAATGCAATGCGCAAGGGAGTGCCCCAGGGACCGATCCAAAACGCCGCGCCACAGCCTGCTGGGTCCTCTACATCCCAACATGGGTCGCGCCTCCAGGTCCGTGGAAAGACAAGAGCAATGCAAACATCTAGCGCAGCCCTGACCAATCTCCCGCCAGGAATGCCAACCTCCCGATTTAAAAAACTTAGCCATCGGTCCAGTGGGCTGACGGCCAAACCAACCGGGAGGAAAGGTGGCTAGCACGGCACCCGCCACTCTCGCCGCAAAGACGAGTAAATCGCACTTCCTGTCCACCTCCGTTCTTTCATGCACGCTGGGTTGAGGATGGAGGAGGAGGGCTTGCTTGGCCAGGGCGTCGGCTTCCAAGTTGCCGATGCCGATCCGTCTCCCGCGCGCTGGCAGGGCGTCCAGAACAGCGCGCGCGCGGTGCGCAGGAGCGCGGTGCGCCGACGGGGTATGGGGACACTTCATGCAGAAGGGCGCCTCTCTGAAGGCCAGCATAAGGATGTTTATGGACAGCCTGTTAATCCCGCGTAGCCTCACAGATGCGCACCACATGCATGCAATCGGCGTGGCGGTCGCCGCCGTTGCTCTGAAACATCGGGGGCAAGGCCATGCACAAGTGTTCCGCAGCTTGGGAGGTCTGCGGGAGGACCGACAGCACCGCGCCTTTGGCATGCGCAATATTAGCGTCACCTTCGCCCAAGAAAACCCAAGAGCAGGCCGCCCTGGACAGCTCCCTGACGGCATAGCGAAAGGCCGAGCCGTCCACGACGACATCGCAACCCGAGAGGCCCACAGAGCCCCAATCACAAAATATCCCCTTCGGGCGAGCACAGGATGGGTTTGGTGGCCTCAGGGTGTTCCCACTTTAACACATCGAAGAACAAACGGTCCTGACTTTCAAGAGCTTCGTGGGAGCCTCATCCGTAACGCGTTTCCGAGCCGCGACGGCCTCAGGGCGAAGGCACTGCCAAATGCGGTGCCGCACACTATGAGGCATCCCATACTTAGGGCATCGCCCGTCGCACGCATATCCAGCAGCCTGAGCCCTCGCACGGGTCCACACCCCTTTGCAGAAGACGCTCAAAGCCAGGTACTTCTGCTGAGGATTGGGTTCCCTTCCCTTGGGGCCCAACAAGGTTGTGAAGGGATCCGCACAAAACCGAACGCCGCCAGCCCCATGGGTGTCTTGGCACAAAACACGCTCGTGCTTACGTTGGACAGCCAACTGCAACGTATGGGCAAGCGTCGCAGGCGAGGTGTAGTCCAGATGCACCTCGCGACCGCAGTCGTCTTCAAAAGTGAGGGGGGTCACCGACTGCCACCCTATCCTAGCCAAAGACAGGTGCATGCGCTGCAGAGGTCCTCGTGATGATCGCCACGCGACCTTGTCATCAAAGGGGACAGCACGCCAAAGCTGAACAATTTCCTTGGCATTATACAGAGAAATCGACGGGGAAGCGAGGGCCAGCCGAACAACCGAAGCCCACTGTAAGGCTGGCGCAACGGACGGCCTCCACACGGGGTCCCCAAGGATAACCAAACGCGCCTGGAGGGAGCACCCGCGGTGCCTAGGGGGGTGCGAAGATAAAAGCACGTTGAGCCACTTGGAGCTCGCCTTGGCTCATCCCCACAACCGCCGAGCCAAAACTGGCCGCAGGTAAACTCCACACGTGTAGATTTTCCCCATTCGCGATTTTTGACGGGGGAGGGCCGAACGATATCTCATCAAAACTTTGTGTCTCTTCCTCATGTGGGAGATTATTTGTTTTCTGTTCCACGGACCATGTTTGGTACATCGTGACTGACCTGGTGCAAAATCCGTGCCGAGAGAGACCACGCTGTTCGTGACCTTCCCAGCCAGCTGCCCGAGGTGCCGAGCAATATTCTGGGCGAGGGTGCGGCTGCTGGCAAAAGTGCTGACCTTGTCGGGCTGAATGCCGGCGCGCAACTCGCCCCTAAACAGGACGTACAAGCATGCCGCGGCCTGCGTGATATTGGCCAGGACCTCTTGTTCCGAGCCCGACGCTGTGACGCGATCACCGTCCACGTACGGCGACAAATCGACGCTGGGGTTATCTTCAACAAACTTGTCAAGCGCTTCGATGCTGTAAACTCTAACCAGGATATCGTTGAAGATATCTCCCGCGGGAAGCCCAGATCGGGCGAAATAAGGCTGGGCCCCGTAATGGACCTCCAAACGGAGCAAACGGGGGCCCCTCAAACAGTTCAACGTCGTGTTAACAATAACCCCGTTGATGCCGTAACGTATCGCTCTGTCCTTGAGGAGGGCCAAGTCGAAAGACTCGTAATACTTCGTCCCGCCCCATCTGATACCCCCCGTTTCCTGCGGCTCGTAGTGGCCATCTCGGCCCGAACGGCCTGGTGCCACACGGCATTCTCAGCACTACGGCCAGGGCCAAACGCCCAGTAGCTTCGAAAGTAGTTCGTACTGGAATCCAAAATCAGAGGTCTCCGCAAACGCCCCCAGACACGGACAGGGCCAGTACACAGCAAAATCGGGCGGAGGCCTCCCTTGGGTTTTCCAGAGGGAACAAGAGCCAGAACAGTTGTTTCGGAAAAAGGCCCAGGGACTCGATCGCTTGGATTCTCGCCCCGAACTAGTCAAGGGCATCGTCCGAGACCAACGCTAGCTTTCTCGGATGCAGTCCGTCCAGGGACTGCGACGTCAGGTACGAAAAACTGCTGGACCCACCCCTGATCTCAGCCGCCGTCGGCCTTGGGAGGTGGGCCCGATGTGGGACGCACACCTCGGGGGGGATGTGAGACGCATGCCAAAACTCAGACAGGGATGCGCCTTCCGCCTTGAGCAGCTCTTTGGGGGGGGGGGGGAACAACCAGGATGATTTTGCACCGCGGTCGGGGCCCACTTCTGCTTGAGCTTCGTGAGCCCACGCATGGCCCGTGCACCCCCCGAGAGGGCCTTCTCCTGCCATTGATCCCAACTGTCCTGCTGGACCTTCGCGACGGCCTTGCGCGCCTCGCTCAGGTCGTCGCCCCGCGACGACAGAGACTCCTGATACTGCTCAATCCAGCCGTCGAGGCCGTCACCGAGCGCAAAAGAACAAGCCAATTTCCGCGCCTGAGCGAGGGTCGCGTCGACTCTAACATTCTGCCCTTCACCAGGGCATGGTGACATGAGAAGCTGTTGGATCTGGTGGCTCGCGTCCTCAGACAACTGCTGAAGCTGAGCTTGATCCGTGGAATCGGGGTCCTGGGAAGCCCTGCGAAGCCGAAGCGAAACAACAGTGGTCTCCGACAAATGTTGGGCCAACCAGATCCACCCAACGTGCTGCTCTCGGAGGCTACAGGCCTTGGGCTTGGCCAAAATCGTAACCCAGCGAGCTCTCAGGAGGTCCCCATTTGCGTCGGTTTACCGCCGGGGCCCTCGTAGAGCTCTTTTCTCGCACGGCGCTGCTCGGCACACCTAAAGGAAGCGCCCGGGGCAAGACCCGAAAAAAAAAACTAGAAAAATCACGCTTTTATGTTTTTTTATCCAAAGACGGTTCCGCCAAGTGTTTTGATAATAATACTGCACCTACGGACCTGAGAATTTGACTGGCAGACGCGGCATAAGCCACTACAGGTGCGAAAAATCTGGTTTCTCAAAACGAATTGTCAAATGTCTTTCAAATTTTCGCAGAACCGACCCAAAGTCATCACATCTTCTTTTCTGGTCGGGTCGACCATCTAGCTCCACCCCGCGCCGGAATTCCTCTGGCTCATCGATGCCGAACTTTGATTTGAACCTCAACGCCCGAAAGACTCGAGCTCGAGCTCGAGCTGGTTGGCAAAATACTTCCAGGCAGCAACGAGAAGCTCCCACGCCTCGCCGATGGGGCGAGCGAGGGCCGCGGCAGCAGCATCCTCAGCAATGATACGGCTGAGGGTCCAGTCCTGGGGTCTGGGGGTCGGTCCAAACGGAAGCTCCGCCGGGAGTCTCTGATGCGACCGATACATCAGCTGATGGCACCGAACATCATCGCAACGCAGCGTGAGGCACACGGGCCTATGCGGGCGATGGGTCCAGGACATGTCAGCCTCAACCTTATCGCAGGCACGTGCAAAGCACGTGCTAGCTAAAAAGTAGTCGATCGCGGTGGGGCTTCCTGGGGACAGACACGTCGTCTGCGCCGGCACAAAGAAAGCGCCTTCAACCCTGCGAGCCAGTCCCGTGGAATCAACCAGGTGGGGGTCAAGATTCCACTCTCCCCCTACAACGTACATTTGTTTCCCAGTAAGCCTCTCTCCCAACTGCCGCAGAAGGGAGAGATTGAACGCACGCAGACCAATCCCTGAGTTAAAATAGCACGACAACACATGAAGGGGCGGCCATCCAGGCAAGTCAACGATCACATGGATGATACGCCCCTGGAAGATCCCTGGAACATCCGACGGCCACCGTAGGCCAATGTGCGCGCGGGCGAAAACCTCCGCCCCCGCTCGAGGCCCACCAGACTCGCCAGCGGGGGAGGGGGAGCACAACACTTTCCACCCCAAACTGGCCGCTGAGGCCGCTCTTTCTCCCTCGCGTTCCTCGAGGGCCCCGATCTCCTCGCCTGCAGGACGAGCGCCGACGTCGAGCATAACCTCTCACGCAACGTCGGCCAACAATTACCGGAGCTGGTCTCGAAGGTTTCGCCCAAGCCAGCAATCTGGGGCGAGGTGAGCGAGTCGGGGGGAGGCGGAGGTGGAGCAGGAACTCCGAATTTAGACAAAGGTATGCCGCAGCAACGTGGGAGCAGACTGCTACCCCGTTCGCGGCTTCTTGCGCAACCTGCTACCGAACTGCTCGATGAACTTTCGCTTGTCGATCCGAATGGCTGCGTGGAAGATCTCGTCGACCATGTCTTCGTTGAGGTCGTCGTCGTGCTCGAATCCTGGGGTCGGTTGACGCTGCGCATCACCCGCGCCAACCCCGCTTCCGTCAGATGCAGCGCTAGGAGAATCGCCATGACCAGGAGCGTCAGCGCCCTCTGTCGTGAAGGGCGATGGCGCCGATACTGTGGGCGTCGCCTTCGCCTGAGAGGCCGCAAGCAACTCCGCGAACTTCTCGAACGTGTCGGACTGCAGCATATCCTTGATCTGTGCTTGCTCACTCGAAGAAGCCAGCGCCTCAGGGCCGACCTCCAGACCCGCAGCAGGCACGCCAGACAGAGTGCGAATGAGGTCTCTGTTGAGGAGCTCAATCTCGCGATCCGCAGCTGCAACCTGAGCCCGCATGCCATTGATCTGTTCTTGGGCACTTGCGATGAAAAGTAACTGCTCTTCAATATGTCAAGTCTTTGCTTCTTGCATTTTCCACTTCCCAAGCGATGTCCCACATTCGCATGTTGTGTGAGCTGGGGCTTGGTCTGGTGAAGCTCACGACGAACTGCCTCAAGCTTCACCTCCAGCTCAGCCTTAGAACTCTAGCCAGACTCGCCAAGCTTCTCGCAGTGCGTGATTGCCACCTCGAGCTGCTTGATACTGTCGCGCAGCTCCTGCCCCTTGGGATCCTTCGGCGGGTCCTTGGCATTGTGGTTGGCCGACAGCGCTGTCCCTCCACTCGGACCCCCGCCACCTGCCAACTTGTCGAACTTGCGCTGGAGCTCATCCAGCCGCCTCTGGAGCTTGTCGTCACGACTGCCCCCACCGACACGAGGAGGGCCAGCGCGAGGGCGGTGCTGCTGGCCGCGCGCATGTAGCTCTGCTGCACGGCGCACCTCGGGCGGTGCCTTCTTACCACACTTGCATATGATCCTGGACGCCCAGTTGGTGTTGCGCCCGCATGAACACGCCCACGTCGGCACCATCGGTCCAGGAAGGACCTCAGCGCCCCCGTCGGCCATGAGAGCCCGTAGGTTGGAAACGATGCTTACAGCAGCGACTGCCGCTCTGAAGACTGCTGCTGCAAGCTCAGGAATCAACACCTGAGCCAGGACGGCTTGAGCCAAAATGGCTACGGGAATATACAATATACAATAGACCAGCCAATGGCCGCTGAAGATGAGGAAGTTGAGGGGGGAACCACCGACGGGACAACCGCCTCCATCCATCACATCGGACAACCTCTATTCGTGTATATATATACCTCGAAATCACCAAATCAAAGTGAGAGGGGGCCGAACGCTCATTCAATGTCCTTGGGCTGGCCCCGCGGCACCCTCAATATTATCCGCCATTCCGGTGTGCTACGTATGTGCAATGTGTCAAAGTTAGGCGCCTGTGGCGGGCTTTTTCAAAGCCCCGCGTCGTGCCCACGACCCCGCCGCCCCCTCACTCTTGTCCGCAACTGCGGGGTGTTGCGTATCTGCTGATTTCATGACCCACCTATCGATCTAGTGATCGATCTAATGTTCCCACTATCTGTCTGACGATCCCACTCTCGATATGTGTGAAGATCCATCTACTGACGTCACAACAATATATAGTATATACCGATGTCTAAACCAATCAGGATCAACCAATCAACCATCGGAGTAAGCATCGTGAAGGGGGGTCCCTTCACAGTTCCCATCGCAGCGTGCAAGACGTGGGACACCAAACCCGCGCAACCCTGCGAAGGCGCGGGTGCATTTCGCAAGCGAGCAGGGGCGGCCGTTGCACAACGCATGCCGTCTTTAGAAAATGATCGAACCCTTATTAGCATTGCTTCGCACGCCTTCTACACTGGCACACACTTTGGTTTTCCACCAATCGTTTTCAATTGTGTCGGACCCGCCCATGGTAGGGCCGCCCCCCGCGCACGCAGCACCACGCACCCACGCACCTTTTGGAAGTAGCGGCTTCGCGCGCAGCGGCGAGGCGCAATAAGCAGCAACGCCGATCGCACACTTGCGGCTGGGCCTTCATTTGATCGCTTGAGATCGAACGCGCCGACCGACATCAACCAACTGGGCGTAAATTGCACGGAGGACGCACACGTTTCTTGGGCGGTCGCGGCCTCGCGCACAGCGACGGGAGGGCAGAGGAACACATACACGCACAAACGCAAGCGCGCGTGCACACATGTGTTACTTCGACGCACAGATGACGGGAATCATACGGCAGCGTCAGCAGAGACGGAATATGTGCGCACGGCGCATGGGCCAATACTGGCACCTTTGGCGCACTTTAAATGAAACACACAAGCAACGAAAACGGACAATGATGAATAAACAAACCGCGAGGACGAAACGAATGCCCAGAAAAGCAGCCGGGCAGTAAAAGGCGCGGAGGAAGGAGGGCACTTCGCAGGCATGCCGAGTTTGAAGGGGGCTGGAAGGCCCAGCCAACAGCTTCGCCTAAGGCGAAGCCAAGCTCCAACTCTGTTGTACAGTCGTAACGATTGTCCCAGTATGAGAGGAGATGCCATCTTAAGCAATCGGAAGATCCGTTTGGTCTCGACAGCGATTGTGTGCCTCGCAGTGAGGCGCAATCAAATTTGGGCGGCTGGTCGCTTGAGCCGACGCGGCCGCGGGCGCGCGCTCGATCCCACTCCTTGCGTCCCTCAGCTCGCTTTAAAGTCGGGGGGGGGGGGGGGGGGGGGGGCGAAGCGCGAGAGCCCGTCGCCCCTATGCAGAAGGCATAGCAGCTAACCTACACAAGGACAGAAAAGGAAGCGGGCCCAAAGGAAGGTGGACCCGTCAGCAAGTTGCCTCGCATGTGTATGACGTGCTTATCAGGCGGCTTCAGAACTTGATGTATGGCTGGCCCGATATGGAGTATGTCTCTCCAGGCCATGTTTGAAGGTCTGTAGACCCCCCATGACTTGTAGGAGCATGTCTCTGTCGATGCTCCCCTTGGTGTGGCCATCCGCAGTCATATCGCGGGAGTCACACCAATGAATGCTGTGCACGGTTCCACGCTCCATCATCTGTCGTATCCAACTGATGTGTCCTAAAATGATACACTCAGTCGGCTTCTTCAAGTCTCTGCTTGACAAGGACTTAAAAGCATACTCAGCATCGATGGTCAGAATGACTTGATGCGCAGGCCACCCAACTCAAGTAGATCTTTCAACTGAGTGGGCGTGAGCAGCCCCGCGTGGAGCTCGTGCAGTCGTGGGATAACAGTCCTCCAAATTATGGGCTGCTGCCAGCGTCTCTGCTGAATAACTCGAGCGGACCTGCAAGCGGTGAGACTTGCAAAGCGCATTAATTAAATTAACGACAGGCTTAAACAAACGTGTTTCCACGTCGTAGCAAGTTTGCCCCGCGAATACCATAGCCTTTGATGTCGTCATCGGCGTCTCCCCTCGGGCGTCGATATCCTGAGTCGCTATATAAGTCGACCTCGCCCGTGGGGTTCATCGCCTGGTAGACGATCTTCTTCGGGCAGGCCTGTAGCTTTCTGGTGATCGCGCTCAGTCGTAGCACTTGAATGTTGGTCGGTTCTTGGACACGTTGTAGAGATACAACATGCACCATTAACCGCACCTGGGCGATGAGCGCGCGTGCCAGCGCACTCCTGAGACTGACGAACATGTCTGCCACCATCTTGGTTGCTTGAGCGTCAGCGCCGGCGCCGGTTAGTTCGGGATGTTGTATAGGACGGAGCTGTTTGATATATTCATTTTGATCCAATGTGACATTGTCGCCCTCGTCCTTGGTGTATATCACAGCACAATTGGCATATGTGTGCTTGTTGAGTTTACACTTACCGAAAGTATATTCAACGCATTTGACATGTTTGTCGATGGTGCCCTCAGTACCGGCCCTAGCAATGTCATCAACATGCTTGGCCGTGAGCAAGTTATTGCTTGTCTCGAACTCCTCGTCGCAGGACGTGGGTCGGAGGCCAAATCCACCGGTGGTTCTTCTGGGATGAAATGAGAAAGCCCGTGGAGCGTCTTTAGTGCCTGTGCCCTCGTTTTAGGCGCTGTGGGCAGTGCTTTGACTCGTCGTAGTGCTCGAATCCTGGAAGAGCACGGAGCACGGTGGCCGATCCAGGCGGCAAAGTAAAACACACCACGCGTTCCTTTTCACCGGTAGCCTCAGCAAGTTCCTGATAGGCCAATCCCTTGAGGACGGCCATGTTGATGACGAGGGAAGGAATGATCCACTGCTTCTTGCAAGCTGCCGTGCTAGCGACTAACCTCTGGCTTGACCGTCTTGCTGTTCCCGGACATGTTTCTACGTCGAATGCTTCAAGGTCCATGAAGCCTCGGAAGACCAAGCGTAGTCGGATGGTGCGTTCCATATCGCCCTTCTCGTTCTTCACTCGAATTCATGATGGTTCGACGCTTTGGCTATCTCCTGCATCTTAGAGCATTTGTTGTCGAACCATGTCTTGAGCTCAGTTTAGAGGGCCTTCGATACTTTATTGGGATTCGCCTGAATGTCAGCTTTAGCGAAGAGGTCGTCTTCCTTGACGACCACAGCTCGTTCTGCAGCGGCGGTAACGTATACTCGCATAGTGGCCACCCGGTCGGCATCTAATATCATGTGTTATTGCCCGGACAAGACTACCTTAGACATTTCCGTCGTAAAGCATAGTTCGACGTATCGACCATGTTCGTCTGAGTCGACTCCGTAGATGTCGTCTTCGATAATGGTGCACGTGGGAGCGTAGTACGTCTCCTCGGCATCGGGGTCGTGAGTGCGTCCCCACTTCGGCAAGTACCCCCGCTGTTCAGCAGCTGCAGAGATCAGCGCGCTCTGATCTGGAACCATCTGTGTAGGTATGGTAGGAAAAGTTCCTCTGGTGGAGTTGCCTCCAACAGTCCCCTTTCCTCTTGTAATTCTGCGTACCACACCTCCATAACATGAGACTCAAGATCAGCCTCTGATTCTTCATAAATCCTAGAGAGCCGTCCGTCCTCATGCGCCGGTTCGGCTTCTGGGGCTTCTCTTGCGGTTCCATCCGGAGTCGGCGTATCAGTCAATTCCACAATGTCTGACATGTCCGGATCAAAACCTGCTTGAGGTTTGATGGACTTCAGGCATTTGATGATTCGTGAATGTGCTGATCCAATGTCAGGTATATTCAGAGCAGTACCTTCCGCTTCGTAGTAATGAAATCCTGGATTCACGTCGTTGTCGTAATGAACCCATATGCAACTGTCGTCATAGGTAACCGGAGGTAGCGCATGGATACTCTTGGCTAATCTGACTGAAACTACATTCTCAATGCGAGAGAAATTTCTGATACGATACTGCAGAGCCAAAGTATCCTAGAGGATAGACGGCTTGCGGTCGTCATCTGAAGCGCCCCTTTCTTGATCGGCACATAGCCAAAGGTCAAAGCAGGCCTCCCCGCTGATCGGCTGGCTACGACTATTGACACTGTGCGTGGTGCAGTGTTGTCGGAGCCAATTTCTCGGGCTATGAGCGCTTCAAATCTATAACGAATGTGCGTCGCCGCATTGTACCTGGACATCTCGATTACCCACTCGGATAATGACCTGGCCCCTTTCGGGATCATTCTTTAGCACTGGGAGCGGGCCATTCCAGCCTCCCCAG
Source organism: Prorocentrum cordatum (assembly GCA_963575745.1). Lineage (NCBI taxonomy): Eukaryota > Dinophyceae > Prorocentrales > Prorocentraceae > Prorocentrum > Prorocentrum cordatum. The sequence continues at coordinate 42,371 of CAUYUJ010022540.1, forward strand.
TCATCCTTCGCGGTTGTAGGGCGATGGTAATCGACCAAGTCTCCTTCGTCATAATAGTGCTGACCGGTAACTGTCGTCTTAGTAAGGCACGATTGGTCTTAGATGCTGCTGTGGCCTGTGTGATAGCTTCAATACATACCCTGCGTATCGTCTGTTCACGAGAATGATCAAATGTTTCCGTCGGCTGCTCGTGGTCCAGAACAGGGAGGTCAGGGAGCAGCGCTGGTTGCCGTCCAACTAGAACGTTGCATGGAGAAACATCGCTATAGAAGGTGAACGCGCTGGCGGCGAACAAGGCTTCGTGCAGTAGTCGGGTGAGCACAAGAGGTATGTCGAACCTATTGAGTTTAGCCTCCATGGCGTGAAGTAAGTGGCGTAGGATGCCATTTATGACCTCGATCGTTGTAGCGTGATGTCCACGCGCACGTGTTCTAAACTCAATGCCTGTTGCCTTGAGGACTGCTTTCGCGGTGTCGTTGTTAAGGGCACCCTCTCCATCAGAGTAAAGTACCTTGGCCGGTTCAAATTGCATCCAGCACGGATGATATGCATCCAGGATGCTGGTCATAGTCTTGCCTGGAATTTCAATCCCAATAGCATATCGTAAACAGCGACCGATAATGTGGAATATCTTGTGTTCTTGTCTGTGGAACATCAGATCACATTCCACTTCCTCATGGAATTTGCCAAGTAATGCAGTAGAGGGCAAAACAGTGTGTCCAGGCTTGTCCCAAGCTCTGCATTCTCGGCATGTGTCACAGACACCTTTGATGAGGTTGAGTCTGACACTGTCTAGACTTATGTTGCTTAAGATGAGTCTCATCTTAGGCTCTTTCGCATGGAACCAGCGCAAGTGCAACTTTCGCAACTCGCGCGTTGCCGCGCTAGGGTCAAGGCTTCGCAAGTTTTGTAGACTGATTTGTACATCGAACTGTGACCAGTCTGGTAGTCGTGGTCGTGCAGCAGGGTTCCCCGCTGGTGGTGGTGGAGGTGCTTCTCCACCCTGTTGTCGACCACGTCTGACTCTAACCTGTGGTAGCCGGAGATGGCCATCCGAACTACCAGCTCCGCTCGAGGCAGGTTGCCCTGCAGCAAGCTCAGCAGCATGTCTTTCAACAGTAATGTCGTGACTGCTTGCGCCCGCGGTGGATCCTCTCGAGCCGGGTCTCGGTGCTGTCAGTCGCGCAAGTGGTGATGCTGCTGGCGCCTAGGGTGGTGGTGCTGCTGCCTCAGCAGGAGCTGGCGGTGTAGGCCCTGCTGCCGGCTCGGCGGGGACCGGCGGTATCTGCCCATGATTGTCGGGCAACTTCCAAGGCTTGGCAAACTTGCATCTGCCAGATGTTAGTGCGTGCCCAGGCTTGTTATTCCCGTAGTTCTTCTTGCAGCTCGGACATTCCCAATGGTAGTCGTCCTTATCGCACCACCTGCAGCGTCTCGGATCTCCATCATGAGAGGGAGAGTGCATGTTAACGTTGCCCGCGCAAGCAGGACAACCAAGCCCTCCCGATGGTGGTCTCGCAATCGAGCCATCAGGTCGTCGGGGGGGGGGAAGGGTCATCCAAATCGCATCCCCTTGCGTCAGTGACCAACGCGGTGGACGAATACGGGTGGCCATGGAAAGGACTGCGAGTTGCCTGGAAGAGATCGTGCGCGATCTGAACAGCCTCGACGAAGAGTGACTGCATCTTTGGGGTATATTGTGCAGCCGTGGGCAGTTCCTTATTACATGCCGACGCGTGTCGACGATGGCCAGTACATCGTTTTCGTTCAAAAAGGGTGACTAACAGACGATGGTTGGCCATGATATCGGTCGGCTTTCGCATCAGTTCCCCATGGGAATCACGTGAGCCAGTAGTGCATTAACCCATGTTCATCTTGCAAATGCACTCGCTTTTGGCCAACGTAGTCCATGGTGGTATCTGATCCACCCAAGTCCCTACTGTTTGTTCTCTCCGGTAAAAGGGTTGAATATCATTTTGACGTAGAGCCACCTTCCCACAGAACTTGGTATGTGGCAAATATTCCTAATGATGTTCATGTCAGGTGTCATAGTTAACCTTTGCATTGAAATAAGAAGTAAGCCAGTCGTTCTGCAGTGGGGCTGTAGCATGACAACCTCGACGAAACAAACGTCTAGATAATGCATCACTACATCTTGGACCTCCTCGTTGCCACGATCAACGAAAGTGCGTTTGTCGAGGTTTCCCCCTGCAGACGGACCTCGGCTGAGTGCTAGTCGGGAGGCGCCTCCAACTCCTCCGCACAATTCTAACATATCTACCTTGTTGCGGCGTCCGTAGCGCAAGGTGGGGATTATGGAGACTACATCTGCATGGGATTCAGCAGGTTGCCCCGCAAGTAGTGCGATGAAGGTCTCCTCTCCGTCGTCACTATCTGTGTCGGGGTCCAGAGGTGCGTCGGTGTAGTACGCGCCGCGCCCGAGTCCATTCAGGTCGTCTCCGCAGTCGTCGCTGCCTTCTCCGACTATGTTGGGTATCTTGCGTGGTTTGATGCCAGCCTCTTTGTCTGCGTTCTGTTTTTCTGTTTAATTCTGGCATCTGTCGGCGGCGCTGTCTGTCGCTCTGTCCCAGGTGAGCTAAGTGCCAGAAATTCGGGGCTAGAGGGGGGCACGCGGCCGCGCTCAATCGAAGGTGGAGGGGGGCGATCGCCGTCGATGATCGCCACTCGCCGTGAGCGTGGGCGCGCACTGCCATCTCCCAAGAGAGTCGGTTCCGGCTGCTCCCAGTACAGTCGAGTACGGATGTTGGCAACACCATTGGGCAATGGCGCGTTGTAGTCGTACCCCGTCGGCGGGCCCTGGATCCGGATGTCCTGAACGATTGCGTTGAAGGATGCTAATATGTACAGCGCTTGTGTGATTTCTTCGTGTTTTATGTAAGTCAATTTGATCAATTAACCTTGCGGTCATAATCGCCGGCGTCTTGTTACGCCATTCGGCCTTCTGAGCGCCTTGTCCATGCCAGTCTAGACTGCGTTCAGTAGGTTATGCAGGTTACCCTGCTACGTTGCATGCGCATCGCCATGAGTCGGCGGGGGCGCGCGCGCGCAGTCGCCACTTGCAGATATGATCGGCTGGGCAACGTGTTAGCGCGGTCGTACTTGAGGCCGAAGTGGCAGAAACGCATGCGCATGACTTGTAAATCAACATCTTCAATAGCATCTCGCATGGGACCTTGTTTCCAGAAGCATCCTGGTGGCCCCACAAGTACAATAGTCATGCGTAGAGCCCAAGCCTTGGGCATCATATTCTGGATGCGCTGGCTGCGCGGCCGCGCCCTCTTGCCGGGCAGCCTCGCATGCCAGTCAGCAGGCGCTGCCGCCCGCAACAGTTGGAAATCGCCCGAGAGTAATGCGCCGAAATACTGTGTACCAGTGAAGGTCATTACCTCTGTATGTGTAGTACGATCACACATGTATCCACGGGCTCGGAGTTCAGCGCAAGCTGTCCGTATATCCTCGATGACAAATGCACGAGAATGATAATGATGCGACAATCATTATTTGTCTGCAGCGGCCACGCAGCCGGGCCCACTGCTTCTCGCGGCAGCCGCGCAGCCAGGCTTGCCGCGGCCCCTGGCACGCACGGCCGGCGCCTGGGAAAAGAATGCAGGTTTCCCCGCGCTTGCTGACAGCACCTGAATGTTCGGCCTGTCCGGGCAAGCGCGAGCGGCCGTGGCGCGCGCCTGCCCCCGTCGCTCGTTTGGCGATGGGGGCGCCCAAATGCCTGTGACATGCTGCGCTGCAGAGCCGCTGCTCGAAGAAAAATATCAAACTTCTCAGCGGCATCATCCCTTTCCGCAAGTGCCCCTGCCTGTGCGTCGGGAGGCGTCCACTTCGTACCCTCCTCGTGGATGGCCTGATAGATCTTCGACTGCAAATTCGGGAGGGCGAGGTCTTTGTCGGCCGAGGTCGGGGTAGCCCCAATGGACACACTACGACACAATGTCTTCAAGGCGTTGTTCGCCAAAGACTGGATCGTGAACGTGAAAGTCTCGTCGTTGATAGAGAAACCGATGCCCTTCGCATCCTGTGACATCATGCATGCGTGAACATCATTCACAGCACGCGCCCCTGCAATTGGCTCTGGATCGGGCACCTCCTTGACCAGCAATGGAGCTTCTTCGCGCTGAGGATTGGCGGCGGCAGTAAGCGACATCAACCCTTGATCCTCAGTGACCACCTCGTACTCGTCGGCCTTGAGTGCCAGATGCCCGGAAGATGTTTTCATCGGGTCGAGTGCCCTGGCACCTTTCCCGAGTAGAACCTTGCGCATCTCCACGCCAGGGATGATCATCTTCTCGCACCCCTGCTCAAGGATCAGGATGGCCCCCGTGTTGGACATGCTCCTCAGACCCAGGCTGGCAGGGAGATTCCCCCCAGAACCCTCAACTACATTTGCTGAGTACGCGTCGAGTCTCGGCGAGGCAGGTTGCCCCGCAGGATCTCCCCATTCTTTGCGTGCGTTCTTGCAGTGCAAAAATTGATCACAAATCGCGGCGCCATGTCCCGCTCCTGACACGTAAAGCCTCTTCGTGACGTAAAGCCTTTTAATGGCGCGTCCGCGGGAGCGTGATACCTGTTCAAAGGTCCGTGCCGCCTTTAATCCAATTGTATCGTACCACTGCCAATTTCCAAGAGAATAATCAACATACCAGTGATCATATTTCCACTGTTAGCAGCCAAGGCTAGCTCATGGCGTTCACCACAGTCCAGGAACTCCAGACACTGTCGTACCACGCAAGCCTTTTGCTGCGCCCTTGCTCCAATACCCAATCGTTTCCTGCGCGATGTCTAAGCATTCATATACCCACGAGCCTCTTCTTCCGCAGTAGGGTTCTTTTCAAAGATCCAGGCTGTAGGACATTCGTCGTGCGTATATGGGCGTGATGTGGAGGCAGTGGGTAAGTTCAGGACCGTGTCCTCATCCGCGCGAATGCCCATCTGGCCATCAATATTTATCTTAAATACCGTATGCAGCGTGTCGCGTTCGGATATCCCACTATTGCTACTGCGCATGTTTACAAGGCTCTCCGTCCTGCGCTGACTGCGTGGACGAAGATCTCGCCCACATGGCATGTACGCGCACGAAGACTGAAGCCATTGAGAGCTCCTGTCGGTAGCCCTTTCCGTGCGCCTCAACCACGTATCGTTCACCGGCACCGAAGGTGGAGCTGATCTAGCAGGTGTCCCTGCGTTGTCGTCGGTCTCTGCCACCAATGGCAGGGGCATGTCTATAGCAGGTGTCCCTGCAAGTGCGGTTGCCTCCGTTACTAGCCCAGCGTTGGCTGGTGATGCAGGTTGCCCCGCTGGTGTCGTCATCGAGACTGCCGCGGTGCCCGTCATCATCGCCGTAACGCGGTTGAGCTCTTCACGGAGGTCCCTGAGCTCGTTCGCCCCTCGGAGTATATCTTCATGACGGTTGAATGACTCCTGATATCCGGCAAAGGCGTAGTGAAACTCGGCAGTAGAGGCTAACACCCCTGCATATAGCGCAGGGGGCCTCACTTGCGGAACCTTCCATGTTCCCAGCCAACTGTCTATCCACATGAGCGTGTACCATTCGATCCCAGCATCGTACGTGGAATATGTGGCCGCACTGGAGGCGCCAGACCTTGTCGTGGATCATGAACTGGTCCAGGCATATGGCACACTCACCGAAGTCGTCGTCACTGGTGATGGGCGGTGTTGCCGATGGCCTGATACGCGTCTGACGCTCCAGGGTGGATTCACCAGCCTCGAACCGAATAGGCGATACCGTTGGTGGCTGCATTGATGCAACCATGGCTGGACTGCTCGCAGGTGTCCCTGCTATGTTGCGATTAGCAGGTTGCCCTGCGCGGCTCAGCATTATGTTGGCCTGACGATCCTGATTTCGGCGCTGGCGAATAGCCTGCATAGCCAAATTGGCCTGTTGCGCCTTGTGTGGCTAGGATATCAGGACGCAGCTCCCTCATGGTCGGCGGCAGTACTAGGCCTGGGGCCTGTTGCTGCACATCTTGATCCATGGAGGGAGCAAGATAACCATAGTGAAGTATCTGTCCTTGCATTCCTGATGCGTACCCTGAGCCACGTGCCAGCTGCGACTGGTAGAAGCGGAGAGGGCAGGTCCTTCGAGCAGCACGGACCAGAGCCCTTGGCCGAATCGGGTCAAGCGAAGATCTGCCGCAGCAGGAGGCGAATGAAGGTTGAACCTACGAGTCTTCACAGATTTAGCGGAGTCGGAAGCGCGTCGCGTAAGTCGTGCCAGGCTAGCGCGCAGAAATGCAGAAACTAAGACGTCGGCCCGCCAAGGCACGGAGTGCAGGAAGATGGTGCATCAATCAGCTAGCAGAAACCCGAGTGCCCGCCACGCTGGCCCGCATCATCTGCAAGCCCGCGGCGCATGACCACCCGAAGAGACAGCATAAACGCTGCGACGGCGGCCCAGGCCCAATTAACAACGCGGAGAGCGTAGAAGATGTGCTAGCCCGTCAGCCATCCCACAAATGAAAGCGGCGAGGTGAACTGCTGACCCAGGTCACGATGGGAAGACGACGCTACCCAAAGCCGATGCAGGGACAAAAAGCGGGGAGAATGGGTCGGAGACCCGGACATCTGAATAATGACAAGAATCGGAGACATCCACAAATCGGACTCGGTCGCGAAGGACGCGATGAGCGTGCCGTGTGCGCAACTGAGAGCATGACGGCGGGCGAAAACAGGGAATACGTATAAAGGGCGGGCCTGATGCCCGTGAGGGGTTCGAGGCGCCAGCAACAACCGATGACATGAAGAAACACTCTGGGCGCGCGAAAGTGAAGCGCGACCGAGTCGGAGGGTCGCAATCCGCTGCGTGCCAAGACGCGACAATGATGGACGTAAACGAACGGCGTGACGAGTACGAAGCTTCACGCGACAACTCAAGGAAACGACCGGCATCCAGTCTTCTCAACATCCGCGAGCACGCAGGCAGGTGCCAGCGATGCAAAATGGGCTGGAGGAGTGAACGAAACTACTGAATAACATGGGGGAGGAAGAGCGAAGAGGGCAGAAACATGAAAGGCTTTCAGGTCCAGCTGCTCGATTCGGGACCGCTGCCTGGAGCGAATCGCATGGCGAATAGCCTGAACCGCCCTGAAAGATTGGGCGATCCAGATCTGCACCACAGCAGCGCCCGCGTCGAGCAGAGATGTCAGGCAATATGAAGGCGTTGCCCCGACGCCAGCATGCCGAGACAAGAGCTCCTCTCGACGTCGGACGGCTGACCTCCAAAATTCATTGACAATGCTGATGTAGCGGAGACACTGGCCTCCTGCGCCCCCCGTCCCCACTGGGAGGACGCGGAAGCAAAAGAAATGTGGTCAGGACGAGGTTAGGCGAGGGAATCAGACGGAAATCACGGGGAAAAGGGAGGAAGCAGGTCGGGCAAATAAAGGCGCCCCGGGCCTCCCACCGTCTCCCAATGGCCGCCTGCCAAATCCTCCCCGTGCCGTGCGTGTGCCGTTGCACGCGCTTGAGCTTTGGACGTCCGCGGACGGTATCTTTCCGTCAGCACCGAGCCCTTTCAGACACCCTTCTGCGCGCAAAGCCCGCCCGACGTTCGAAGTTGGTGTGCATATGTGAATCTCGCGACTTCGATTGATTATCTTTAAACCTTATCCACCCCCTGTACCCGTCTGGGAGAATGTTCCGACTGCGACTTCCAGGCAGATCGAGCCGGTGCGACGTGGGGCCCCGAAGGAGACCCAAGGGAAAATGGAAACGCTAAAATCCCTCGATGCTCCCGAAGACTCAAACGTATTGTTCAATCCGTTTGCCAAAGAACTCTCGACAACTTCCCTGGGACAACTTGACCGCTTTGGGCACATGCTATTGTCCGATGGTGCGAACCTGTTCCGTAGAAGGCGACACGACGGAAGCACGCAGGGATGGAAAGAAACTCACAACGTCGGAGGTATGGGTCCCTCCCTCCTCCTCCCCTGCCCCCCCCCCAAGGGGCCTTCGATGCTGCAGCAGCCGAACCTCTCCAGGCCTTCCACGGTGTTCTCCACAACCTGTCGGGGCGCGAGCGGGCGCCCGGCTGGGTCAACATGGGAGGGGACAGTCAGGAGGGACCCTATGGCCAATGCCTTGGGCGCGGTTGCCCTACGGTTGGCTGTCACAGTCTTTCAGCCGTTCGCGATCGGCGCACTATGGCGGCCCAGGAGTCGCCCTCTGTGTCGCAGTCGGCGGTTCCCAATCGGTGCCCTATGGCTGGTGCCCTTGGCGCGCTACGACACGCCCCCAATAACGCAATCGGCCATTCCGTGTCGGCCATTCCTTGTTGGTGTCCTTGTTTTCCACGTGCTAAGTGGGATTATGGTTTTCTTCCCAACCGCGTCACCTGCGCTTCTCAGACACATCCTCTCCTCCTCACCTCCACCCGCACGCGCACACACAAATCAGACATACAGAATAACAACGCCAATGCACGCCTGGCGTGTTCACTGCATCAGACACCCACGACACGACGTATGCGCCACAAACTGGGCACCCACATGGGACACACGTCCAGATACAGCCGCACACGCATCATACACATGACACGCACACCACACAACACATGCGCACCGCGAGGGGGTGCAATGGGGGTGGTCTCCTTGTCAGTTTCGGGCTCGCAATGCGTGGTGAGCGTTGCAATTTCTCGACACCACAGTGGGTGAGCTGCAGATGGGGGCGCTATCCGTATCGGGCTGGCAAGCGTGGCCTTTTCTCGACACCACATGGGGTGAGCCAGGAGTGGGGGCGCTATCCGTCTTGGGCTCGCAAAGCGTGGCAGGCGAAACTTCTCGACACCACAAGGCGGTGAGCCGCGGGTGGGGGCGCTATCCGTTTTGGGCGTGCAAAGCGAGGCAAACGCGGCAATTTCTCAACACCTCAGGGGGTGAGCTGCAGGTGGGGGCGCTATCCGCTTCGGGTTCGCAAAGCGTGGCAAGCGCTGCAGTTTCTCGGCACCACAAGGACCACAAAAAGGAGACCTGCGGGCGGGAGCGCTAGCCGTGTCGGGCCCGCAGAGCGTGACACCCGGTTTCTCCCCGACGCCATAACGAGGCGTGTTGGGGAGGTCGGAGGGCGTGGCAGGCGTTATGCAGTCTCGACGCCAGAGAGGATGCGCAAAGAGTGGTCTCTCACCGCGGTCCCTATGCGTGCCAGGGCCGGGGGGCGTGGCAGGCGTTGTATTTCTTCGACGCCAGAGAGGGTGCGCAGGGGGTGGTCCTCACCGCGGCCCCTGTGCGTGCCAGGGTCGGGGAGCGTGACAGGCGTTGTATTTGCTTTGCACCAGAAGGAATGCGCAGGGGGCGGTCTCCCACCGCGACTCCTATGCGTGCCAGGGTCGGAGAGCGTGGCTGGCGCGGCATGTTTCTCGACACCAGCATGGGGGTGCAAGGGGTGGCCTCTCAGCACGGCCTCTATACGTGCCAGGGTCGGAGAGCGCGGCGGGCGTCGCACTGTCTCGGCGCCAGAGAGGGTGCGCAAGGGGTGGTATCCCACCGCTGCACCTATGCGTGCCAAGGTCGGAGAGCGCGGCAGGCGCGGCACCTTTTCGATACCAGAGATGGCGCGCAAGGGGACGGTCTCTCACCACGCCCCCTATGCGCGCCATGATCGGGGAGCGCGGCAAGCGTGACATTTTCTCGGCACCAGAGGGAGTGCGCAGGGGGGGGCCCTCACCGAGGCCCCCATGCGCTGCAGGCTCGCAGGGCCTGGCAGGCGTGGCATTTCCTCCACGCCACAGAGAGTGTGCTGGGGGTGAGGGCGCTATGCGTCGCAGGCCCTCAGGGCGTGGCATTTCCTCGACGGCGCAAGGGGTGCGCTGGGGGCGGGCGCGCAATGCGCTGCAGGTCCGCAAAGCATGGCAGGCGTGACGCCTCCCCGACGCCAGAGGTGGTGCGCTGGGGGTGGGGGCGCTCTCCGCCCTGGTCGTCAACGGCGCAGCAGGCGTGGCAGGCGAGCCGCGCGAGCGTGACGTCATAACAGGCGGATCACCTCTCGAACAACTGAGCGGGTGGACCCACGCGGGCAGGTCGGGCGGTTCGGGCGTGCGGGCGGGCCGCGGCAGGGGGGTCGCGCGGGCGGGCGAGGCGCAAGCCAGCTCGAATGCGCAACCATGTCATGGCCATTCTCGGTCGGCGGCTCTATCGACGTGGCGCGGGCTCTCACTGCAATAAATGGGCGGCGCGGGCGCGCGAGAGAATTGCGCTCCTCCGATGCAACTACTCGGATTCAACAACAGTGTTTGCCGCAACCTAACAACACGCCGATCAGATGGCCATAAAATCGCCGCGCGGGGCTCCGAGAGGTCCCCGAGACACCACCAATCATACTTGAAGTGCGTCTGTAATGAACCCCAGAGGCACTCCCGGGGGGAGCGCAAGGGCACCGCCTATTGCATGAGAGGGGCTCGCGAGCCAACGCCGCCACCCCATGACCAACCGCTGACCTACAGGACCATGGAAAGCAACGCCCTCGCAGCCCCAAGGTGACCCCTAGACAGCCCAATCATGGCGCCCGATGCCACTGCCATGGCCCACGAGGACCCAAACTCTCTCCAAGTAGCCCCCAGCGGCCCCCACCCCCCCTGAAGAGGCATGCAAGGTCACGGTCGCCAGGTCGAGGATTCGCACTGGGCCCAACGCCGCCGATGTCAGAGGCGGCCGGCTAAGGAAGGGCTGGCGGATATACGCGAAGCGTCATTCGTAACAACAATACCATGTTGTACGAATCCCCCTCCCCATCCTCCTCCTCCTCCCCCTCCGCCTCCCCCTCCCCCTCCTCCTCCTCCTCCTCGCCCCCCCCCCCCCCCCCCATCCACGTTCCTCCTCCCCTCACCCCCCGCCCCCCCCCCCCCCCCCCCTCATCGCCCTTCTCTTCCCACTTGGACACGGGGCGAAACAGCATCCGGACATCTGCGAACTCATTGGCGGGAACGCCAGACGAGGATGATGCGGGGGAGGCTGATGGTAACACGGTGGGAATGAGAACGGGGCGGATTGGCATGTATACGTGGAGGAGGAGGTGGCATGTTGCCGCGTGCAAGCGTTGGCGAGAAAGCCTCGCGGGCGCTGATCCCAGCGCTGTAGCTGGCGACGTCGCGACGTCGCACCGCCAGCTGAACTCCCCCTTGGTGCTGCCCTTGAGCGACGCCAGCTTCGCGGCCCACTCCACCGCGTCCTTGCGCATGGCGCCGACGGCGTCGGCCTCCGCCGCCTCCTTGCGATGCGCTTTCGCCATGCGGCGCATCTTCGGCGCCTGGCCAGCGCGCGTCTTGAACGCGCGCATCACCAGCGCCGTGAACTTGGTGGCGCTGGCCACCCTCATCGCGTCGACCGCCTCCTTGGTCGCCTCCTCGTCCTGCTGCGCCTCGAAGACCTGCGCCCGCCCCGCGGCGCGCCTCTTCGCGTCGAGGACAGCGTCGATCCGCATCTGGAAGGAGCCCCCGTCGATCTGCAAGATCGTCTCCTCCACGCGCTTCAGAACCGAGCCCATGTCCGCGCCCGCGCCCAGGTCCTGGCCCCAAGGCTGGTCGAACGCCGTGCCCGTCGCGAACGGCTTCAACGCCGCCGTCGCAGCCTTCATGGCATCGGTCACGATCGCCATGCACACATTGGCCGCTGATATCATCTCTTCGGTCGCCGCCGCCACGTCCGACTGCGCCCCGAACATCTCTGCCGCCGAGCCAAACGACTGCATCGCCTTGACCGAAGAACGGATGCTCGTCACCAGGTTCGCCGACCCATCCTTGATCAGCCGCGCCGCGTCGTCGTTGCCAGACTGCGCCCACTGAGCGCGCTGCTGCGTCCGGCTGCTTCACCGCCGATTCGCCAGCCAACCAATTTGCCTCCGTAAGCGTCATCAATCTGTGCAGGTGCGGTGCAGCCTCCGTCGGGGCACGGACAGACTGGCAGATCACCGAGTAGATCTTCCTGAAGATGGTGGCAGCGCTACCCTTGTGGACCTCCACGTCCCCGCCGCCAGCTGCCAGCACGGACCCAATCACTGGGGGCACCTCCTTGACCTTATCGAGGTTCATCAAGATCTCGTCGTTGAGGGGCACCGCGAGCTGCGCCAAGCCCTTGCTGGCGTTGAACTGGTTGATCTCGGACTCCTTCTCTTTGATCTTATCCATTGCCGTCGCCCACAATGAACCCTCCTCTGAGATGCTGGTCTTAGCGATGGCGACTAGTGCCTTCGCATCGGCCAGCATGGAAGTCTGCGCGGAACCATCTGCCTCGGCGAGGGGACCGCATAATAAGTAACCGTTCGCGTATTCGCCCAACTTCGCGCTCACCTGTTCCTTGAAACTGCCGAAGCAGCCTGGCCGACAGTACGTCGCGACGTTCGGCAACAGCTCGAGCGCTGCCTTCAGAGTCCCTGGCTGCTCTACCTCTCTGATGTCCGTCGCCGCGTCCAGGGTCGCCACCATCTGGACCATCAGCTCGTCTGGCTCGATGGCGGGCTGGTTCGCCGTCGAGGGGGCGCGCAGGGTCTGAAACCCAGTCGACGCGCGCGGCCTCAAGCAGCTCCGCCCGCGATCGGGCCACCCACCCCCTCTGCCGCCCGTTGCGGAGTCCACGGGGAACTTCGGCCCCAGACCCCAGGGGGCCTCAACCTTCACATCCCGCCCCCGACCCAGCTTGACAACCAGGAACAGCTGCGGGGAACCACTGCGCCACCAACCCCCCCCCCCCGGAACCCAGAAAGCCCCGACATGCGCGGGCACCCGCCCTCGGACGCTTAAGGCGGGATTGGCCTTGAGCGCTGCGCAGTGCACCGGCCGCTTCGCCGCCGAGCTCATGTGGCGCAAGCGCGCCTTGCCAACCTCCGTCGACTTCGCAGCCGTCATCTCCAGCAGCGCGCCTTTGCACTCCAGGCGCACGGGGTCGGCGATGCGCAAGGTGGCCTTGAAGCACGTCGTCATCGCCGAGACGACGTCGTCGAACTCTTCGTCATCAGGACACTTCTCGTCGAGCCAACTGAGGCAATTGCTGCAGAATCTGACCAAGCTGAGCTGCCCCCCCTTGCCACTCTGGAGCCAACGTTTCCATAAAGAAACCCTCGCAAACAACGATCTTGTCCGACAAGCCCCCGTCGCACGTGAGCACCCGTGGACGCGTGGGCTTGTACCTGGCGTCGCTCATGCCACCTTCGGCTTGGACTTCCCACGGGGCGACGATGACAAAGAAACTCATGCACGTCGAAGTCGCCACTCTTGATGAACTCGGTGACCTTTCAGGATGTGCTAAGGGGCGGTGTCCGAACAAGGAGCTGGGCTGGGTCAGCGGGGTGGCGCCCACCTCGGCGCCTCTGGCCTAGCCCAACTTCTCTTTCGGGCAACCCCCAACACAACAACCGCTGGACCTTGAGCTTGGGTGCGTCCATTTTCCACTTCGATGGCATGTCCTCGTCCCCCACCTCGATGGCCTTCAGGGGGCTCTCCAGCTTGGCCTTTGGCAGCGTTGCTATCGGCGCCTCGACCAGCTGGCAGATCGCGTCGCATACAAGGATGTGCTCGTTCAACTTGTCCGCCGCCTCGCTGTCCTGCGGGCGTGGGCAGCCCTCCATGATGGTCTGGTGGCTTTCCCTCGCCCAGCGGAGCTCGCGGCCCATGGCGGTGCTTGACCAGCACCTGTTCACGTCCAGAGCGGCGATTCGGCGCTCCGTGAGCTCCTCCACCTAAAATTGCCCCCCCTCCGCCTGCATCGCCGCCGACCTGGCTGCCCCCCGTGGCTTTGCGCCTGGAGTGCGAGGCCCGCGGCCGCCCTGGCCCGCGAAGACGTTCCTCGAGCAAGCCATCGCACTCGGGTTCAGCATCGGGCCAGTCCCCGCAGCGGCCGCGGCCGCTGACTGCACGCCACCTGGCGAGGCGCCGTTCGGGCCGGCAGACGGACCCACATCCTGCCCCTCAAGGTGTTGAGCCCGCGCGGCGATATCGGCCTGCGACTTCATGTACTGGTCCCCCGTGAGCTTCAACGACTCGAATGTGTGGTTCTCCGTTCGCACCTTGACGCAGACAGTCTTCATCTTGCCCTCCTGCGCCAACGCCTTGAGGAGGCCCACTTCGCAACTCGCGCATGGGTGTCCGACAGCGCCCCCTGCCCAGGCCGCTGCCCCCATCGTCACCCCCTGGGGTGAAAAGGGCGGCGGCAGTGGGGGGTGGCCAAGGAGGCTGCAAGGGGGGCTCGGCGATGACCATGGCACGAATTAAGGGCGCGCGGGGGCATTCGCACCAGCAAGTGGAACGGTGAAGGCCAGGAGGGGGAGAAGCACATGAGGTGCGCCAAGGCCCCCAAGAGGCCGCGAGGGCTGGGTGGCAAACGAAATCAAGTTGGAGCGGCAACGGCGCCGCGCGAAAGACGCTGTCGGAGACCTGAGCGCGAGTGGCCCAATGCCCCCCCTAACCGATCCTTCTCCACGTCAGTGTAGGTGCCCGCCGACTGCGCCGAGAACGCCCGCTGAAGTGGCTGCATCTTGTGCGTCGTCATCCTGGCGACGACCTGCCTGGCAACGTCGTGCTCCAGGTACGGGCGATTCGGGTTGGGCACCAGGAGGCCCCTGTAGATGTCCCCCTCGTGGTCGGACAGGTCCTGCAGCTTGATGCCCATCTACTCTGGCTCGTCGTGAAGCACGTCTGAGATGAGCTGCGAGCGGTTCAAGCCAACCATCGGCTTCACGACCGAGACAGTGAACTCCTGCCCTCGTCGACAGTCGGGAAGACGTGCGCGCGCTCGCCGGACTCGGTTCTCGAAGCCTCCTGGCAGCAGTCGTAGATGTGCGAGTCCTCGTCCTGCGCGCCCGCCTGGGCTACCTCCAGGGGGCCGAACTGCGCGAAGCCCTTCGAGTGCCGATCGAAGCAGGCGATGCAGGACGGCACCGCCGCGTCCTTCGTCTGCTGCGAGGCGTCGGCGGGCCCGCGCGCGCCGCGATCGGAGCTGTCGCCCGCGAGTGCAGCGCGCGAGAGCGAGGCCGCGGCAGGCGATGCGCCCCCTGCGCCATCGCTGTTGTCAGGCCTCGTAACCTTGCGGCCGCGCCCACCGCCGCCGCGCGAGCCGCGGGGCTGGGCCGACGGCTGGCCGCGCTTGCCCCCAATGGCAAGGACGATCAGGAGTAGGTTGGCGGGCAGTAGTGCAGCTGGCACTGGGCCCGCCGAAGCCCCAGGAGCAACCTGAGCTCCCAGACCGAACTCGAGAGCCCAAAACGGCTATGGGGAGGGCAACTGAGATCGAAGAAGCACGACGGCGTATGCCGACCAATCGTTGAGCGGCCTGCAATCCAAACGGCAACTTAACAACGCCGACCGCACAGTGGAAACCCCGCGCCCCGCTGGGCGTCACATCGGTGAAAGGGGGAGGAGGGTGGAGGGGGAAGCGGGGAGGATGCAGAAGTTAGATGGGAAGCACGCGCCAGCTGCCCTCCCCGATTGGCGAGGGACCCTATTCAATCAACGGGCAGCGTGAAGGTTGCGCCAGAACATGGTCGGCACCAGGAGTTGCCATATGGGGCCTTCGGCTGCTAGCTACAAGGTGCTACATTGCCTTCGGAAAGAGCACCCGCCCCCGCCAACACCGCCTCAAATCATCATGTGACAGAGGGCACCGGTGGCTTCCAGGGCGCAGGAGCGGCCCGAAGTTGCCCCAAGCCCCCCCCCCCCCCCCGACAGAGGCCCAAGATGGCTTCCAAGACACCCTGGCGCGGCCTCGAGGCTCAATGTGCCCGCGCGTGCCTCCAACATGCCAGATGGTCTTCCAATGTCGGCCCTGCATCGGCGCTCTGGCCTTCATTATCGCACACGTCAGCGCAGCCCCCCCCCCCAGGGCGCCAGAGGGGGCGGCGCTCAAGTTATTGACCGACGCCCCCAGGATGAACCCCAAAGCCCTTGAGGCAGCCCTAAAATAAAATAACACCAGTGGTACAGTAGAGAACTCTGAAACAAATGGCACGGTGCCCTACAATGGCCGATGGTTGCCCCAAGATGGCCCCCGAGATCCCCATCGGAAACTTCCATTAACGTTACTCCACCATGGGGTCCACGTGTGTATCTCATCCATTCGACCCACCTGGGCATCGCTTCTGGATTGGCTGGCGGGGACGTCCGCAACTGCCGGGGGATAGTTGCCGTGGCAACACGAGACAACTGACTGATCATGCACGCCGGTCCATCCACCATCCCCCCAGCTAACCCTCATTCGCCTTCAAGCCCCCTTGGCCGCCGATCGCCTGACGACCCCCCTACCGTGCGCCATCCTCCTCCCGCTCATCCCAACCCCCTCCCTGCTTATCATCCAAGTCCTCCTCTGGCGCGGGCGCAATGCACGCGGGGCGGCGGGCCTGCTGGGGCCGTCGTGCGGTCGCCGCCCACGACGCCAGCGGCCGCGCGGCAAGGGGGGCGTGAGGGGGCGCGCTACGAGCGGGGGGCGACGGCGACGATGCGACGCTCGAGGACGACCCGATGGCCCGTTCCAGGGTTGCAGAAACGCCGCGAAAAACTGGATTGGCAAACATGTTGATTGAACGACGGCACGACGAACGAGAACGGAACGGACGACAAGGCGCAATGAAAGACGGAACGATCGAAACGGAGAAGGAGGAGGCGGGCAGGCGGAGGGCTGTCCATCAGAGAAGAGGCGACCCCAGAACGGCGAACGGATGAGGCGACGATGAAGATGAGAGTGTAGACACGCACGAAAGCGTGGCCGAAGGGTGAGAAAGGCAAGGGCGATGCAGGATGAGCGGCGTTGGAGGGCAGGGGAAGGGAATAATGGAAAGGCGACGGAAGGAAGTGCGATGAAGAACGATGACGATGCCCAAAAGGAGGGGTGCTATGTCCAGCCGCATCCAGCGAGAAGCCCTGGAAACGCTGCACGGTCGTGCTAGATTGCTGCGAGGAACTGCGGCGGCCCCTCGACCGCTCTCAACAGGCTGCGTCGGGCGACGCTCGAGTCCTCAAGGTAATCAGGCGCTTGCGCCACTTGCGCCAAATCAAATAGGCTCACGCGAAGCCCACGTGCGAGGTACCGTTCAAGAGATGCAGCTGCCTCGACACGCAAATCATATTGCCCGCCCTCCTTCCCTCACAGCTGGCATCGTCAATTCAATCGTCGTCATTGTCGCACCTGCCAGCCCCATCGTCGAGTCACTGCTGCCTGGATAACTCCGCCACCGAACCAAGGCTGATTACTCCGTCTGAAATTCGCGGAGCACCTGGCTGGCATATGCAAACTGATGGCCAAGCACGCCCAGCAAGCAAGGCTGCGAACTGTGTGCGTCGCCACCAACGCGCCCAAACTCACTGGGAGCTGCTTCTAAGCCCGCGTGGCCACCACCTGGGGTTGACCCTCTCGAGCTTCCCTTCGCATGGCAACGGCGCTTGGTCGGGGGAGCAACACCGACCCCTGTGCCAAAAACCTCCGAGGGCGTTGTATAAACGACCGAAGGGCCAAGCATTTTCGCTGGCGTCTTCGCGCCAACGTTGGGGTCGGAGGCCGGGCTGCGGCCAGACTCGGTTGGCGCCAACAGCCCTGCGTCAGGCGCCACCGCCTTCGGAGGGCTATCGGCAATCCAGACACAGTCCTCTGGAGATGCGTCTTCCCTGGGCGTGCGCTTCTGCGCTGATGGCGCTGGCGGCGCCCCAGCCATCGCGCTCGTCGAGGCGCCACTTGCGGCACTGGTGCAAGATGCCGCTGGCGCGCTCTCCTCAGAGATGCCTTCGGCAGCGCCCAAGCCCGCCTTTGAAAACAAAGCCGAGGGGGCAAGCTCCTGCGAACTGCGACGCGCCTGATCATCACCAGTGCCTACGTCAGCTGGCAGTGGCAGGCGGCCCTCTGCCATGGCAAACTCGGCCTCAATCAGGGCATGCTGTGCTCTCCGACCAGAATCAAAGTGTCCAACTTGGCTGTCGCCCAAAGACATGCGAACTACCTTACTGCTGACTTCGTCATGTGGGGCCTTCTGCTTTCCACCGTCTGGCACATTACGCTGTTCGCCCGAATCGTCAGAGCCGGCCTCTGTAGGAGTTGGCGGGTCCGAGTTTTGAGCGCCAAGGACGAGGGCGGCACAAGGGAGCGAAACGTCGATCCGTTGTTCGAAGGACACTGGCTTCGTCGGGTCCGTGGCGACCAGGTTGAGGTTCCCCGTCAATTGAAACTGCACTGCAGCCCACACACTCGAAAGTCTGGTGCGCCAGGGGCAAAGGACAACCACAAAAGCTTGACCCACGCCGGCGCGGTGGCGGCTGTCGGACCACGACGATATGAGGGACAACGTGATTGGTGCGGGGCCCGCTTGCAGCCCACGCGAACCCCCTTCACACCTGTTTTAAGAATAGTGCCGACGGCTACACGGGAACACCATGATGTAACATGTGGCAGTTATTGCGCGCTTGCCAGCGCTTGGCGCACCCCTACGTAATGACGGCGCTAGGCACTCCCCAATGGCAGCGCCCTCTTCGCCACCGCTGTGGGAGCGATGCACCTAAGCCCGCGCGCGTCCACGCGCGGCGCGCTTGCGCGCGCGCCCCGAACTCTCGGCGTCACGGCCGCAGCGCCGCGCCCTGGACGTGCGCGACATAACAGCGCGCAGCCCGAATAACGCGTGCATGCGCTTGCCGCGCGCCGCAATCCCGACGCCGCGGTAGCGCGCGTCTGCGCCGCCCCGCCCCCTGCCCCCCCCCCCCCCCCCCCCCGCCCATCCTAGCCCCTCCCCCCCAACGCCCACCGCGCCCCGCATATGCAGCGCGCGCTGTTCCGCGCCAGCGCGACGCGTGCACCGAGCCACAGCGCCTAGCCCGCACCCCCTCACAACCATTGCCCTCGCCGCGCTTACCCGCCCAACCCCAGACACGCGCGCGCGCGCCCGAACCGCAACCGCCGCGCAACTGAGCGCCCGCCGCGACGCGCGCGTGGGATAGCCACCGGCGCGCGCCCGCTGGCGCCCCGCGCTGACTCGGCAACGTCAGATCGAAAATCCCACGCCTGCGACGCAGGGGGCCACCGCGACCCGCGCGGGCACTGCAGCCCCAGGGGCCAACGTTAGTAGACGCGCTGGGGAACTGCACGGCTCTGGGCGCGAACTTGGGACACGCCTCAATTCAGAAGCCGAGGGCAAACGCTGCCCGCAAAACCGCGCGACCTGCAACATCCAACTGCGCCGCCCGCCAACCTGTCGCACGCGCGCTCGGGCCCTCAACCTTGGGCCAAGCGCGACGCCTGCTCTGCTCTGAACATCGCGCCTGGCGCCCTATGGAGCAACCCCGCGCGGCAAACCGCGCGCTGCCGCTGCGACCGCCGAACCTCGGGCCCAGCGCAGTTCGGGCGCGAGCGCGGGCCCGCAGCCACATGCCATCACGTGCGATGGTGCGCAGGCGCAGGGCTCAACCTTGCATGCGAGCGCGCTTGCGCGTTCGGGCCTGCCCCTGGCGCCACGCGCCAACCGCTCGCCACGAATCGAACGCTGCCGCGCGCCGCGGAATCGCCGGCACGAGGGCGACGCGCGCGAGGCGTTAGATTTCTTAAACTACTTCCGCGCCGACGCGGGCGGCCTGACCGACGCTCGCCAGCAACCAAGCGCGCCAAACCAATGACGAATGCCGCTGCGCAATCACCGATGCGCGCTGCAGACCGAGCTGCCAGCCAAAGGAGCTATGGGTGAACGCAGCTGCGCCCATGCCCCATGCCCCCGCCGCGCGCTGCGCTCAACGCAGCGCGCCCCAAATCGCGACGGCTGCACAGCTCGCTGCGACGGCGGCCCCCGAACCAGTCAGACTGGCAGCGGGCGCCTCGATGCGCAATGGCGCGAGCCCGTCTGCATAACCCGCACTCCGCGCCAGCTGGGCAATGAGGGCGGAGAAATTGAACGCGCGCGGCGCGACCCCTGAAGCTGAACTCGTCTCTCGCAGCGTCGCCCAACCAGCGCTGCCCGCCCACCGCTGACGCGCCAGCCCTGCCCCGCCCACTGCGCAAGCCAATTTTTTTTCACACCGGCCGCTGCGGCCACCGCAGCCGCCGCCCCCGCTCGCGCGCGCAACCCGCCCGCCCGCGCCAGCGCACCGCGAACGCCCGCCGCCCGACTCGCGGCAATGGCCTCTGGCCAACTCTAAACCGCTTACCGCGGAAGCGCACTTTGAGCGCCGCTGCAAGGCACGGGGCGCCCTGCGCCGCGCGCGCCGCCGTCGCCCCTTCCGCGCCTGCCGCCAGCCAATTCAAAACGGCAGGTGCGATGGCACGCGCCCAGCCACTGCGCCATGGCAACAGATGTGCCCCACCGCGCCTAGCGACTCCCCAGCGAGCCTGCGCGCCAACGGCACCGCATGAAACCCGCTGCCATCGCCCGCCCGCGCCACCCGCGCCGCGCGCGCACTCCCGCACGCGCGCCCTCAACTTACCGCGCAACCGGCCATCCCCGCCCAGCCCCCTCCACCGCCCCCGCCCACTCCGCTTTGCCTTGCAGCCCCGCGCCGCGCACGCAGCCATCCACGCCCAAGCGCGAGGCGTCCTCCCGCGCTGCCTTACCGCCTCGCAGGCCATTCACGGCCGCCGCCAGCGCGCCCACATCGCCGCCCCGACCATAGTTTACATCGCGCGCCAACCAATGCCGCCGCCGCGCCGCGCGCGCGCCGCCCCCTCTCGGCACCCTGCCCCAGCCCACTCGCGACCCGCCACCACCGCCACTGTCGCTGCCCCGCGCGCGCGCCACAACCCACCCACTACCCCCGCCCTACGCGACCGCATGCCCCTGCCCACCGCGCCAGACGCGCGCGCATCCCCGCCAACAAGACCCCCCCCCCCCTCCCCGGCCCAACGACACCACGCCGCGTGGGCGCGCCAATGCCCCCCCGCCGCAACGCGCGCGAACGCCGCAACGGGAGACCAACTGGCTGCGCTGCCGCCGACGGGCAAGGGAATGAAAGAGCTTGCGCTTGATCATGTCTTCAGCTGCGCGCGCAAGTGGCAAGTGAAACTCCATGCGCAGACGCGCGCGTGGCGTGGGCGGCATTGCCGATGCGCCGCCCGCAATTTCGAATTCCGGCATGCAACCAGCGCTGCTCGGGCACGGAACCTGCGCTTGCTAGGGGGGGGGGGGGGGGGGGGGGGGGTAGATTGCGAACATGTCACTCTGAGCCTCGAGCCGCCGCTAATTAGACTTCTTCAAAAACCATACGAACAACCTCCCAACGGCACGCACTCCGCGCATGCGTGCAAAAAAATGCTGGGATTGGCGGCACACGCCGCGGCTCTCATTCGAATTCAGCGCGGCCGCCCCTGTGGCAACGGACGACGATGCCCGCGACAGGTCGGCCACCGAGCGGGCGCTGGGCAAGCTTGCCAACGAGGTACCCGCGGTCGCCGAGGCACCCCCCAAAGCACATCCCAAAGTACATGCGGAATTTATAGCCGCTGGATTGACGAACAAACTGAGACTACAAAGTACCCCCCGAAGTACCTACCAAAAAAATACCTACGCAAGTACCTCCCAAGATATCTCCCGAAGTACCGTCGGAAAAAAGCACCTCCCGAAGTACCTACCGAAACACCGTCGGTGGAAACAAATACATACCGAAGTACCGTCGGCTGGAAAACAAACCCTAAAGCACCGTCAGCGGAAAAAATACCTTCCAAAGTACCGTCGCAGAAAAAAAAGTACATCCTCAGGTACCGAAAATACATGCCGAAGTGCCGTCGGAGAAAAAACCTACGCAAAGGTACCTCCCAAAGTACCGTTGGGGAAAAAAGTGCCTCCCGAAGTACCTACCGAAGTACCGTCAAACATAAATGCAGCACCTCCGAAAGTGCCCCCCGAAGTACCGTCGGGGAAGAAAAACCTCCCGAAGTACTGTCGAACAAAAAAATACCTCCCGAAGTACCTCTCCACATTCAGATAGGGAATAAAGTACCTCCCCAAGTACCACCCGAAACTGCAGCAGCTGGCGTTCTCCGCTGGCGAGGGCGCGGACGTAACATTGCGCGCCCAAGAATGTCGCCCCTTCCATCGCGGCGCAGCGCAATCGGGCGAATGACAGCGCCGCGGTGGCGCTGCGAACGCCCACATCCAACGCCAATCGCTGGCGACGCCATTGCGCGCGTTCCCCGCTGCGCAGAATCTTGCCTCGAAGAGCGCCAACCGACAGAGCGCCGTCTGGCGCGCAAGCCCCTGCTTGAATGCCCAGATCGCAACGGCGCACCGAACGACGACATGGCAAGGCGAGCGCGCGCGCGGAGAACCCCGAGGACGTGACGGAGCCCTGGTATTGGCGCTGAGAATGCGAGCGGGGAATATAACCACATCAAGCGAACCTCTATTCGCCTGGCCCTCTGTCGCCCATCGACCGCAAGCCCCCCCCCCCCCCCCCCCCCCCCCCCCCCCCCCCCCCCCCCCCCCCACACAGCAACGCAGCCCAAACCGTTCCCTGCCCACGGGCTCTGGATGCGCCTCGTGCCCTAGGCTGAGATGATGATGATGATGACGACGCGCCTTGAAAGGTCGGTTCTCCCAAAACACAAACCTGAGAAGCCACCACTACGCCAAATGCGTACGGTAGAGAAAGAGGGAAGCGGGAAAGAAGCGGGAGAGGAAAGGGCAGAACAAAGATGAATCCCAA
>CAUYUJ010022540.1:70000-92500 GCA_963575745.1 Prorocentrum cordatum
CCCCCCCCCTCCCACTACTCCAGTCTGACGCTGGCCTAACCCCCCTTCATTCTCCTCCTCGCGCTGCCCCCCCCCCCAGACCCAGGTGAGACATTGCCCGCGGGGGAGGGGGGTGCACGAGGCTGAACTGGACGATGGCTCTGCCACAACTGGCACGGTTTTAACACAAAATGCACCCAGAAAAAAATATCCTGACGAAGGACCCAACCATACGCAATTGTGAATACTGCAATTGTGAATATCTTCTCGGTGGAGCCCCCTACGGGGTCACGAAACGTACGAGGGGTGTGCCGAAATGGGTGTGCGGGACGCATGCGGGCGCACCCACTGGGGCCTTCGGTGGAGCTCCCTATGGGGCCACGAAACGTGTGAGGGGTGTGCCGAAATGGGTGTGCGGGACGCATGCGGGCACACCCACTGGGACCTTCGGCGGAGCACCCTATGGGGCCACGGAACGCGTGAGGGGCGTGCCGAAATGGGTGTGGCTGACGCATGCGGGCGCGGGCACTGGGGCCTTCGGTGGAGCTCCCTATGGGGCCACGAAACGCGTGAGGGGTGTGCCGAAATGGGTGTGGCTGACGCATGCGGGCGCGGGCACTGGGGCCTTCGGTGGGGCCCCCTATGGAGCCACGAACGTGTGAGGGGTGTGCCGAAATGAGTGTGGCTGACGCAAGCGGGCGCGGGCACTGGGGCCTTCGGTGGAGCTCCTTATGCAGCCGCGAAACGTGTGAGGGGTGTGCCGAAATGGGTGTGGCTGACGCATGTGGGCGCGGGCGCTGGGGCCTTCGGTGGAGCTCCCTTTGGAGCCACGAAACGTGTGAGGGGTGTGCCGAAATGGGTGTGGGTGACGCATGCGGGCGCGGGCGCTGGGACCTTCGGTGGAGCTCCCTATGCAGCCACCAAACGTGTGAGGGGTGTGCCGAAATGGGTGTGGGTGACGCATGCGGGCGCGGGCACTGGGGCCTTCGGCGGAGCTCCCTATGGGGCCACGAAACGTGTGAGGGTGTGCCGACATGTGTGTGGGTGACGCATGCGGGCGCGGGCACTGGGGCCTTCGGTGGAGCTCCCGATGGAGCCACGAAGCGTGTGAGGGGTGTGCCGAAATGGGTGTGGGTGACGCATGCGGGCGCGGGCACTGGGGCCTTCGGTGGAGCTCCCTATGGAGCCACGAAACGTGTGAGGGGTGTGCCGAAATGGGTGTGGGTGACGCATGCGGGCGCGGGCACTGGGGCCTTCGGTGGAGCTCCCTATGGAGCCACGAAACGTGTGAGGGGTGTGCCGAAATGGGTGTGGGTGACGCATGCGGGCGCGGGCACTGGGGCCTTCGGTGGAGCCCCTAGCGCCAGCGAGCGAAACGTGTGAGGGGTGTGCCGAAATGGGTGTGGGGGACGCATGCGGCCGCGGGCACTGGGGCCTTCGGTGGAGCTCCCTATGGAGCCACGAAGCGTGTGAGGGGTGTGCCGAAATGGGTGTGGGTGACGCATGCGGCCGCGGGCACTGGGGCCTTCGGTGGAGCTGATGCAGCCACGAAGCGTGTGAGGTGTGTGCCGAAATGTGTGTGGGTGACGCATGCGAACGAAGCGTGTGGGGGGTTGGCCGAAGTGGGTGTGGGTGACGCATGCGGCCGCGGGCACTGGGGCCTTCGGTGGAGCTCCCTGTGAGGGGTGTGAGGGGTGTGCCGAAATGTGTGTGGGTGACGCATGCGGCCGCGGCCACTGGGGCCTTCGGTGGAGCTCCCTGTGGGGCAACGAAGCGTGTGAGGGGTGTGCCGAAATGGGTGTGGGGGGCGCATGCGGGCGGCGGCACTGGGGCCTTCGGTGGAGCTCCCTGCGGGGCCATGATGATGGGAGGGGGGCGGAGGCAGCGGGAGGAAGGAAGGAAGGAGAACGCGGGGCACCGTCTCTTCAAAACGAGGACCCAACACCACAGGATGGTTGGGAAAAAACTTCGCGCGCGGCCACTTGAGGAAGACGCGGGTCAGCAAGCCGCGGCGCGACTCCAAGACGCCCATCCAATCGACGCCGTGGCCGAAGCCCGCCCACATCGAACTCGGCCAAACCCCTGGGTCCGTTGCCGCGACCGCCGCCACGAAGAGCGTCGTGAACTTCGACTCGCAATCGGCACGAGACATGCTGCAGCCGTCGCAAAAGTGCCCCACACAACCCCTGGGGTAAAACTCATGGCGCGCCCCCCCCCCCAAACCCCCCCCCCCCCCCCCCAGCTACCGCGACCCAGGTGCCCAAACCCCTCGCCCGAACACCCGAGGCCACGGTCGAGCCTGGAAGCCATCCAAGACTACACGTAGAACACCCGACATCCAGAATGGCGGCTGCATGCTATGAGCAGGCCGCACGTTTTACACATTAGAGGCTGGGGGGCGCTATGGGGGTGGGCGCGCCGCGAGCTTGCGAACCCAATGCCTCTTGGCCCAGCCCCCGTTCGCCAGCGAGAGGATGACGACGCAGCGAAGTCGCCGATGGGCCGACGTCTCCGACAAGAAGAGGTCCAAGCACTCGGCGCTGCGGGCGACGTCCACAGGCGAAGGCCGCGTGTCGCAGCGGTATTGCAACGTGTCCTGCAGCTCTTGTCGGAGCGCTGCCCTGAACGAGCGCATGCCGCCCTGCCAGCGCAGTACTTTCGCCGCGCGCACCATGCAGCTGGCGTCGGCCTTCACGTGGTGGAACGCGCACGCGTGCCACTTGAAGACCACGTGCACCTCGCACTTGACCTTCAACGCGCTGCTCCGATCCGCCTCCTCACGGGGGAAGTTGCGCTCCATCCTGGTGATCCCGCTCGCGCCGCCCGTGCAAACCAGCCGCTGTCGTCGGCCGAACTGCTGCAGCACGTCGTCGTCTATCGGCGGGCGGCTGGCCTTGAGCGCGTCGTAGAGCACCTCGCCTGTGGTCCTGCTCAACGACTGGACGGGCGCCCCCAGCGGCGCGCGCACGCCGACGCACCCGACGTCGGGGAGGTGGTACAGCATCGAGAAGACCCGCTCAGCGTTCAAGATCTTGGCGACGTGCGAGCTCGAGCAGCTGGCGCTGATCGGCACCAGACCCGGCTGCCCGTCGGCGGGCACGATGGCCGCGGGCATGGCCGAGTCCGCTGCTGCTGGCGCCACCTTTCGGTGTCCGCGAGCCTCATGTGCACCGGCGTCTCGTCATACCTGACGCTCTCTGACCATGTCAATGCTCGGCCACCTCGCCCCAAGATGGACCGCGTCTACTGGCGAATCATCATGCGAACGCCCCAGTTCTGCACCGACACGCACGCGGCGGCAACGGCGCGCAGGATGCCATCAGCGCGGCGGTGGCCAACGCCGAGGTTGCTGCACTCCCGGTGGAACGGCAGCGTCATGTGCTGTGCTTCTCATCCAGGAAGTACTGCACCACACCACGCTGCGACGCTGCGACGAAGTCCCGCTCCGCGCGCGAGCTCGCCCGCGCGATCGCGCACGTCTGCTCCGCGAGCTGCGCGAGCTCCGCTCGAGCATCGGCGTGCGTGGGCGCCCGCGCTGGCGGGTCGGCCGCCGCTGCCAAGGCCGCGTCCGCGTCGGCATGCGCGACTGGGCCTGCGATGGCATCGGCCTCCGCGTCGAGCTGCTCCTCCTCGTCGCCGGGCCCGAAGAGCGCCCAGTCGTCCTCGTCGGCGACTGCGTCGCGGGCGGCAGCCAGCGCCGCCTCCACGGCTGGCTGCCCACGCCCACTAGCAGCGACGCGTGGGCCCCACGCATCTCGGAGCCGCTTCCAAAGATGCCCGAGCGGGTGCCACACCGCCTCGGGCGCCGCGCCCCCCCGCTGCAGCCTCCTCTGCCCCTCCCCCCCCCCTCGCCTCCCGCCCCCCCCCCCCCCCTTTCACCTCGTCCTCCCCTCGCCTCCTCCTTCTCCTCCTATCCCTCCTCGCCTCTTCCTACCTTGCATCCCCGTCCTCCTCCTCGCCTTAGCCGCGATGGCGCCGCCCCCAATCCTCCCCCCAATCCCCTCAATCCATCCTCTCATTCATCGCCAGGGGCCTTGCGCCGCGCAGCCGCGCTGCCAGCAGGCGCAAGGTCCGCGGCGGCGAGCGCGCGGCCGCGCGCGCCCCCGCCGCGGACGCACGCCTCGGCGGGGCCAGCGGCAACCTCTGCCTGGAGGAGTAGGATGAGGGGATGGTGGGAAGTGGAGGGGGGGAGGTGGTGGGAGAACGCCCCGGCGCCCTCCGTGGCGCTCTCCGCCGACGCCGCGGCGCTGGCCGCCAGCGCGCCCCAGCCGTCGGGCGGGCAAGCGGCGGCCGCCTCGGCGGCAGCCCAGCCCGAGGCGCCGCCGTCGGCGGCCCCGGCCGCGGCCTCCGCCACGGAGGCCCACCCTACCCCGCCCCCGCTCATGGCGAAGGGGTGGGGCTTGAAGCCAAAATGGCTGGAGAGCACGGGCGGGGGAGGGGGGAGACGTTGCCCCCTTTGCGCGTGGCGCAAGCTATGTGTTGCAGCACGCGAGGCCATCTACGCGGCGGTAGCTCTGAGGCGCAACCATAGCGCAGCGCACGATGATAACACCATCCACAAGGCAACTATGTGGTGCAACCGACGGTGCGCAAGCTAAGTGGGGTAAATAAACTACGTGGCCAACACGTGGGGCATGAACTACGAACTGCAAGATGCATCGCGCCCCATGCGCGGTGCGATCCGCCGCCCCAGCGGGGCCTGTCAGGCTTGAAACTAAATGCGGTCCCCAAGATTCTCTGGCGCCCCAGGAACCTGGAGGGGGAAGTACGCAACCTCAAGGCCCGCTGGAAACATGAGAGAAATTAAGGCATGTGTAACGAACAATAGGAAACGATGTGCGAACAATAAAAAAAACGATGCACGAACGACTGATATATCATTCGACTACTTGTAGCATGCCAACAACCTGTCGGGAGCTACTTTTTGTTTGTTTGAAGATACTTTGGGGGCTACTTTGGGAGGTTCGTGTTGGGCTCGCTGGGTACTTCTATTCCTATTCCGAAACCTACTTTGGGAGGTACGTTGGCCTTTCTGGGGAGCCTGTGGCTGTAGCAGGCATTGCCTTTCATAACGCCGACTTGGGCCTGAGAAATCTTAAACCAAATGCCGAATACGGGCTCACCAAAATCGAGGACAACTGAATCTTCATACCGGCCGCACCTTGGTACATCTACTTCTGCGGGATTCAAGCTACGACCTTTGTCATGGTCATAAAACTGATGCAAGACTCGTTGGTCTCCAATTCTGATCTGAGCACCCACCCCGAAACTCGAAACATGCACATAGCATGTTCGCCAACTAACCGAATCCATGTGTGGCACCTGTTGACGCCGTCCGAACGACAAGTACGCAGAATTGTTGCGACACTTGATGGGCCGACGGGAAATGCACCGCCTTCGCCAGGCCTGCCAGAGACGGTGCACGTGTTGACTTGCAGCCAGAGGGGCCTTGAGGGCGGCAGCTTTGGCGGCTTCTCCAAGACTTAGGCTGCTTAGACTTAGGCAGCACGTTTTGACCTGCAGCTGAGGGGGCATCGAGGGGGCATCGGTGTTCCTGCTTCTCCAGGATCTTGACACCACCTATCTCTACGCTAAACAAAGGACCAGACTCGATGGCCCCTCTCATCGACATCAGCTCACTTGTGAATCCCCAGAAGACTCCTTTGATATTAGGTGTCTCACCAGTTGCACGCGCCAGCGCCGATTTAGATCTGGCAGGCTATTGTGGCGCACCCCTGCGGGCGGCACACCAAGCCTTGAACATGGCCACCAAGCCAACTACATGAAGTGGCAAGACGCAATCAAGCTTGAGCCACTAGAGCCAAAATGGCCACGGTTGCGTCCGTGCCCCCCCTGTGTTGGGCGCTCTGGGCCGCGCTCTGTCATTCCCAAAGATTGCATCGCACAGGTTCTCTGTTCTGGAGACTAGAAGGCTATACTCCCAAACCGAAGTCGAAACTATGAATATTGTGTTTCGTATTACGCATCGCATGTATTCTGCCCGTCCGCGAACAAATTGCACAATATTGGCATGCGCTTGCGACCGTTATCGCCCCCCCCCCCCCCGCCAGCCTTGCCAGGCGATGCAATGCGGGGAGCGCGCGTTGATCTAACAAGTGCGATGTCTTACCCCTTCGCATCTAAATATACAGCGCAGGCAATACGCGCGTGCACATATTTGAGTCATAACAAAACAACACTTAGCATGTCACCAATAATTGCGGCTTGACACTGGCAGCATCCGCAGTTGCTTTAATCACATGCGCGCGCACTCGCTGGAATCACATAAACAGCCAGCACAATTCTTCGCCAGTACCGCTAAGCCTGCAACGTTGTCATTTTTTGTTTGAGGGAAGAAGGGGCGGGCCTCGTGCTTCAACAGCCCCCGTCGCAACGCGAATGCCGGCCACATCAAAAACACAATCGAAACCTAACTTGTTGAGACAAAATTCGCAAGCCTGTCACATTGCACAAAAGAGGCCGCACACGCGCGTCTCCGCGCCCGCATGTCGAAATCATTGCAGAAGCATTGGTGCCTCAAGGATTTAAACACAGCTGTGTTCTTTTACATGTGGCCAGCAAGGTGCTTCTCAACACGCATGTAGGTCTCTGCGCGCTTGCACTTCCTCACCATCTGCACCACAACCATCGTCATTGACATCGTCGTCAGCGTCATCATTGCCAACGTCACCATCATCATCGTCACCATCGCCTCCATATATCCTTCACCCTCGCCACCATCACCGACATCTCCAGCATCATTACCACCGTCGCCATCACCGTCATCATTGCCATCGTCGTTGTTGTCGCCTGCTGTGATTTTGATGCGTTTTAGCGCAATGGCAAAGGGCCCCCCAGAGGTCAAACGGCAGCAAGCGGTGCATATATACACGAGACACATGCACGATCTCACACCCGTGAAACTTTATCACTAGCTAGCCGGCAGACGGCGCAGCACCGCTGGTCCCCGTAAGCTTCTAGAGGCAGCACAAGAGGTATGCCCATGTTGGGATTGCTCAAGTCAGAGGCAGCCAGGTCTCAGTCATTCACTTCCCCAATGGGATCGCAATCGTCCTGGCCCTCGCCAGTCGCAAGGTAGATTCAAGGTCTGGAGTTACGTCACACGAACTTGTACGTCAGATCTTAACAAGAAAATCCGTAGGCATACTCTTCGTCAGACAGTCAACAACCAGAATACTTGTACCGGTCCACCGGATCATCACAAAATATGCGTGGATGCAAAATCTCCACTTCTCCCGTTCCATTGGTCCAGATATCCTGTCTTAAACTACAAACATTGATACTCAAGCGCTTATCTTCTGCCTTGCCCATAGTTGGTGTCATGAGATGTTCCTCGAGGCTTATGCCATCCGTCATCCATAAGCGTATCATAGACATGGCGGCTGATTTGTCTTCCCAGTTGGTTGGCAGCTTCTTTCCTGCGCCGAGCATCCCACGCGCATCTGCGATGGCGGCGCGAATGCGCACTCCAGATTCTACACCCAATAAACAAGCCAGGGTCTACGCTTGTCGTGTAGATTTACATACTCGTTTTATAACTGTATTAGGCTTACGTATAGGGTGAGCATGATAACTGCCCCCCTCCCCTCGATGAATCCAGGCCCTGCGAGCCCATTGAACCTAGCCCTCTGAGACCTGGGAGGCTCGGTTCTACCCTTGACTGTGTCCCTGCCCAGCTGGCACCAGTAACAATAAGAACGATCGTATCTGGAGACCACTTAACAGCATCACCCTTGAATAATAACCCGCAGTCAGCGGACTGAGTTGCTGCTTCTAATACACGGTTGGCTTCTTTGAGATGGAGTACCTTAGCGTGACGCACTGCAGTCTGCAGTCTGCTAACACGACGCAATAGCTCAGGTTTACACTGACGTGCAACCAATGACAAAGCACCCATGACCGATCTAAGCTGTGCTGTCTCGCCCCCATTGCATGTTCTCGCGGTGGGGCTGTCTGTCTTCAGGATAAGATGCGACCTCGACGTTCTCGAGATTGCCCTCGGCCGCGACACTCGCCGCGGCGTCTTCATCTCGAACAACTTTTACCCCGCAGTAGCGGAATTATCCGACTTGAACTCGCGAATCGCAGACTCTGATAATACCGAATCGATGATTCTCTGACTTTCAACATCTGCAGCCCACAATTTGCCATCCACATGTGTACCTGAAATACACGTGATCTCGTTCTTGTCATCGTGAATAATGAACAAAGCAGGCATGCTGCGATTCCCCTTCAGACCATGAGCTTCGAACTTCCTGCGAACGTTATTCCACAAGCCTGGTCCTGCGTCGCGCGTGCCATAGACAGGCACACGCGCGACCAGTGCTCTACCATCCAGCACTCCTTCGACTCCGTCGGGCGGTGGCTCGAGCAGCATGAGACGGTCGAGTTCCTGCCCCTGGACGCACGCAGACGCGACGTCGGCTCGCATGACCGTCTTCTTCGTGCCGGCAGCCCATGATACTATCAACCTTGGCCCTTCAAGTTCACATGATGGCGAATCCGCACGAATGCCCAACGATTCTTCCAGATCTCCGCGTACGACACGTCTACTCTTGTACTGCGGTGCAACTAGAGGCTCCCCCGGTCTACGGAGATGCTCATTCTTGCACATTTGAATTCATTGCGTAGGTACCATGCGGTATCCTTCGTCGAAAGGATTCTGCAGTTCCACGGAATCAATAGATACGGCGAACTTCGGCCAATTTCCCCATTCGTCTTGACTTGCCCGTCGTTAGCCGCCTTCAACGTCCTCATATTGACGATGGTATACCAAATTATGTGCACACATTAGCTTCTTCTTAGCTTACGGCTTATGAAAGGTGCTTTCACTGAAGAATCCGACGAGCGATTCATGTGGCTTAACAACGAGTGAAGCTTCTCTACAAGCTATAAGATCCATGCCCGGCCCTGATGTCCCGGCCCTGCGCGCGGCCTCAAAAAGTGGGTTCGCTGGTTCGGAGGCTGGCCCCGAAACAGAATCGAAATCCCTTCCCATACTACCATCAGCATTGTCGACTCTTCTGCGCATCGCTCCACTACGACTCTCAATACCGACTGTGCGGGACGTCGTCTAGTAACGACCTCTGAAAGGGCGTTCGGATCACCTGTGACGGCCTCGACGCGGGCGGTGCAGGAATGATCATTCCGTCTGACAGTTCATATTCGTCCATTTGGCGACATGCTTCCTCTATAAAACTCGGGGTCTTCTGGGGCCCCCAGCAGCTCTTCCGTCGCCATAGGATGCTCTTGCGCAGAATGCTCCTGCGCCCGTGGTTCTGGCAGCTCGCGTCGCTGGCCCACGAAAGACTGACGTTGCCCGTCTGGAGGCGCATGCCTCTCAACACCACCGTCATGGTGCTTAGCGAGATATTGGTAAGCCAACGCTTCCGTCGCTGCACACGGTCGAAGCCTGTCGCCAGCCGCGCAGCCCGGCACGCCCACTGCATTCACCCATGCGCTCTTGCCATCGAATCCAACGATACGAGAACCAGCGCCCCACTTCACGGTAACCTCGCCGTCGGTCGGCCTCTTGCGAAAGCATACTACATCACCTACCTGATATTATCCAATTAGTGGCGTTGCCTTTCGGAAAGCGGCCCTTGCCGTCCTACTCACGACGTCGTGTTCTGCGAATGCTTTTCTGGCAGACGTCCAGATCGCAGTCTCGCGAGTAAAACTCGTCGGCTCCGCCCTCTGCAACATTCGCAAGCACTCCTAAGTCGAAAGCTTCCTCGTCGTCGAAGTGACTCCCTGGGACACGAGGCATTTTTCCGAGCGCCCACGGAGCAGACGCAAGTCCGCCGACTCGTGACATCTCATTGTTCGTGTTGCTTCTGATGCAGTAGAGATGACCTCATCGAGTCCCGAAAACAGTCTCGCCGTGTACCACCTTCTTGAACATGTTCTTCCAACATCCACCATGTCTCTCGGCGCGGCCTATCTGCTCGGGAGATTCGACTCTGGCGTCGGGGAGGTCGATCCCTTGGCTCTTAACCCATTGCAGAAATACTCCTCTATTGCGCAGTCCAAGGTCCAACGCCATTCTTGTGGCCTCACCTGCCCATGCACAAGCGCTGCTGAAGCGCAGCGGGGCATGCTCTCGAAGATGGTGCACCACCTCCCTGCTTGACAAAGATCACGCGCTGAAATGTTGCACCCTGGCACGCGATGCTCCAGACGGTGTAGCGTTCTCCACTGTTGTCCGTCACCTCTAGACAGTCGATACCGACTGCATGGTTGAAGCAGAGCTTCTTGGGCAAGGCAACCCTGTCTGTCTGAGCTACTGGTTTGGGATGTTCGCAAGACTCACATCGATAAATTGTTGGCGGCCCCAATGTAGTCCGATGACATCCTGGAGATTCTCAACGGCTGCGCGAGAACACGATGAGGCACGTGACCAAACTGTCTGTGCAGTCGTTGAATGGCGATCCTTGTGCGGAGCGGGATATGCAACCACGCTCGCCTACTCTGTCCTTCGTGTTTCGGCTCGCCAGAAAGGCGGATTTGTTCCAGGATATCTTGCTCCTCGTGTCGCAGACATCCCTTGGAGACTGCAGCGACGTCGCCATCGCCGATGATCGCGACCCCATCGTCTCGAACTCTCCTCTGGGGCCTCAGCGGGGGAAGCTGCAAGCGCACGTCTATCCAGTCGAACTGTCTGGCCTAATTCTCTGAGGAACTCATGGAATTCCTGAATCGCGATGTCCGCGGCTGACACGAGGTGCGAGTTCAGCGCGCTAGTAACCTCAAGGTATGAGCAACCAGGCTCATAACCAAGCGCAACAGTTACAGGGCCATGCTTTTGAACCAGCTCAGAGAAACAATACCTGAACACATGATGATTGGATGGTGGTGTTTAGGCGACAACGAGATCATGATTGCGCTCGACAATGTCTTTTGTCACCGAGAGCGCCCACTCTGGGCGCGCCACCGCGTCGCTCGAGACTGGGCAGGCAAACGCGATGCCGACGACGAAGGCCAGCACCCCAGCCAGGTTGGCCCCCACTCGTCCGCGAAGCGGATCGGCGTTCCTGATCACCTTCTAGACGATCTCCACGTCGGTAGCAGACGCGCCTGGCGCGGACAGCTCGTTAACACGCGCAGATAACAACTCATCTTGCATACTGATGTCACACAATCAAGAGCAATATGGGGCACGACTCTTAGCATTCATGGTAGTCACCTCATGCTGGTCCAGCTGCAGTGGCGTGCACAGATACGACGTTCCGTCAAAGCGGATCCTCGGAGGCTGCACAAAGATTGCCACTCGATCGAACTCCTCAGCATCCACGGAATAACTCATGACAACACGATCTTCTGTGCGTTTCCAGGTCTGGGTGTCCTTGGAGCGACCCATAAAACTCGTCTTCGAAGAAGACCATGCCGGCGGGAACTTGATCTGAGTGTTGAACGGATCAATTTTGCAGCTCGCGCGCGCCAATGTCCCAGCGCCCTGCTCCCCCGCGCGGCCCTTCGACCCCTCTGATGGGAACTATCGAAGATCAACGTGCGTGATGAAGTTCCACTTCTTGCCGCGTTCGACAAGCGAACAGCCGAGCTGCGCCAACTGCATTCGGCTCGAAGTCCACGACTGGATCTCCTGCCTGCTTACCACCCACCGTGGGCAGGTCCCTCTCGACAAGAGAAGTCGGGGATCTTGAACGAAACGCGCGAGTCTTGCACGATTCGTCGTCGCTGCTGGCGGCAACAGCACTCGCCGGAAGCGGCGGCGGCGGCGGTGGCGGCTCTACCCTGCGCGGCGGCTCCGGCGGCGGAGGAGCTCTGTGAATGCGTGCCGGCGGCGGTCTGTCTGGCTGCCTCGGCGCGAGGATAGCGGGCTTGTGCTTGGGTTGGCTTTGGTGGCGGCATCATAGGAGGCATCCCAGGATGGCGAACGATCGGGTCTGGAGGTGCAGGTTCGCCCGGTGGCAAAACCGTCAACTTGTTGGTGCTGCCCATTCGAGCCTTCTTCTTCGGTGCGTCGTCGTCATCGCCCTGCGAATCGCGTGCCCGATGCGAACAAGATGATGCAGCGTCAGACAACGATGCGGCGACGGGCGGTGGCGAAGCAGCACCAGCAAGCAGACTACCACCGACAGACTTGGGCGATGCAGCGGTTTCTGCACACACACACACACACGCGAGCATCACGTACAAATCGCATAATCTGCTGGCGACCTCTCGTCCTCGTGGCAGATCTTCAATAGGAGCTGCAGCTCGCGCCCAACATATCGCTTCATCATGGTCTGGAACCCTGCCTCAGTTTAATCAGCGCCGAGACGCTCGCGCCATGCAAATCTGTTGTTCACGGATGGCAAGGGCCACGTCATTATCATGTACTCCGTCATACACACTCGATGAAGCGCGAGATCTCTTCTCCTCCCTCCTGGCCAGCTCAGCCCCGTCACGGGGTCTGCGCTTGGCAGATGGCCCAAGAACTGGGGGCGGCGGTCCACTGAACTTCCCGAAAGATTCAGCAAGGAGCGAAACCGTCTTGTCAGCCGCAGAATTCGCCGTCTCACGCGCCCGATCGGACAAGTGGCAGCAATCATCACACTCTCCATTGCAAGTGCGTTTGGGCCACCCATGTCGACTCGGGCGTGCAAAACTGCTTGCAATGTCGTACTGCTTCGAGAACTGCTTGACACCATAATTGACAGCAACAGAGAGATGACGACCAGAACGACAGACGGCAACAGTGCACACAAACAATGGAGATGCGTTCTTCGCCAAAGATCTTCCCGCACACTCAGCGATGCCCAGAAAATATGCATTCCCAACTGAATTACGTAACCTGTTCGAATGATGACCGACATGGCGCGCGTGAGTCGCGTCGTTCCGAGCCCTGGTGTCCACCGACACATGCCGATCATATTTCGCCATATTCTCATCTGCATCAACGAGCGCATATATGATGGCACTGCCGTCGCGTCCCCTGGTAGTCATCACATGACTGGAGCGGTGACGACAGCGGATGTACTCTCTCAGTATCGTCGACCCTGAGCACCCCAGTCTCGAAGTTCTCCAAGCCCAGCGTGATCACAGCAAACTTCGAGCCCTGTGGTGTGGGGCGAGCACCGGCACCAGCAGCCGCAGCAGCGACCCGTGCGTCCTCGTCGTCACTGGTGTGATCAACGGGCGCAGGCGCACACGTGATCCCGTCGCCACTGGAGTGATCGACGACAGCAGGCGGCGCGGCGCGGCCGGCGGGAGCTGCGCAGCACGGCTGGCCACTGTGTAGATGCGAGTCGCGCAACGGACGAATGGACTCCGCAACGCGCTCTGGGCCAAACTGACCAAGACGAGTGATGAGAAGACCTGAGCGAGCACAACAACGCTTCTCAACCTCGCCTTCCTGACTCAAGAGAGCGCGACCACTGGCGAGATCCTTCACGAGACCGAGGGAAGCCTGCGAAAGAGGAGACGACAAGGGAGGATCAAGATCCCAATCTTTCAACTGACGCGACTCGAGACACCCGCTCAGGGCGCCACGAGAACCAACGATACGAAACGGAGAACTCTTCTTACCGGCCGTCTCACTCCCTGCATGTCCTCCTATACCGCTGTACGTCCTACGCTGTCTGTGAACCCATTTAGGATGGGAGCCAAACTTCTCGGATTTATCCTCTGCGTTAAGAGCCCCAGCTCTACCGCGGGGATTGCAACCCTCGTCTAGGATGGCCTAGACACCGTCGTCCTTCCAGACATCAGCCGATCGAAGCTTAGAAAGAGCCGAAACTTCGGTCGAAGCGTTCTGCGCTGGAGCCATAAAACCGACAAGACTGCGACCCGTGACTTCTGCGACGCAGTCGTGGAGCAAAGAAGTTAGTTCACCTGACTAGCGTCACACGTGCCATCGCAAATCCCAAAAGCACGTTCAGTGAAAGCCTCGAGTACAACCTTTAGCTCTACGGAGGTGATACGGCGATAATCCTCAATAATCTTCTCAATTTCGATTCAACTGTCTTAGATGTTGCGCTATTGTCTTCTGCTAGCTTCCTGGGCTGCTTATCGATGCGCTTCAGGCAGCGACAACAATGCGCGCGAACAATATCTGGGGCACTGCCGCGGTTGTCCACGAGATCGCGCGGACACTCACCGGGAGCGCGCAGCGCCGCGTAAATCCCCTTCTTGGTATTGTGCCCAATCCTTGCAGGTGCGCGCAATGAAACGAGCGCCAGAACCGACCCCCGAGAGATTCTCACAACCGCATGCACATGGATCAGGCAGCGGGGGATTTGGAGTTTCCTGTTCAGGCCAGAAGAAGAACTCGAATAATGCTAAACTTTGACGCTGGAAACTTTCGGCCCCGAAACTTTCACAATCTGTCCGTCTTCCTTCCGAGTGAAGATGCAACCGACCCATCCTAAGAACATAACCAGCTTCTCACTGGTTTTCCTCACCTTGCGACCCCAATCCACGTAATCTGGAGCATCCCTGAGAACGGCACCATGACTAAGCCCTTTGTGCTGGTTGCGGACGCAGTATCCCGGCCAGGAACAGAGATGGGGCCCGAAACAGACCCCCCCCCTTCAAACCCCGCATCAGAAAGACTAGCCATAGAGTAAGATTCGGTTGAGCGAACCACCGTGAATCCAAAAGTACCCCCCTCGGCCTCTGCAGAGGTCTGAAGACTCTTCTCCTGGAGCTATGAAGGCCCCTGAGCCGGATCGGCTTCGGCCATTCCCATGCAACTCGCGCAGACATGACGCTCGACGCGGCGGCGCTGCAAGCTGCGCGGTCCGTCGCCCCCCCCCCCCCCACCCACCCACCCACCCCGCCCCACCTCGCGCGCGCGCCCTGTGGCGCGCGACGCGAGAAGAGAAAGATGGGCAGAAACAAACCACCAGGACCCATCCTCATCGACTCCTCCTGGCTCCTAATGATATGAGGAGGGGTGGATGATGATGCAGCATTAGAAGTGACGGATGCAAGCTCTCGTTCGTCATCGTCCTTGCGCAAGTGGACGCGGCGCTCGCCAGTGTCTCCAGCGTGCGCTGCCAGTGCTGCCCTGGGCTTGCCCTTGCATTCAGGGCCCCCGGACCAGTGGCCGGTCTCGTGGCAGGTCTTGCATTGCAAGCGTTTCTCGATCTCCTGGAGCCGCTTCTTGCGATCTTCCAGGGGAGGTCTTCCCTGGCCGCCTCCCTTGGGCGGCCGGGGCGCGCAATGGCAACCCTTGCCTCCGCTCCTTCCTTCGCCCTTGCCTCTCCCTTTGGCGCCATGGTTGGCGACCAGATCCTCTTGGGTCGCGTCAGCAGCTTCCTCCTCCGCGCGTCCGGCCTTTACCATCTCGTCGACCACCTCGACGTCGAGCTCGCTGCAACCCTGGGCAGGAGCCCAGTGAGCAGACGATTCCTCGTCGACGCAGGCGCGCTCGTCGGCGCAGTCGCCCCGGGCCGCGTCGCCCCGGCCGCGCTCTGGCGCATGGCCGGACGCGCAGCGCATGGCCTGCTCGCACCACCCATCATCGGCAAGTTAACAGACGAGTAGTGGCCTGGAGAAGATCGCCTTGCACTTGCCCATGCTCCAATTTTGATAGCTGGGTCCGGGCTGCGTCCACGTCGAAGAGCTGGGGCCTTTGCGTGGGGAAATAAATATCCACGACCACCCTGACTTACAGCGCCCACGTACGCATATATTCGGCAGAGCCCGTGCACGGCCCTGGATGATACCCTGACATCGAAATTCCATCGTCGGCAAGACAGGCCCGAACAAGCCACGCGCGCGGGGCCGCGCAAACCTGAAGCTTCCGCCCTGGAGCACGCCCAGGCAATCCGCGGCTGGCTGATATCAGCCAGCAACGCGGCTCTCGCCGCGGGCACTGACAAGGCGACTCAGCGCCAGAGGGTTTTCGTCTCTAGACCTACGCCAATATTCGGTGCACTGGTGGGTGTATGCGTCGCTTTCTTGAAACATGTTTTAATGTTTCGCTCGGGTGTGTAAATTTCTGGGTGGGCGTGCACTTCGTTTCGGCGGGTGTGCATCATGTTTGTTTGGCGCCCGCTGCCCCGCGGAAGATCGAAGCGCCTCTGGAAAAACCGCGGATTCGCGAGGGCCGGCCCCGCCCGTGCAGACGAGCACGAGCATCATCAATGCCGGCGGCAACCTGCATGGCCGCGCGCAGTCGGCGGGCTCGCTGGGCCCCCGCGAAGGCGGCCTCCGCGAAGCGTCAGCCACTCGTCCAAGACGCCCCCTGCGACCCCCCGAAGTCGGCATAGTTGGGCCCGAGGCAGTTTTCGCGTCGCGAGTAATGAGAATTCATTGGCATCTGTATTGCGGGGTGGGCGTCGAAATCTTGCCCCCGATTTGCCAGACTCACCCTTGCCTCTTTGGCGGATGTGCGCGCGGCCGTGCTGGAGGATCAAGACGTCTTTGATCTTGCCGAAGGTTGTTACTTTTCCCGTGGATGTCAACGCCATCAGATTCTCCGCGGGCGAGAGGCCTGCATGGTCCAAGAGAAGGGGGCCAAGCACATCGTCGCCCATCAAGATCTCGGGACCTACCTTGGACACAAGTTTCCACCAACGCTGCCTTCGGAAGATGTACGAGACCATAGACTCACCGTGCTGCCGAGACAGTGGTACAGATGGTATCTGCCCCTCCTGGAACAGCATCTTCGCTTCCTGCGCCAATGCGAATCGCCAGCACCAACTGATCGATCCCATTCGGAATCAGAAGCACGTCCTCGCCGATAGCCATGGCAATATCGAATGCGTCACCTCTGAAGCCTTCTACAGCCTGGTTGACAGCTGCGGTGATCGCGCGTTGCTGTGGCGCGCCCGTCTCTTGATCCATTGAGGCCAAGGCGGCGCGCATGCGCGTCGCTGTGCGGAATTCCCACTCGTGAAAGTTGTTCACCGTGCCGTCGTAGATGTAGGAGCCACTCTTCGCATCGGACCGCGTCAGCGCGTCGGCGCTCG
This sequence comes from Prorocentrum cordatum, assembly GCA_963575745.1. Taxonomy (NCBI): domain Eukaryota; class Dinophyceae; order Prorocentrales; family Prorocentraceae; genus Prorocentrum; species Prorocentrum cordatum. The sequence goes on from CAUYUJ010022540.1 coordinate 86,923, forward strand.
GCCGATAGCGAAGAGAAGAAGGTGCCATGGCGCCAGGCTCCGCCCCCTAGCGAGGGAAGCTGCCAGCGCGGAAAGTGAGTGGGGCGACGCTCTCTTGCGAGACGTGCGCGCAATGGAAAAATGCGGGGATCTCGTGGTAGCTCCGACACCAGTGTGATCATTCTGCGTTTTAGCGCAATGGCACAAAGGGGGCCCTAGAGGTCAAACGGCAGCAAGTGGTGCATATACACACGTGACACATGCACTATCTCACACCTGTCATCATCGCCACAATCAGTATCACATGCATCATCATTGTCATCGTCGGCGTCACCGATGCCGTCATCACCTTCATCATCCTCATCGTCACTGCCGCCGCCCTCGTCATCAACGCCACCACCATCGTCGTCGCTGTCGCCGAGGTCGCCGTCTCAACCATCACCAGCCTGCCTGAACCGTGGATCCGCATGAGAAAGACTCTCGCGCCAATGCGCCAATTTGGTGTTGCCAACGCGTTGCGGGTAGGTGGATGAGATGGTTACTCGGCCATGGTTTCGGCGGAATCGCTATTTTCATAATCAAGTGCACCTCGCCTTGTACGCCTCAAGGATCCCATGGGTTGCGCATCGTATAATGAACTCCGAATATCCTGCCTGCAGCAGATCATGCAACTCGACCCCCATGCAGAAACTGGTCTAGACGGCCCTGTTCCGCGAATTGGCACTGGAATTGTTCATTCTGCGTGGTCATGCAGTTAACACTAAAGTGATATCATACAAGCCAGCCCCCTGGTTGACTCCCCTTTTCCACATCATAAAATGCGGAGCATTCGTATTGATCGCGCTTACGCACTGCGTCCCCAAATCTCGAAATATCATGCGGCCACTCCCGCGCGCCCATGCCAACACGCTTACAGCAACAACGGTCCCGATACACTAAATTAAAAAAAAAACGGCCATGCAAAACAAACCTGTTTCCAATAAAGACCTGTCGGGTTTCTTGTGCGCGCACTCCCTGAAATTATCTGTTAATCCAATTTCTACCATGTCAAATTATGAAAGGTAGACGTGTTCAAGAGCGTATGGGGGCAGCACGGTTTGCAGGGAACAGCTGGCGTAATTTCTGTGAGCGTTCCTCCTCACCACCCTCTGCATCACAGTCGTCGTCATCTTCGCCAACGTCATCATTGCCATCGCCATCGTCATCACCATCAACATCATCATCATCAATACCAGCGTCGTCGCCGTCGTCGTCAGCACCAACAGCGTCCTCATGATCGTCGTGATCGTTGCCCGCGTCATCATCGCCACCACCATCGCCATCACCAGCGTCGTCGTCGCCGGTGTCGTCCTAACCATCATCACCCGCACGCACGAATCATGGAACTGAATGAGCAGCGTCCAGGCATCTGGTATGTGCGAACACTTCACTGTCCTTTTTAACTTTGCCAACGGCTTGCGAGTGGGTGGGTGATGTTTGCACGAGCATGGGAGGTGGTCACACAAGGATGCCCAAAGTTCTTTGCACCGTGCTGATACCCTGCCTCTCCCATATTGCACAGGGTCATTATTTGGGAAGCACGCGATGACATCATCTAGCCAGCTGCGACACAATCACTGAGGCAGTACCAGTATGGGCCCTCCAGCGAAGGAGCACGAGCGCGTGCGATTGTTCCCCAAAGAGTGGTTGCACCTGTGGGGTTTACTTGATTTCTAAAGACATGGAACAACACTCCCACATGTTTCTGCAGGCGCTGTGCCTTGGGCGCCTCGCTGGCGCTCCATGCGCTGGCTGGGATTTCTGGGTTTTCGACTCGTGGGCGCCCCGAGCGCTGGCTGGGATTTCCAGACGTTCAGCTTGTGCCCGGCCGCGTGCGAGTCGTAGGCGCCCACGTGCGCCAGCTGGGATTTCCACATTTTGGCTGGTGAACAACCGTGGGCGCTTCGTGGGCTTCCCGTGCGCTGGCTTGCGCCAAATAGCTTGCACAACTCAGCTTGCACAACAGAAACCGCACCATGCAGCTTTCACCACATATCTTGCACCACAATACTGGCACAACTAAGATTGCACCACACATTGTGCACTATATAGCCTACACGACATAGATTGCACCGCGTAGCTTGCGTCATACAACTTACACCACATAGCTACCGCCCCAAAGCTTGCACCACCTACATGGATGCATACAGTTTGCACTACATAGCTTGCACCACACAGCTTGCACAACCTAGCCAGGATGCACCACATACATTTCTCCTCATAGGATGCAACACATCGAATTCAGCACACGGCTTGCGCCAGGTAGATTGCACTACGCAGCGTGCACCACAAAGCTACAACACCCACCACACAGGTACACCACTTCACAGAACCCTGTGCCCCCGATCATCACAGGGTGGGGATAATCCGCCAGCCTCCGCTTGTAAGGGGTGTGAAGGCGTGTGATATGTAGCGCACGGATGCGCAATGCACGGATGTACGGATGCACGCGGAATTTCGAAGGAGAATAAGGTAGGTTCGGACGTTTCAAATTCGGTGTGCGAGAACTATTACTTCAGGGAGGTACTTCAGTCATCATGTGGGGCAATTCATCTCTGGGATCGCGGCGATAGTAAAGCCCGTAGCTTAGGCTAACTTGCGTCAAATAGCTTGCGTCACAAAGCTTGAACCACGTATCGCCTACTATCAAGTTTGCACCGCACAGCTTGCTCCATTGAACCACATCGATTAGACCACATAGCTTAAACAACCTAGCTAGCACCACAAAACTTGCATTACACATTACACCGCATAGCGTTCACGGCATAGCGTAAGCTGCTACCGGTGTCCACGCGGGCAAACATTTATGTATAATGATCTGTTTGGTATACGCTTCCATATGTGTAGTGTAGTGTGCTAAGGGCTGCCAAGGGCCCCAGCTTCATCGACGGGGATCAACGAGACAGACCGACTTCGGGCTAGCCTACGTTCCATGGATCGTCCCCCAAAGTGAGAAGAACTCCCGCCTCTCAGAAACCCATCCGCCGATGTTGAATGCCGCTGCGTTCCGACACCGCCACTGCCTTGAACCAGTGAGAGTGCGTTCGGACTCGGATGTCTGAGCAAATGCAGCTGTGGCGGCGAGGCACCCCTGAACGCCCAGAAAGGCAAACTGGACCAAACAGCGTCGGCATCGGCATGTATTATCTTCTTTGCCGCTCCGCCAGCTGCTCTCGCCACGACCGCCTGCCTCGGGACTCGCCGTGCCTCCGGGGGCCCGGTGGAGGTGAACCACCGGCTGGCGCGCCACGCGGGGCCACCTCCACTGACCATCGATGAGGCCGAAACGGGGAGTCTTCTGCTTCAGCGGCTCTCGGCGAATTCCGGCGGTCTGCGGATCGATCCGCGGCGGCTGGAAGATGAGGCATCCCGACGAACAGTTCGAAGAGCAAGGGCGGCAAGAGGGTAAGTCCCCCTCCATTGCGGGCCCGCTCTCCTCGGACAGGTGGTCGCTCAGGTGCTGGTGCGTCACGCCCTGCGCGGGCCACAGCGGCGGAGGCGGCCGCAGCATCAACAGCACCCGCGGGGAAGGGGGATAGCAGAACTGGGCGAAGCAGGGGCAAAAATATGAACAGCAAGGGTCAGGAGGGCGTAAGCCGAGACCCCGCTTATGACAACGTCGTATACGTACAAGGGTATCCCATTGCTTACCCCGTGCTGCAGAATAGGTAGGAAAATAAAGGGATCGGGCGAGAGATAGGAGTATGCACCATCGAAGGTGGCCGTCTTCTTTTGCGTTACTCAGGTGCGATGGTACGCCACGAATGGCGTAGTCACATAGAGAGGCGCCGCTTGAGCCAAGCGGCGTCGGACGTAGGCACGGCGCTCGCGATGCTCACCGTTGCCTCTTGACCTTCGTTCAAAGTCAGGAGGGGGAGAACCGAGCTCCGAACCACGCCAAAATAAACATTGACTAATATACGAGCAACGCACTAGTAGAGAAATGAGGAGAGCGATCCTTTTTTTCGGACAGCCTTCGCAAACAGAGCAAATATAACAATGCGCATAGGCTGACCGCGGGAGACCTCCGCACACGGTCAGCAAAGGCATGGCGGCCAACCACGGGAAACCTCCGCGCGCGGCTAGCATAGACACATGTATCAGAAATTGGGGGGTGAGATCGCAAAGAAACGGAAACCCCCAACCGGGAAATTGTTTCGCTTCGTTCGTGTCGTGCGTGCGGGCGAGGCGAAGCTGCGTGGGCGCGCGAAAGGGATGAACCCGCCGCTGCTACGGCGAAGTCAACACAAATGATTATCCCCCGCCCGCCCATCCTGCGGTGGCCACCGGTGTCCCGCGGTTTCCCGTGGTGTCCCGTGATGTCCGCCGTTGCCAGGGCGAAGTCAGGACAACTGATTCTCCCCCGCCCGCCCGTCCGGCGGTGGCCACTGGTGTCCCGCGGTGTCCAGTGGTGTGCCGTGGTGTCCCGTTGAAAGAAGTCGATAATGAGCTCGATAATGATATCGATCGTGCGATCGATCTGGTGCCCCGAAGTGTCCCGTGGTGTCCCGTACAGTGAGATCGATAGTGAAATCGTTAGTGAGATCGACAGGTGTCCCGTGGTGTCCCGTTGAGTGCGATCGATAGTGAGATCGATAGTGAGATTGATAGTGCGATCGATGTGGTGCCCCGAAATGTCCCGTGGTGCCCCAACAAGTGAGATCGATAATGCAATCGATTGGTGTCCCGTGGTGTTCCCTGATGTCCAGTTGACCGAGATCGATAGTGAGATCGATAGTGAAATCGATGAGGTGTCCAGAAGTGTCCCGTGGTGTCCTATGGTGTCCCGTTGGATGGGGTCGATAGTGACATCGATAGCGAGACCAAGAATGAGATCGAGAGGTGTCCCGCGGTGTCCCGTGGTGTGCCGTTGAGTGAGATCGATAGTGAGAACGATAATGAGATCGACAAGTGTCCCGCGGTGTCCCGTGGCGCTCCGTTGAGTGAGATCGAAAGTGAGATCGGTTGACTCAGACGTTGCCTCCCCCTCCCCCCCCCGCAACCTCCTTATCACTCGAAGAGCGGTCGTAGGCGTGTATGTATATATATATATAGATATAGATATAGATATAGATATACGACCGCCCTGCGGGCGATAAGAAGGTTGGGGGTCGGGATTGACATCAAATGCCCACCCTGACTGACCTCCGGCCTGTCATCTTGATCTCAACTCTCTGTTTCTCTCTGTCTCTCTCTCTCTCGCCCTCTCTCTCTTTCTCTTTTTCTCTTTTTTTGTTTTCTCTCTCTCTCTCTCTCTGTCTCCCTCTCTATCGGAGTCTCCCTCCATCACAATGAAGATCGCGATGACGACGGGATCCCACTATCTACCTATCCGTCGACCGACCTATTGGTGAATCTCACTGTCGATCTCACTATCGATGATCGACCTCAAAAGCAAAATGAGAAAGCCCGCCGCAGGCGGCGAAACATTACGCTACCGAGTAACCCCACAAACTTATATTATGGCTGGAGTGATGATAGCTGAAAAGAAGCATGTGAGAATGATGTTGGTGGCCGTTCCCTGCGCGCCCCCTCTGATGTCGAGAAAATGACACGCCTG
>CAUYUJ010022540.1:97500-122176 GCA_963575745.1 Prorocentrum cordatum
CAGAAAGATTTACACACAAAGGCCAAAATAGCCTGCTGGCGCCCAGGGTAGTTCCGTCGCTGCCGGAGATCAGCACGGATAGGCTCCAGGACGGGCCGAGCGTACCTGAGGCCCCTGGCTGAAGCCCACGCGGCGAGCTCAACTGCTTCGAGCCTGACCGTCACAAGCCCCTTCAGGGCCGCGGGGGCTGAGCGTCGGAGGTCGAGGCGGCACCCCGTTTGGGTGAAGAAAAAATGATAGGCTGGCCAGTGCCATCCGCGCCTGCCGAGCGCGGCAAGCACGGCCGACGCTGGCCCGCAAACCTGCCTCCAGCGGTTCGCGAGCGGTCGGACTGCTAATGGATTACTAGCTTGTCTCCATCCAGCCTCGAGCTCCTCCAATGCTGCACCATTGAGAACCGCAAGACCCACTGGACCAAGGGCGTGATGCATGCTTCGATCACGGGGTCCACGTGGCGGAGCCACAGTCTCAGAGCACGGTCCTTGCCGATGGCAGCACCTCCAAGACCACTCGCCACTAATTGCCTCGTCCTGTTGAGCTTGCTGGGATCCATGCCTGAGCAAGAGGAGCCGTACGTGAAAGAAGGTACCAGGCCACAACGAACAACCTTACCCCACTCGCGCCCCCTGCCGAGCGCACGCCATTATCTTGCGCTTCCGCTTGAGAGCAGTCTGCTCTCGGCCCCAGATACGCCCTCGAGCTCTCACTAGCTTGCCTTCAGCGCTGTCGACGCCTAGCTGATCACTAAAACATTTAAACTCGAGGCCCAAGCGGCCTGCCAAGTGCTTGCACGCCTTGCGCGCGCGGCGAGAGACGGGGAGGCCGTCGCCCTCGATCTGGCCGATGTAGTGGGCGACCGCATCTCCCAACTCTTCCGAAATAGTAATGGGATCCGCACTGCGCTGGAGGCTGACGTCACCAACGTACAGGGTGATGTACATGCGTGGCAAACGCGCCATGATGTGATCCAGAATTCTGATGAGCACCATCTTCAGCGCGCGAGTACCTGCGGCGCTGCCTGCTACCACGGCGGAATAGGTGGTGCCACTCTGTGAGCTAGTGACTCTCCTGAAGGCCACACCCCTAACACGCGTGAAACATGAAACCTCCACCTTTAGTGATTGCCGAGGGAACCCGACAACCTCTGCAATCTCCCAGTACATCGAGGTGTGCTCGAATGCCTTTTCCAAATCAAGAACCCCAGAGTGGCCGTGGCAATGCCAATGGATATGTTGGCCCCCTCGTCGGCAAGCATCTGGTGCCAAATAGCTTCTTCTGCCCCGCCCCTAGGTCCTGCCGCATCGCAGGGCCTCCGGATCATGTTCCCCCAGGCATATAAGAGCGGGGAGTGGGAATGGGCCCTCTCAGCCGCGCGCATGGGGTGGGCAGGAGTCCTAGAGGTCTGGTTCCTCCCTCTGGCTTCTGTAACAAGAGAGACATGAAATGCCTAATCTGTGGTGGCCAGTGAGCCCTGCGCGAGACGCAGTGCATGAAGTCAGCCAAGTACTGCACAGCGCCGTCCGAGAGGCAACTCCACCATCGAGGATGCCAGCTGCCGGTTCCAATACCAGCGCGTGGCTTGAATGCGCGACAAATAGCACGAAATCGCTCAGGCGTAATGTTAGCGATGCCCTCCAGCAAGCTGTGGTCATACTCGATGTCCTCCCACAGCCGATGTGGGGCGCCCATGCTAATGGATCCGTGACTGGCCCACGCATCGAACCACACTTTGGCCTCGACGTCTGCGGCCTTCTGATGGTCTTCCAATCGAAATGAATTGTAACCTACCTTCTGAACAGGGCTTGGTGGCGCCGCCCATTTGGTAAGTCGATGTATGTAGCCTGCACCTCCTCGAGATGCTTCCTTGAGTCTTCCTCTCTAAGCTTTGGGGCGCTCCGCAGCTTATGCCCATTCAATGGCCTGGGCTGCTCCCTGGGCCTCTCGCTGCAGCTCCATGACAGGGTTGATGTCCTGCGCCAAGGTATCGATGGTGAACGCTCCATTCATCATAATCAACAAACGCCGAAGTAACTCTGACGACCGCTCGCCCAGTGGTGCGAACCATCGTTCAGCTCTTCCCAGGATACGCCGCTGCAGGTTTCGCCATCTAGCAAAACATGGTGTCCGGGACCTCGCAGCCAGCGCGGCCTGGGAAATGAACGCAATGTCGCTGGCACGGGAGGTGATCCAGCGCCAGCATCGAGACTGAGCTGTACCCCGTGGCCGTGCGTGAGGCTGTGGCCCCGCCAGCTGGGGGCGGATCCAGCGCGGGTAGTCTCCTCGTCCACAGTAAACACTTGAGTTGTCCAACTGGCATATTCCGACAAGTTCACGCTCAACCAGTCGTGGGAACAACAGCCATTGGTGTGCATGTCATCGTCCGTCGAATTCACTTGGGTGCCGAACCCTGGCCATGCTGGCGGCTCCGGCACCCATCCGAATGGCCTCTGCAAGGGAAAATGCTTCGGACGAGACAGTTTCCAACCATGCTTGACTCGCATGCTCTTCTGCAATGTGATCTGCACTGGTGAATGTGGGAAGGCGGCGCTGTCAAGCACTGTGGCCTGACCGAAAGCCCCAGCGATGGTATAATCAACAATGAAATAATCGATAGCGCTGCCTCCACCCGTCCCAGCACACGTAGGTTTGACAGGGACAAGTGCCACACCTGAAACGTCTTCGATCCAGCCCGCGTCGATCAGCGACTGGATGTCGTGATTGAAGTCTGCCTGCAGCACCCAAGGGATACCGTACGACACAATGAGGTCCCCGATGGCGTCGGGGATGGACAGGTTCCTGATGGTCCAGGACTCGTTGGTCCAGAAGTACGCACTGATGAGCATGAGTCCGCCAGCTTGGCCTGCTGGCGCCCACGCTGCTGCCAATCTACCTTCAGATCCTGGTGGCGAAGCAACCTTCGGGCACCAAAGCGCGCAATGAAAGAGGAAGCCCGTGACTGGGCCGATGCCGGCATCTAGCCCGCGGCAAAGCAGTCGCTGGCGCGTGGCCCGCGACTGGGCAATTGCCCGTGGCCGGGCAACTGCAAGCCTTCAGCCTGCTTGCATGCGCGCAGTATCTGCTGGCCCTGGTGCGGGGGCTGGGACGGCGTTGCTACATTCCCTCTGCAGAGCGTGTCATTCGGGGTAGCTACAGCCTTTGGTATGACCATCAGCCTTGATATCTCGTGCATCGCACCACTGCGCGCAATGAATACCCTGGCCCATCATCCGTCGGATCCAGCTGTACGCCCCAGCAGGGTGCACTCCGTTGGCTTCTTCAGCTCCTGACAAGAAAACAGACTTGAAGACCGACTGGGCGTCGATGGTGAAGATTGCCGGTATGCTCGGACCACCTCTATCGACATGATTATTGAAGCTGTGTCGGTGTGAGTGGCTCAGCTCTAAGCTCGTGTAACGTCGCGACGGTAGGATGGCAATACTCAAAGTTACGTACTGCTGCTCGGGCAGCAGCAAAGTAGCTGTTGGAGGGCGAAAGAGGGGGTCGGCAACGGGGGGTCTTCAATGGGGACTGAATGGCCCATGTATGCTCAATGTATCGCTCACGTATGTGACCGGGTATGATTAACGTCCAATGTTGGCGGTCAGTAGGGCCAGTCGTTCGTGCCCGCGCGTTGCCCGCGCGGGCGCGCGCGCCGCCTATCCATTACCGTTCATGCGCGCGGGCGTTCTTGCATATTGCGCGGGGGGGCGGCGAAGTGGAGTGCAAGTGTGTTTTGATTGTGCGAGTGATGACCGCCTATATTCCCAAACGATGACTGATCGGACCCCCAAGACAGATTTGGAATGGGTCCCGCGCTTCTCCAAAAATGTCCATTCACATATTCCTTTTCCCAACGTGTGAATTCGCATCTTCCTTTCTCCCAAGATGTGAATTCGCATTCTGGCCCCTTCAGACAGATTCCTACACAAAATTCCACCACGTGAATTCTTGTTTTCGCTTAAATCCAAAATGTGAGATCACATTTGCCGTTTCCCCAAAATGTGGATTCACATTTTGTCCTGGCCTTCAAGATCCCCAAAACTGAGGCGCAGTGTTCCGCGTGTCAGATTGGCTGGGCAGATTTCGATACTCACCTGACCGCTTTCGCTTGTTCCAGCCTCTTCTTTTTGCGCCCTCAGCGCGCGTTGCCTTCGTCGCCTTTCCGGAGCCCCCCGCCCCCTTGCTTCCGTTCCCCTCAAGTCTCGCGCGCGGGCGCATGCGGGGAGCTTGTTCCCCGGCCGAACACAGCAATCCAGGATGCATCGCCCATTCATGGCCCATGAAGACATCATTGCTGGCACCCTGCGCCCGACCCCCACCTTCACCCTCCAAAGATGGAGCGTACCTGCAGCCAGTGCGATTTGCAGAGCGCATTGATTAGGCGCGCGACTGCCTCGCCGTTCGGCGCGTGGCCGCGCAGCGAGAGGTTGGCCCATCGGACGTCGCGCCCCCTGACTTCGTCGCTGGCGTCGCCGATCAGGCGTCGACAATCTGAATCGCTATGTGGGTCAACTGTTCCTGTCGCAGTCTGAATTGGGAATATTATTTTCCTCGGAACATCGCGTAATTAACGTGTTGCGGCGTTGAATCGTCGCGCTTGCATAGCGGTCGGTTGTTGCAGCGCGTCGCAGGGAGACCGCGCGCAACGTCTGGCCGCGCCGGCAAAGGTCTCCGCGCCGAAGGCTTCGACATCCATAAAAACGCGAAGTACTCGGCGGAGTCTGATAGTGCGTTGTATTACTCCAGTTCCGTTCTTCGCGAACATCCACGTGCGCGCATATCTTGACGCCGTGATGTTCGTCGCGTTGTTGTTCGTTGATATCATGGGTCTGAGAGCAATGGTTCTCGTGCCATAATTGCAATTCGCCGTGCGAGGGCTTGGACATCTCGGCAGAATTTGCCTGCATTTCGGTCTGCGCGAGGAAGCCGGCTTCTTTGACGACGACAGCTTTTTTAGACGCGGCTGACGCATATACACGCGTGGCGATTATCTGGCCGTCGCGGAGAAATGTGTGCAGCTTTTCTATCAGGACAACCTTGGACACGTCAATGGGGGAACATAGCTCTACGCACTGAGCGTGCTCGTCCGAATCCAGACAGTAGGTCTCGTCACACTCGGTGGTAAAATGCGACGAGATATGTCTCCTCTGCGTCGCCCTGGTGACAGCCCGTTTCATGTGAATGTCCTCGCTCCCCTGGCCACAATTCAAAAGATGTGGTTTTCGATGAGCATCTCCGCGAATTCCTTGCATGCGGGTTCCACTGGAGTCGGTCCCGCGAGCTCCTGTTCTTCCTGAATTTCAAAGTGCCATGCTTCCAACATGCGTGCATATCGAAATTTGAATCCTCATTGATGGTCGGGAGTCGTCCATCGCTTGCGGCGGGAGCCGAAGATGGCCCGCCCTCCATAGCACGGCCGCTCGATGGTGGGGAGCCCACCAGCCCCTCAAACTTAGATAGGTACGCGTCGAAGCCTGCCGAGGGTTCTGAGGGTTTGAGGCGCTGGATGATACGTGAGTGCGCGCACCCAATTTTGTCAGGGCTGTGCCTTCGGATTCGAGTCGTGGAAACCGCGTGTGACATCGTAGTGCGCTGGCGTACAACTGCCAGCAAAAGGCGCTGCGGGTGTGACATCACTGTCGGAGCCGCGGCGCGTGCCCGCCCGCGCTCCACCCCGCGCAGCGCGCGCTGCCCTCGGACCGCGCGGGCCACGCGGCCAGACTTTGGCCGCGCGGCTGCGACCGCGCAGACTCCGTCGGCGCCCCCCAGCGGCCGCCTGCAGCGCGGTGCCCTCTGCGCGAAGTCACTCGCCCGATCTGTCTCGCGCGCCCGAACGAACTTTTCCCGTCGCCTCAACCGCGACTCTACGGCGCCCGCGTTCTGCCTCGCCACCAGATCCGTTCTCTCCACCACGCGGGCGGCCCCCGCGCCCCAGCTCAGCACGCCGCGAGGCGTCTCTGCGCCGCCGCCCGCACCGCGCCGTCGCCGCGGCTACCTACGCGAGCTCTGAAGCGATATGGCCCGCAACCGCCTCGACGTTTGCCGAGGCCGGCAAGCCCGCGTTCGGCGCGACGCAGGACGCGCCGGCCAGCATCGCCTGGCGATTTGCCTGAGAGCCCGCGCCGGCGCGGGACGCGGCGCTGTCCGCGCGCGCGATGGCGAGCCCCCCCCCCGCCGCTCGCCATGCCCCTGCGCCCGTTGATGCGACTTCCGCTTCGCGCCGATACCAGCGAGCGCCGCGCGCGAGAGGCGCGCGCGTGCCCCGCGGCGCGGTCGGCGACCGAATCCACGAGCAGGCTCAAGCCGCGTGGACTTGAAGAATGCCCGAGCCCCCCGAAAATGGCGGCACACGCTGCGTGGAATAACGACGCGTCGCCGACGCCACCCGCGCGAGTCCGCGCAGTCATGCTTGCGCGGGCGCCCTCTTGCGCAACCGCGCGCCGGCGCCAAGGCCACGCTGGCGCGCACATCCGCGCCGCCGGACTCTGACGACCGCGCTTTTCGACAGGCGCTTGACGGCCAACGGAACAGCTCCTCTCAACACCGAGGCCTTGGAAGTCGCCACCGTCGATGGCAGCAGACTTGGGGTCGCCTTCGAGTGGCGGGAGTCTTCTCTGCACATGCCGATGGTTGGTAACCAAGTTATCAATGTCGATGATCGCGATCGCCTCGTCCTCCTTTCCATCGGGCAGACTTCGCTGAGCTCCGACTGAGCCGTCGTCATTGACAGACTTGATCAGGTACTTCTCGCCTGTATCTTCGGCGCCCTTCTTCGGCTCGGTCACAGCCCCGACCAGGAAGCCCATGTTATTCGCAGTGATTCTTTCGCCCAGCTGAATTGCCATCGGAGGTGTGCCACACCTCATCCGGCATTGCATGTGCAGGCTTGGGTGCATTCGCAGCTGCTGGGGCCGCCTGGCTTTCCAGGCCTAGCCCGATGCCCCCCCCCCCACGCGAACGCCTTCAACATGTCGTCCATGAACTCGCACGTGTCAGACAACCCGAAGTTTTGGAGCATGATGTCCTGCATGAGCTTGCCGACGCCATCGGTCGCGGCGCGATTATCCGGTGGCTCAATGGACTCAAGCATCTCGTAGGCTCGATGCATGATCCCCTCGCATTGGAGGGCCGCAGTCGCCGGAAATGTTGTCAAGCCCTTCGCGTGCCCCTCATTGAGCGTGGACCCAACAGACTCGCGCTCCTTCTCTCCGCACGCCTGAACAATCACACAGGCACGAGCAGCACGTGGAAGCATTTCTCTCGGCGGAAACTCTAAAGAAGTCAGCGTTTCAAGAAAGTTACCAGATGCGATGCGGCCTTCTGGCATGACCGTGTTCAGGTACGCGAGCATGTCCATCAAGCACTTGTGGTCGGTGCCGCCGTACCTCTGGAGAAGCTTGCAATGCGCTGGGATATCATTCACGCGCAGTGGCTCTGGCGCCGACACAGCACGCTTAACGGCATCCCAGTCCGTCGTGCCAGTCGCCGATCCACGAGCAGACTCACTGGCTTTCGCTGATGTGAGCCATAGTTGCTCGTCCCATGAATCTCCTGAGTAACACAACATCTCAGTGAAATGCGCACCACTACTTGGAACATGTTGGATGCAATGGTTTTGTGTATGGAAAAAAGGAACACGTACGACTATCGTTTTTGGTGAGGGCATGGTTCGTATTTTGCGATCACCGAGATCCTTCGCCCACGTGATGCTCAACGTTCAGACCCCGCTGCACGACGCTCGGCAAATTCGGATAAGCGCGCTCGACTTCCCATCTGATCATGAACCAAACGGTTCCGTTCTGGATGGCCTTCTCGAATTCGACGTTGCCCATGGCGACGATTCGGCTTGAGACTTTCGTCTCGCCTGGGTCGCACAGATCAGTATATCTGGTTTCCGCGCCACCATGAACAGCTGCAGGAATTGGTTTAAGTGGCCGCAGCCACAAGACCCTCCACGGATCAGCCCTTTCTCGTAAGATGCAAACAAGTTGGACGTGGACGTCGCGGTGATGGTATGCTCCCCGAAATGGCTCTTCATGGGTTTTACCTCGAATGCAATCGCTCGACCTGCGCCGCACAAGGCGTTGGCAAATCCAGCGTTCTTGGTTGTAGACCCCTTCTTCTGCATTGTGGAGGCTACCATTCTCTTGCCAAAACGGCTACTCGGGTGAATGCCCATCTGCGTGGGAGGAATTTGAGTATCGAAACCAAGTTGACCTCCACGCAGCAACTTCAACATCTGGTACATGAGCGCGACAAGATTAGCATCGTCTTCAAACTGGCAAGCTTTCGCGTACATCTCATCAGAGAGACGCCTGGAATCACTTGCGAAGGGCAAAGATGAAACCTTCAAACCAAAATGGCTACGGAATCATGAACGCATACATACTTGCACGACAGTCGGTTGCACCTCGATCGTCGTTCGCGTACATCCGACACTCGCTTGTGCAGTGTGTGTGTGTGTGCGTGTGATGTGTGTGTGCGCGTTTGTGTAACACCCTTGAATTTCTAAAAGACATGTAACATCCATCTACAGTTGCAACTAGCTAGCCTCGGTCATGTTGCAACATCACCAAACTATGTTGCACATTATCCAACCAAGTGCAACAACACCACTCAGTTGCAACTGGTTGCATGCCGTTGCGTTGAATACAACCAGGTTGCACCAATGTTGGGTCATTGTTATACCACTGTCAAAAACACATGCAAGTAATTGGCAGACCCGCGTTCAAGGAAGTAGGCCTGTTCATCTCATGGCGCACGGGGCGCTGCAACTGCACCGCCGCGGCGATCGCCTCGTAGCTGGCTCCACAAGCGCGAAGTGCTCGCACTAGCTGATCCCTCGGAGGATGTCGAATGTTCTTGTCAATGCGCAGCACCGCGTTCTTCGCCTCCTTCGATGCCTGCACCTTCTTCAACTCCGCCATATCCTCCAAGGGTTCCTCGGCGGCTGGGTAGTCCACGAAACCCCTGTCGCCCACCTCCTCGGGGTCTGCCTCAGGGGCCTCATCCATATTGAGCGCCTCCTTCGACCGGAAGAGGTGCAGCATGCCCTTCCCGATGCTCCTCGCCAACTCAGACGCGCAGAGGCCCGTCCGCGCAGTCACGCTCTGGCCGCCCATGACGAGGTCGTGCTCGTGTGATCTGTCGCACTGCCGGTCCAGGTCCACGAGCAACTCCTCGTGCGACGCCAGAAACTCCGTAAGCTTCCGATGTGCTCCTCCACGCTCTGAGGTGAGCCCGTGCGTGCGCTGGTCCACCTCCGCGGCGCAGCCCTGCTGGATGAGCTCTCGAAGCTCTGGCTCACCCTATGCCCGAGACCCTCGGGTTCTCGATATCCAGGCGCCTCCATAACCCTTCGCGGCCTTCGACGCCTCCTTCGCGACACGGAGAAAGGGTCGACGCAGAACTTGCCGCTCTCGAACCTTCACTTGATCCTGCTAAAAATGGGCCAGGTTAATCCAGGGCCGCAGGGGGAAGCCATCAGCACTAGCTATGGCTGATTCGTCGTCTTAATGTCTTGCAGCACCACTCGGCGCTGCTTGGGCGACCTGAGGTCGTCGCCAAATTCCAGCGAGTAGCTCCTCATGGTCAGGTGCCCCTGCCGAGCCGCCTCCTTGCGCGCCGCCTCCTCCGTAGTGGACACCTCCGTGATCCACGGCTGGTTCTCGCACTACTCGCTGACTACCGCCTCGCACTCGGCCACCCGCGAGTCGAAGCCTGGCCCGAACTCCGCAAGGTAGGCCTCGGGCTCGATGTTGACCGCCTCCAGGTCGCGCCGCAGGGAGTGCAGCTGGTCCTTCGCCAGAGTCTTGGCGCCGCTCTTCATCTTCTCCACCTTCGGGGTCAGGTCGACGCGACTAGTAAAGTTCACCTCCCTCGCGGTCTCCAGCGGCGTCGCCGCGCCGATCATAGCGGCGCCGAACAGCCGCCTCGACAGCGCCGAAGGTCCCCGAGCCGCAGGTCGCGCTCAATGATCGATAGGTGGAGGTCGTGGCGCATTGCTGCTGGCTGCCGCGCAACTCGAGCCCATCCGAGCTCGCGCGAACAGCACCTCGTCGCACGCGCAGGCCGCGCTCTTGGGCGCGAGCATCGCCATCAGCTTCGGGTCGCCGCCCGTCGGCGCCTCAGGGTTGCGAGCGCAGCCGACCAGCTAGCTCCCGTTCTCGAGACCAAGGGGCGGCAGCGCTCGCATGCGCCTCCTTCCTGATGCGCTCGATGCCACCGAGACTGGCGCCCCCGTGGCCGGGCTGCCTGCTGGCCCGGCGGAGCCGGAGGCTCCTGGCAGAACGCCCGCGCTCACAAGTGCCTCGCCTGCCTCCTGGGGCGCCCTTCGCCTTTGCCTCGATCCTGCCTCCCTCGGGCGACCTATCAGCGGCTTGATGCTCATGTGCTTCGCTCGCGGGACCTTCATCACCTCTGCCATGTCCTCCAGCGCGCCCCTGGGAACACGCGTGAGCGGGCCCCTCCCTGTCGCAGACAGGGGTCGGCCATCTGGCGCGGTGGGCCTCGGCTTCTCGGGCTCGGCCTCCCAGCGGAGCCAGGCCATCGCGTTCCCCGGCGGGTCGAGCTGCTCGAACATCTCTTCGTTCGGCATTCCGTAGATCCACCGCAGCCCTTCGATAATGTCACCGGTGCCCATGCAGATCGTTTCGCGGGCCTTCGCCGGCCCCCAACGCGGCTCGTCGCGGTTCGAAGTCCGGGGCGCCCTGGCGCTGCAGTCCAGTCCTGGCGCCCCCGCATCTCCGTGCCAGAGACGTCGATCTCGCCGTCGGGCAGATCCCAGTCGCCGTCGTCGCGGTCATCGCCTGGCGCAGCACCCCTCAGCAGCGCGCCGATCTGCTTCTCGAGCGGCCATCTCAGATCGCGCCGTCATCAGCGCCTCCTTCACCTAAGACTTCACCCTGAACGCTGCGTCGGTCGCCGGGGTTTCTCACGGGGGCTCCCGATCGCCTCGCGAGGAGATCGGCAGAGCGTAGCGCCCGCCGCCCGTCTAGTTCAGACGTTTCGGCGCGATGCCGAGCTTGTCCGATTTGACCGAGTCCTCCGCGCAATGGATGTTGGCGCCAATGCCTCTGAGCGCGTCCTTGCCGATCAGCAGCTGCAGTACGGAGTCCTCGATGACCGAGAAGGTCACGTAGGCGTCGGCCCCGAAGACCGACGCCGGCGCCGCCCTTCGCTCCCTGGAGACCTGCTTCTGACCGCCCCCGAGCCGGAATGCGGCGAGCTGGGGCTCCTGCTGGATCTGCCTGTCAATCCGCAACTGCCCGCCGCGTGCCTCGATCCTGTTGGCGTCGGCGTCGCCAGAGACAGCGCCGTCGCTGGCCGGCCCAGGGCGCCATCGTCGCGTCGCCTTGACCACCGATGGATGCTGACGACAGTAAGACCCCCTGAACTTCGCATCCTTCGCTCGTCGAGGGGGGCGCCACCGCCGCCGCCGCCGAGCGATCTCGCGGCGACGAATGCTTCAAACGCCTGCGCGCAGCCTGCCTCAACCTCCTGGCCCGCGCCCTCTGCCATCTCCAGGTAGTCGCGCCCGCGCGCGGCGCAGCGCGCGCCCCGATGATCGCCCGCGCACGTGCAGTCCTTGCACCGCGGCACCACGCTCAAGTGCCCGAGGTCGCTCTCGGTCAGCAGCTTCTCGAACACCTCCCGCGAACTCGCTCTCTGCGCGTCGCGGGCCCCCTGCGCGCCGAGCAGGTCGACCGCCGCCGCGCCCCGCTCGAACACCTCCCGCGAACTCGCCCTCAGCGCGTCGCGCGCCTCCTGTGCGTCGAACAGGGCGACCGCCGTCGCGCCCCGCGGCCTCGCCCTTTGCTGCAGCTTCTTCTTCCTGGCCTGCTCAGCCCCCATTTCTCCTGCTTCGGGCAGCGGGCGTCGCCTGTCCAATGGCCTTTTTCGCCGCGTGCGCGGCAGGCGGTGTCATTTTTTATCGGGCCCGGTCTTGTTCTTGCCGAGGGTGGGCATGAACTTCTTACTGCTACTGGAGCTCGAACCTGACCCCTGCCAGAGCCCCTGCCAAACCTGCGGCCACTCCGCAGCTCCCCCTCTCGCTTCTTGCTCTCGCGCGCGGCGATAAGGCCCTCCATTGTCGATCCCACGCCGCTCTCCAGATTCCCGAGCTCCGGCGCCAGCTCGGGGTCGTTCTCGGCCCCCTGAAGCACCGTCGAGAACGCCTCCAGCTCTGCGGCGAGGACCCCCTCGATGCCGCGTCGCCGTCGAAACTGCAGAGCTCCGCGTTCGGAACCCCGAGCCCCCCTTCGTCGAGCTGGCTAAGCCCGCCCAGGTCCTCCGTCACATTGGCCCCCCTGAACTTCCGCATCGCCTTTCTCTTCAACAGCTGCGACCCAGGTCGGTTGAAGGTGATCAACCGCCGGCTGCGGTCGAACGCGTTGGCGCGCCACTCCGTTGCGCGCAGGTTGGGGAGCGCGCGCGCCATGGCTGGCACCGCCTCGCGGATCTCCACGCTGCCGCTAGTCGAGGTCACCAGCGTGCTCTTCTGCGCGCATGCCAAGCCCGTCTTCTCAATGAGCCACCAGCCCGCCGCCCTCGGCGGCAGAGCTACGTCCTCTTCGCCCAGCTGGCTCCGAGCCTCTCCGAACCTGATCACCCACGCGCTCGGGTCCTCGCCGGCGCGGCGTTGCAACTACTTATAGAAGTAGTTAATCACCTCGTTTCTTCTGGTCGTTTCGTCCACGCCCGCCGTTGCGAGCAACTCCATCATGCGATTGATGCCCGCCATCATGTCGGGCTCCTCCCAGCGGCCGCGCTCCCCCTCATAAGTCTCGCCGTCCTCCTGGGCCGCCCCAGCGGCGACGTCCGCGCCCAGCTTCTCGTCGGGCGCCCGCGTCCACGGTTTCGCGCGCAGCCCCACCATCGGAATGGACTCGCCCAGTGTCTTCGCCGGGCCTGTCAGGCACCTCGCCACGCGAGCTGCCCGCGACCAGCGCGCGCCCAGGTTGATTCCTTCGATCCACAGCGCCACGTACTTCTTATAACGTCGCCACCGCCCTGGAGATCCATCCCACGCTGGAATCCCCTCCAGGTCGCGGATCGTCCAATGTGGCGCCTGACCCAGCTCGTCGAAGATCGCATCTGCCACGATGATCCTCCTCCTCCTCCTCCGCCTCTCCTCGGCGGGAGGGCATCCGGGCAGAGCACGGCTGCGCCCATCGCCGGATGTCGCCCTGGAGACGACGCGTGCCGCATTGTTCCTGTCGTCGTAATCCGTGTCCTTGTCCTGCTCGTGATAGAACCTCTTCGCGTCGTGCTCTCCTTTGGTGAATCCCGCCTTTTCCCTTTCGCGAACCCCGCCCCCTCCCCCCCAGGCAAGTTGGAGCGCATCGTAGTTTTCGCGAACGTAGACCCACTATCCGCTCCTCCTCGACGGTTTCCTTTTCATCCTTCTCCTCATCGCCGTGTTTTGTCGAGGGCGAGCGTGGGGGAGCACTGGGGAGCAGCAGGAGGAAGGCAGGGAAGAATAAGAGACGCAGTGAAGGATAGCGAGGGATTAAGAATAGGAGGAGTGAGAAGATGAGAAGTTTTGGAGGATTAGGAGAAGGTGGAAGAGCAGGAGGGCGATGAGGGGGAGGACGGAGGACTGAAGGGGAGGGCGAGCGGAGCGGGCGCCGCGCCGCCGCGCCCCGCGCCCGGCCGCGAGCCGACGACGGACGACGGACGACGGCCTCCCTTTCCTCGTCCTCCTCGTCCTCCTCATCTTCATCCTTTTCCTCTCTCCTCGTCGTCGCCCTCCTCCTCTTCTCCTCACTCCCCTCTTCGCCCTCCTCCTTTTTCCTGCTCGTCCTCCTCCTTGTCCTCCTCACCCTCCCCCCTTTCTCCTCCTCGCACATTCCCCCTCATTCCCCATCCGCCCTCCTTCCACCGCCCAGGGTCGACGGTAGTGGCCGCGAGGCCTTCTCGACGCCAAGACGGCCCAAGGGGCTCCCAAGACGCCAAGACGGCCCAAGATGGCCCCAAGACGGCCCAAGGGGCTCCCAAGACGCCAAGACGGCTCAAGATGACCCCAAGACGGCCCAAGGAGCTCCCAAGACGCCCGAACAACACAGGCTGGTGGACCCCAAACAGTTCTTGCACAAGCAAGCACTGGTGTTCCTCAAAGTGTGATTGCACTATTATTGTTGGGTGTTTATGGTGATGATGGTGGTTTGATGTTTATTGCATTTTCCACAGCCGAACGGGGGACGGCGGTACTTGTAATATGTAGATGTGGCACCTCGTCGTCGCGAGGTCGACCACTGGCAACACTTCATCAATCACGAATTGCTGCCTGCAGCTAAGATGTTAACCGATGCCTGCAACACGTCGTCCTTGTTGAAATCGGCATGCTCTCCGAATGCCTCGAGATCAGTCTTACCAGAATCACGCTGCAGCAGCAACGACTTTCTCACGCCAACCACGCTCGAACCACTTGCTGCTGCACATACGAAGTACCCGGGAGGAACCGCGACAAGATCACCAGGAGTGGCCGTCGTGGTGAAGATCTGCGTGCCCTTGTCGATGAGCGTCTTGGCATCCTCTGGCTTCAGGGCCTCGAGCATCGCCGATGCTCGACTTTTGAGGTCGACCTCTTTCACGTAACCGAGATGTTTCAGCAGATCGGCACCCTTGATGAAGATGAGCTTGACGTTGCCTCCCTTGGCGTAGTAGCGAACGGAGCCGAAGAGCCCCGTCTCGAAGTCCGTACTCACGAAAGTGGGCAGATACCCGAATAGCCATAGCTTGTCGGTTGAGGAAGCCACGACAGGGTGTTTGCTGACATCAGCGTACATCGTTCTCGGGGGGATGCTGTTCATGAGAGGCTCGATCACGGAAGTGCCGTGGGCGGCTAACATTGGGGCGGTCGCTTGGTCATCCCTCTTCTCGGCCTGGGCGGGAAACTTCTCCGGGAATTTCTCCAGGCTGGTCTTGATGACGGAGTTCTCTAACTGCTTGGCCCACTCTTCCCCAGTGGTGACTTTGAAAGGCTCGTCCACTACTGCCGAGTCCTTTTTCAGCGCCTCGTCGAACGCTGACACATTACCGAAAGATTTGACAGCTTTGCCCCCGGTCGATACCCAGTCGACTGCAAACGTTCCCGCCTTGCTTATCCTTGGAGGGAAAACTGCGCCCCGCTGAGAAGACGCCATGAGAACGCGGAGAAGGGCAGAGTAGGGGGGGAGAAAAAAGGAGAGGAGCAGGAGGAGGGGAAGGAAAAGTATAAGTGAGAAGGATTTATCAAAAAGGTTGGAGACGGCGGGCTGGGCAGGCAGTTTTCCCCTTGTCCTCATCGATGTGATCTGCTTTTTCAGGGCGCTGGTTGCTGCCGAAGCCGCCATTCTCTGCTCCTCAAGCTTCTTGGCCTTCGCCTCCTTGTCGCGTTGAGCAGCTGCTTGTGAAGCCGTGGAGGCGCTCTTCTTCACGAGCTTCGCGGCGTCCTTGATGCAGTCAATCAGCTGGACGATCTGCATCTTGAACTGGTCCACCTTTGACTCCGCCTCCTCAATCGCGTCCGGGGTGGTTGCGACCCGAATAGACTCAACCAGCGAGCGCGCTCTGAAGATGCAGAACAGCTCCTCCTTCTTATCGATGGGTAGTAGCAAGGCCTTCTCGACGGTCTCCTTCAACTTGTAGTCGTGATATGTCACCGCATCGGAGCTCAAGTGGCTTGGAAGCGGGTCATTTGGCTCTTCGGCTTGATCATGCTGGCGTTTCGAGGCCTCTTTGAACTCTTTCAAGGCATCCGTGAAGTTTCCATTGATGTTCACGTCTGGGGCACTCTCGATTGACCCCATCTCGATTGTCATCTCCTTGCCGAGGACCATGGCCCCGATGACGAAGCGCTCCATCAACAGGCCCTTCTCCGACTCGCCTGAGGCGCCGCCCTCCTTGTGCGTTTTCGAAGCGAGCGCCAGAGCCTTCGCGAGCTTGTCGCATTCAGTCGCCAGCATCCTGTTCTTGGCCTCTGCTGTCTGGAGCCTCGAGACACCAACGTCGAACTTCTGCTTCTTCGAGGCGGAGCCTGGATCGCCCGATGACTCCTTGGCACCAGCGGCGCCTGCGCCGCTGGCGGCGGGCGCGGATCCGGGGGCGCCCTGCTGGTGCGCCGAGCCCCCTGCCGCCGATGATGCTCCGCGACTGACCATAATGTCTGCGGCGGATTTGGCCACATCGTCAGTAGCGTTGACTGCGTTAGCGGATGGCGATAACAAGGCACCTGCCGAACTCGCGGCCGAAATCGTGGTGAAGCCCTTGGCACAGTCCTTCACAGCATTGTCCAGAGCGGTCTTCGTCATGGCCTTCCCCTTTGGCTTCGCCGTCACCATCTCCTGAGCCTGGTAGTTCTTCGTCTGCTGAACGCTCCTGTCCTCCCCCACCATCCACGAAGGCACTGGCATACGAAGTGGATTGTCAGGAGGGCCACAATTGTCCTTTTGATCGTCTGGAGTGTTTTCCTCGAGCTGCGCCCATTCCTGCTTGATCTTGGTTGGGGTCCACCGTCGCAGGAGCTCCATCTGGCAGGAGAAAAGCTCGAAGTCCCACTTCGGTCGAGCTGAAACCTCTGACTTGCTCTTCTCTGTCCCCCTGCGGTTAACGTACGTAGAAAGCGAAATGTCAGTTCCACGGGCTTTCGTGCTTCTAGCACCGCTGCCGCCAGCATCGTCCATGTCAGGATGCTTCTTTCGGACATCTTCCAACACTTGGCTTGCGATCTCTGGATCCCCATCGTAGTTCTTGGAGCCCTTCTTCCCCCTGTGTCCGAAAATCGCCTTGAAACTCTTGGACTCCTCCGTCTCGGTTTTCTCGTCAAGGTCGTCAACGCCCTTTAGGCTGTGATTCCTCAAGCATTCGTAAATCCGATGGTGCGCCTTGCAGTGCTTCTTGTTCCCATGGACCTGCTCCTCGCACGAAGTAACAGGGCAGGGCTTATCCGTCCGACGACTGGGAGCAGCCCGCCCATCAGCGGCTTTTCGCTGAACCTTTTTTTCTGGTTCCACCTCTGAGTCTGCGCTTCCGGCCTTCCGCCTGAGCATTCTTTCTTGAAGTGGCGGTATGCTCATCTTTGTACGGCTGCCATCTTCGAAATCTCCGAAAGAGAATTGGCCGCCGTCGCCTTCAGATCGCTCCGGTACCTTGCTGGTCCCCTTGTCCTCGTCCGCGGCAGGCGCAGCCTCAGGCGCCTCAGGCGCATGCTCGCCTTTGGATCCAGTGCCGACAACAGGCGTCGTTGCCATGATTACCACCAGAAGTGGCAACTTCAGCATGCAGCGTTATGGAAAATAAATCGAATCGCTCGACCAATGATGATGCTACGGACTCAATGCGCAAACGATTGGAGTTGACCCTCGAGGCAAATTGGCATCCCAAACTATCGTCGGTGCTTTCAGGCACCACTCATCACAGCGTGGATTTCACGTCCACTGTTTGGGTTCCACTCCCACTGTTATGGGTTCCACGCCCGCTGTTTGGAGGTCCACGTCCACTGCGCGGGGCCCTCTGTTACGTTAGATTGCGCTGTTTGGGGCCATTGTTATTCTTGGCAACGGATTGATATTATATGTTGAGCTCGGCGTAAGGTCTGGAGTCCCACAAGCCCTTTGGGCGTAGGTAGCTTAGGGGGTTAGCTCTTTTTAAACTTCATTAGTAGCCCCTCTCCCTACCCTCTCGACTGGACTTCGCCGCAGCCCCTGCAATGCCCTGCACTCCGCGCGGACCCTGCAATACCCTGCACTCCGCGTGGACCCCACCAAGAGGTTCGTGGACTCCTCAGGGGGGCATTTCTGGGGGATATCCTGGAACCCTCTTGGGGCTACCTCTTGGAGCCCTCCGGGGCCATCTTGAGCCCTTCTCAAGGCCCTCGTCATTGTTATTCTGCATACTGCTACACTGCACGCTGCTACACTTCCCTGACCAAGGCAACTCGCTTAGGCATCTTCTCTGGATGGGCTGGTGGGGATACGCGAAGCGTCAAGGATTTCTGACGTATGCCTTACTTGTTTGCCGTTGACACAGGCGGGAGCAAGAGCTTTTATATATACGTGTATGTGGATGTATGATCGCGCACGTCCCGCCTGGTCACGCATAAGCCCGGGTTCCCCGCCTTAGAGCTGCCCAAGAAGAAAGCCAAGAGAAGCCTTTGGGGGCCATCATACCTCGAGCCTTTGGGGATCCACGATGGCTATGGCCTTTGGGGGTCCAGGTGGCCTCTCGCATCTAGGCAAGCCATCGCATTGCGGGGCTCTCTCCCCAAATAAAAAAAAAAAGTAAAAAAAAAAAATTTCTATTAAAAAAAAAGAAGAATGATAAAAATAACAAAAAAAAAAAACAAAAAAATATAAAGAAAAAAAAAAAAAAAAACAAAAAAACAAAACCAAAAAAAAAAGAAAAACAAAAAAAAAAAAACAAAAAAATAAAAAAAAAAAAAAAAAAAAAAAACAAAAAAACAAAAAACAAACAACACAAAAGCTTCCCAAAAAAAAAAAAAAACAAAAAAAAAAAAAAAAATAGAACAAAAAAAAGAAAAAAGAAAAAAAAGAAAAAACAACAGAAGAAAAAAAAAAAGGAGAACAAATAAAAAAAAAAAGAAAAAAAAAAAAAGAAAAAAAAAAGGAAAAAAATAAAAAAAACAAAAAAAAAACAACAACAAAAAAAAAAACAAAGAAAAAAAAAAGCTTCCCAAAAAAAAAAAAAGAAAAAAACCCCAAAAAAAAAACAAATAAAAAAAAAACAAAAAAAAAAAAAAAAAAAAAAAAAAAAAAAAATCCACAAAAAAAAAAAAAAAAAAAAAAAAAAAAGGACGTGGCCCATCAGACGATCCACTCGGCCGTGGACGCCTCAGAACTTTGTAGAGTCAGGAGCCCGTTCGGTTTTCAGAACAATGGAACGCACTTCCCGCAGCACGTCTGGCAAGCCTAATCCGCTAGCTTCTTCGAGCCGCTGCTGCCTGGCAAGCCCGGCCTGTCACCTGGCAACTCTCAGTCGTCATCCTCTGGGCTCTTCCATTCGAAGTTGATGGGCGGGGACAGTTTGGCTACCACGTCCCTCCTGATCGCGTGGCTTGCGACGAAGCAGAACCACGACTCCTCGGCCACCAGGTGCATCCCGTTGCCCAAAGTAGACTTCCCCAAGCACTGGGACATCTGGGAGATGTCGAACGGAAGCAACTCACGTAGCTCCTCGCTCGTCGACAGCGTTGGCCAGCCCTGCGAAAAGGCCATCTCCTTCGGCGTGAAGATGTGATCTTTGGTCGCGTCTCCGATGTCCATGCTAATCATCTGCGAACTGCAGCGGACTGTTGGGATCCAGAGGGACATGCGGCTGTGACCATCGGGGTTGCTGCTCACGTCAACGACCATACGGTTGCAGTCCGATGCCTCGCGCGTCTGTGCAAGTTCATGGTATGCTAGAAGGAAGTCGGCAGCGCTCGGCGACAGCACCTCGAACGCATGGCCATCGAACTCCTCCATAGCCCTGGACTGCTTGGACTGCTCCTTCAGGTTGCGCTTGATCGCATCCGGGGTGTCCAGCTGGCAGAAGACGCTAGCCGTGGTGACGACCTTCTCGCGGTAGATACTCAGGAAAGCATTGGTCACATTTGGCCCATCGGGCCCAAGCCAGATAAGGCGTTCATAGCGGAGAGCAGCAGCCCGAACACGCGAGCGAGCAGTAGGCCAACCAAGATCAGTTGGCGAGAAGATTCCAAAGATCACCTTGTGGGTCTGCGAAAGGCCTGCGATCATGAGGTCCATCGGGAACTGGTCGGACTCCTCCATGAGCACGATGTCGAACCGCTTGGCTTCCTCGATCCACATGTTGAATGAGCTGATGGACTTGTGGGCCATCCCGTGTTGGCCACCTCCAGGGCACCATGCTTGACACATAGGCCCACCCCAGTTCATGGTTAAGGGCGACTCGCGAGGGTCGGCGAAGAGGTCATCCTCACCGTATCGACATGGGCAGCTGCCGTCGTGCCTCACGCACTTGTAGGACATCTTGCCCTTGCAGAAAAGCTCCCAGGAACGTTTTTGAAGTTCGCTCTTGTGCTGGTGGTTGAACTCCATCTTCATGTCCATCGGGAACCCTGAGAAGCATGGCGAAATCTGCGGCAAGCTCTTGCAGGGGTCGTGAATATCCTCGACCCTTTTGAACACGTGCTGCGGTCTCAGGGGGTTATCCTCGTTGCAGATGTTCTTGTTCAGCTTCGCGTTCGGCTCGGACGCCCTGAAGAGCAGGCACCAGCGTGCATTGAGGCCCTTCTTCCGTAGCGTGTGCTCCATCATCTTCATCGTCATCTCTGCGCCCTGGGCGCCGCTGAAGTCGGTGTGCAGGGCAATGCCATACTCCAACAAACTGCAAAGCCGACGACCACGAACGCCACCTTCATGTCCATCGCACGTTTTCTTCACGCAACGCTCTGTGTGTTTCCCGAACTCCTCTGCTGTACTCGGCCCCGGTGGGAGCCAACACGTCATCTTCTTGTACGCCTT
The DNA here is from genome assembly GCA_963575745.1 of Prorocentrum cordatum. Taxonomy (NCBI): domain Eukaryota; class Dinophyceae; order Prorocentrales; family Prorocentraceae; genus Prorocentrum; species Prorocentrum cordatum. Next base: position 117,984 of record CAUYUJ010022540.1, read on the forward strand.
GATGTTCCCACCCCTGATCTTGTTGATCTCGCGCTGGAAGCTGACAGGGTCCATGTTCGAGTACTTCTGAGAAGCTGCATACTCGTCGATGTCGGAGTCGGATTCCGTGATGAGGTCACGCAAGTCGGCCCAGCTATCTGGCTCGCTCTTCTCCTCGCCCTCGCGCTCGCTGACTAGGTCCGAAGCGCCACCATCTTTACGATCACCTCCTTCGTCGAACTCAAACCCAAGTGAGTTCTGCTCTGCCGACCCATACCCTGGATCCCTGGGCGGTGGCGTGCGAGACCGAGACCTTTGCGTGTGATCTTCCGGCGGGGGAGTGTCACGCTGTCTATCTGTCCATTCGTACTTCTGCGAGTCCTCAGGAATAGTGACAGGCTGTCTATCTGTCCACTCGTATCTCGGCGAGTCGTCAGGAATAGTCTCAGGCTGTCCATCTGTCCGTTTGTATCTCTGCGAGTCGTCAGGAATCATCTCAGGAACGTATCTCTGCGAGTCCTCGGTGGGCAATAGAACGCCTCCCCCGCCAGAGTCAAAACCGGGGCCATCTGACATCTCAAGGTGTTCGAACGTTCGAATGAATAGGCCGTCTTGCACGAGTGGCCAAATACAAGTCGGGCTCGAACCATGAAATACATACGGAGTTAGACTGACCTGCAAGCCAACACGCACTCCTGTCCTCGAACTGGGCTTGGTTTCCTGGTCCACTGTTTGTCCACAACGTCTATCCACATCGGTCGCTCACGGGTTCCCAGACAGTGCTTGCCCACGAATTCCCCAACAGCGCTTGTTCACAATACCCCAAGCAGTGTTCGTTCAGAAGTCCCCCTAACAGTGCTTGTCCACAAGACCCCAAACAGCACTTGCCTACAAGACCCCAAGCAGCGCTTGCTCAAAAGTCCAGTGACTGTTGGTGGCTATTTCTGGTTTTGGTGTTGGGGTGGTTGTTGGTGGATCTTTGTGGTTTGGGCGCTCAGGGTGGCTGTTGGTGGCTGTGTCTGATTTGGGCCTTCGGGTGGCTGTTGGTGGCTGTTTGTGGTTTGGGCGCTGAGGTAGCTGTTGGTGGCTGTTTCTGCTTTGGGCGTTGGGGTGGCTGCTGGTGGCTGTTTGTGCTTTGGGCGCTGGAGTGTCTCTTAGTGGCTGTTTATGGTTTCGGTGTTAGGGTGGCTGTTGGTGGCTGTTTGTGGTTTGGGCGCTGGGGTGTCTGTTGGCGGCTGTTTCTGGTTTTGGTGTTGGGGTGGCTGTTACTGGCTGTTTGTGGTTTGGGCTTTGGGCGCAGTTGTTGCCCAGCCAGGTGGTGGGGTCACATTGGCGCCAACCAAACCGCCGTTTTTGGTTCTGTCTTTTGCTTTTTGCTCTGCGGGAGACTGCGGCTGCGTGCTGCCTTAAATTGGTGAAACTAATAATTGTAGTAGCACCAGCAGCAGTCGCAGTAGTAGTAGAAGTAGAACGAGTAGTAGCAGCAGCCTTGGTAGTAGGAGTAGTAGTAAGTTCTAGCAGCGGTCGTGGTTGTAGCCGTAGTAATAATCGTAATAGGTCTGGTAGTAGAAGTGGACAAAGGAGTCGCAGTAGTAGTAGTAGTTGTAATAGTAGTAGCAGCAGCGGCATTAGTAGTACTAGTAGTAGTAATAGTGGCAGTAGTAGTAGTCTAGTAGTAGTAGTAGTAGTAGTAGTAGTAGTAGTCGTAGTAGTAGTAGTAGTAGTAGTGGTAGTACTAGTAGCAATATTAGAAGTAGTAGTAGTACCCCCAATAGTAGTAGTAGTAGTAGTAGTAGTAGTAGTAGTAGTAGTAGTAGTAGTAGTAGGAGTGGTAGTAGTAGTAGTAGTAGTAGTAGTAGTAGTAGTAGTAGTAGAAGTAGTAGTAGTAGTAGTAGTAATAGTAGTAGTAGCAGTAGTACTAGAAGGGGTACTTGTAGAAGTGATATCAGTCGTAGTAGGACTCGTTGATTAAATCGTTCGTGATTGAATCGTCGTAACATGTGTTTTTGTTGAAGGAAGAGAAGTGAACTCAGGGGTCCTTGCTCACGTGTTTGCAAAGTCACCAAGCGGCCCCCTGCCATGTAGAGGGCCCCAGCATTGAAAACATACTGTTTTTGAGTAATTCAATGTTTTTTTAAAAAAATCTGTGTTGTATTGAGCAAATCAATAGTTTTGCAATGTTTTCTTGGTTTTTGCATTCGATTCACGACGGCGAGTATTTTTTTGTAATATTTTTGCTTTTTTGTTGAATTATTAATGTTTTCATTGTTTTTTTTTCGATTTGTTTCACAGATTTTGTTGTTTTTATTTGTGTTTTGCTGCTTTTTGAGATTTTTTGTAGTTTTCTGTGTTTTTTTTATTTTTTCACTGATTTTCTTATGTTTTCATATATTTCAGACGTTTTTTGTTGTTTTTGTTGTTTTTTTCAGTTTTTTATGTGTTTTTGCGTTTTTTAGTGTTTTTTTGCGTTTTTTTGCGTTTTTTTTGCAGTTTTGGTGACTTTTGCATTGATTTTGCGATTTTCGCGCGCCAACCCTCTTCCAAGCCCTCTCCCCGGAAGTCCCCGGAAGTTCCCCGGAAGTTCCCCGGAAGTTCCCCGGAAGTCCCCGGAAGTTCCCCGGAAGTTCCCCGGAAGTTTTGGGCGATTCTGTGCGAATTTGATGAGAAGCACAAAAAAACAGTTTTTTTTAGCAAAAACAACCAAAAAGTTTCAAAAATGCACAAAAAGTTAAAAAATGCTTCAGAAACGTGCAAATTGTTGAAAAACATTGCGAAAATGCAGGAAAAGTGCAAAAACATTGCCAAAATTGCAAAAAAGTGCAAAAAGCATTGAAAACCATTAAAAGCGATCGAAAATCACCCAAAATGTTGAAAAAGGTTTGAAAATCACCCAAAATGTTCAAAAAGGTTTGAAAATCACCCAAAATGTTAAAAAGGTTTTAAAAATTGTGGGAACCAATACAAATCAGAAAACACACATCAAATAATGCGAAAACCCATCAAACAACATTGTTTAAATCAAAAAGATTGGTTTTTTATTTCAAATAAACATTTAAGTATAAAAGATTCACGTAACATCAATGCGTAGGGCTAAAGGCGTAGGGCTCAAGGCGTAGGGCTCAAGGCGTAAGGCTCAGGGCCCAAGGCGTAGGGCTCAAGGCGCAGGGCTCAAGGCGTAGGGCTCAAGGCGCGAGGCTCAAGGCGTGAGGCTTAAGGCGTGGGGCTCAAGGCGTAGGGCTCATGGCGTACCCCAAGCCTCAGGGCTCAGGTCACAGGGCCTTGAGCCCTGAGGGCTCAGGCCCTCAGCGTAGGGCTCAGGGCTCAGGGCTCAGGGCTCGAAGCCCCTGAAAGCTTCTGCGTATGGCCTCAGGGCTCAGGGCTCAGGGCTCAAGGCGTATGCTCCACGATTCCAGCCTCAGGGCGTAGGGCGCAGAGGCCAAGTCTTATACCCAAGGCTCAGGGCTGCCCTCAGGGCTTTGCCCTCAGGGTCGGATCCAAGCAAAAGTTCGCTGCGAGCTTTTGCTTGAATCCGACCTGTCAATTGCATTGCATGAGCTGAAAGACAAATCGTTACTGATATCTGGTGTGCGGATAGTGCGTGGGGCTCATGGAGCTCACGGCTCATAGGGCTTTTGTGACGTATACGGCTCATAACACGATTAGGGCCCATAGGCTTCATAAGGCGGCTGAACATCCGCCCATAAAGCTGCTGGAAAAACTCATGGGGCTCATGGGGCGCTTGGGCTCTCAGGGCTTACGGAGCTCACGGGGCCTAGGACTCATGCAGCTGCTGGGGATCATAAACCATATTTAGCTAGTAAGGCTACAAAGGGCTCATAGGGCTCATATAGATCATAGGGCGCCTAAGGCACTATGCCCAAGATCCCAAATGGCCCAACAGCCCAAGACGGCCCCACCCAGGATGGCCCAAGACGGCCCAAGAGTGCCCGGCCCAAGACGGCCCAAGACGGCCCAACACAGGATTGCCCCAAAGTCCAACACGGCCCAAGACCAACCCTCCCAGACCCAAGACTGCCCAAGTCCAAGACGGCTCAAGACGGCTCAAGACAGGATTGCCCCAAAGTCCAACACGGCCCAAGACCAAACCGCCCAGACCCCTGACTGCCCAAGTCCAAGACGGCTCAAGACGGCTCAAGACAGCCAAACCCAAGACGGCTCAAGACGGCTCAAGACGGCCCAACCCAAGACGACTC
>CAUYUJ010022541.1:0-22500 GCA_963575745.1 Prorocentrum cordatum
GAGAACCAGAGGAAGTCTGGTGGAGGCCCCCTCCACCTCGCCGGAGGAGGGCCCGCTGGGAGGTCTGGTCGACGTGGAAGGGGGGCATCCCACCAGACCTGTTGGAGGGGGAAGGGAGGTCTGGTACCAGACCTAGTGGGGTTGGGGGTAACTGAAGACCCAACCCAGGCAAAGCAAGAAAACCAGCATGGAGGCGAACGCGGCCCAAGACGGCACCAAGATACCCCCCAGGCAACTCACGACGGCCCAAGAGGGCCCCTAATGTCCCAGGTAGCTCCATATACGACTCAAGAGTGTCCCAGGAGGCCCCCATGACAACCCGACAGTAACCCATGACATACCACATGTTGTCCATGTGTGCCACGTGAGAACCCCAGGAGACGCAATAATGAGACAAGGAGAACGAAATGGAAGAAGGGAGGGTGACAACATGGGTGACGTGGGAAGGGGGAGGGCGACGACGTAGACGAAGGAGTGCGCCCCGAAGCGGCGCGGAAGAGCGCGTCACATGTTGCGGCCCTTGCAAGGCTATGGGCGACGACATGTCGCGCGTTCTGGCTTTCGTGGCGGTGCTCGAAGACTCGCCACGCCGAGTGCTGCGCGGTCGCGGTGCGCGGGACTTGCCGCGAACAGATCGGCATGACGCACGCGCCGTGGTTTCTTCCACAACCGCGCGACGCGTATGATTTGTCAACAATGTCGCGCCCTCCACGAGCGGACCGGGCCCTCCACCTTGAAACGTGCGCAATAAAACACCATCAAAACATAATGCGAGTGGACGAGGGGGAAAGCAACCAGAAGAGGTCGCGCGAAAGGTGGACAACAAATGAACAATGCTCACAAAAAATCACATGCGCAAGCGCCCAACGAAACAAACTTATAGACACTCCAACAATTTGGCGTGCCGCGAAGACGGGAAAAGGGGCGGGGGGCCCGCGTGCCCACGAGGAACAAACTTAACGGCATGGTAATCGCTACTGGACACGCCGTCACGCAGAGCCGCTCTGACAACACACACGCACACGGGCGCACCATCGCGCAAAAGCGGCCGAACCACGCCGCGCGAAGCATCGCTGCGCCAAGGCGATCCGCCCATGCAAAACACGCGCAAATGGCATCCGAAAAGAGCGTTACGCGCCGCGCAAACAAATATGGCGCGGTGCCGCAACAATCAGGCGGCTACGAATGTAAACTCCTCTGAACTGCGCGCACGCGCGTCGTGTTAAACAGGCCGCGCCGCGCAGGCGCGCCACTCGGTCTCGCGCCAGCACGTCGAAGGGAAGGTCTGCGGGAGACGCTCTGCAAGTGGCAATGAAGCAAACCCACGAGAACGCGATACATGTGAAATCGAAGCACGTGCCAACAGTAACCGCGACAACAGAACAACCAACAAAAAATCATTTTAAAGAAACATCCATAACTTCCGGTTGCGGTGGTTTCTTGCGCGGTCATCGAGGCTTTTCGAATTGTGGCGAGGAGAGCATTATTGTAATCCTCTTCCTCTCTGCCCTTGCCAACAACAACGTCGGAATCAATTTCATCCACGATGTCGTCAGAATGGAATGAGATCGCGTCATCACCCAGTGATCCGTCCGCCCTCTTCCCCAGCGGACGACGCACGGGTTCAGTCGTCGGTGTCTCCGGCGCGCGGAAATCGCGGCAAGCGAGATTCGAGCAGTCGCGGCAAGGCAACCGCTCGCCTCTATGGGGGGCCGATCGCGGGGCAGCCCGCGCAGGCTGTTGAGCCGAAACGGCAGCGCCGCATATAGGATTGGGAAAGGAGGTAGGACGACGACGAGACGACCCACCTCTCTCTGCGGCGTTGGCGACGGCGAAATGAACTTGCTTGGCAAAATCATCGGTGTAATCTTCAGCGCTCTTACACTCCTGTCCCCTAGCCTCAACATGCTCATGTGTGCCATCGCACCTACGCTCTAACCCCTCCGCAACAATGGGAGAGGTGGTGGCTATCGTCCAGGGCTTTTTTCATGAAATTGCCCTTGCTACCCTTCAATCCACACGCGCACCCGTGCGACGCCGTCTTCGCAAATCCCAACTCTCGAAGAAAACTCTTTACCTGAGGGTCTCTCCAACAATTACATTGGGTAGGCCATTCAATACATACAACGCCCCCCGCTTCGTGCACAGCGCGGGCAATCTCACGGAAATTCCAAAACAGATAACGGAAATCAGTTCTAATGCCCCGGAGTCTGCGCATAGCCCTGTGGCTTCCGGCGCGGAAATAATGCGCCTCGTTCACGCGCTGCCAAGGGGGGCCTCCTGTGCACGGCAGGGAGCCCCACAACGTGATATGTTTTCCCAAAAACGCAGCTATGTCGTTTAGCGCTATTTTGAGTCCCTCATCCGTCCTCATGTCTTCTTCCTCGGTGTATCGAATCACTTTACATGAGTTGTCAACGAAATTCTTCGGGTCTCCTATTCTATTTTGGGGGCCGCAACAATACTCTAATAGAACTCTTTCCCTGGTCCACTGAGTGGCCGGGGCGCAATCTTCTCGGATTTTAAACTCTGTGTATCCAGTCCATTTGCTGAGGCAATAATCACCGTCGCTAGAGTCGCCGTCTGAGTCATATTCAAATCGGTGATGATATCTGCTTTCTTCGTCACGCCAATTATCGATGCGATCTATCGTCAAACCTTGTTGGGAGTTGACGGCGGATGTGCGACGTTTGTCATCGAGCTTATCAAGCTCGACGGGACAATCCCCGATTGTCGGCATCAGCGTGACAAGTCTCGGAACATAGTGATGTCGTATCAAATTCTGTCCTGGTCTCATCCATTCGCCCCTCTTATCGGAGAAGTTGGCAGCCGCTGCAGAGTGCTGATAATGAAGCGGGCGATCATCGTGAGAAACAGCCTCCCTGTTTTCAGGTCTCTTGGAAGGCTCTGACTCGCTTTCACTGTCCGATATTCCAAACATGGTTTTCATCTCACGGTCGGAGCTTCTTTTTGTTGTGTTTTCAATCGCTCTCGTTTTCTCGGAGCTTCTGCTGTAACACTCTTTGCCCATTCGAGGAGTTAGCTGAACTGAGCTGAGCTGAGCTCACAGAACTCTGTCAGCTGAGCTGACAGAACTCTTCGTCTTTGATAATCCCTCGGCTTGGCCGGGGGCAGCCGCAACGGGTTTGCCTTTGTTGGGGCGCTTTTTCGTTTGTTTGACTTTTTGCTAGGCATGGCAGCTCCTCTCCGCAAGGCCGAACTAGGGCCCAGGCGGGGCTTGAGAATCCCCCCGGGTTTCAGGGGAAGTCCGTCAGAAAACATTGAATCAATACAATCTTGGCACCGCTTAGCAGCCCAGAACTTAGGCGTCACTATGTTGACGATGTACATTACTTTGACCCATGCCATTAGGTCAACGAATCGCTTTGTTCCAATATCTGCAGCCTCGTTTTGTGTTCTTTCGCATTGTAATTGAACAAGGCCACGAGACAATTGTTCGGACACAGCTGCTGCATCGATTCCGTGCGTTCTTGTTAGGTGCATCTGCTTCATTGACCCGCCTGCCTCGATGACTTTGCAAACTGCTGGTTATCTTCCAAGAATAAGCATCGCACAGGTCTATCCAGCAGGATCTTCCACAGCGGTAATGCCGCAAGCAGCTCCTTGCGCAACGCAAGGTCGGCCGCAATGATCTCAGCCTCAAGTGTACTATGAGATGCGCATGTTTGTCTTTGCGAACTCATCGATTGGCCTGCCCGTGTATATGGGCCCCATATTGCTTGGTAGCTAGCGCTCGTGCTCCTGTGCGTTCGGATGTCACTCGCCAGATCTGCATCAGAGTATTGCTTTAGCAGAACATCCTCCTTTTTATCACCCACCCACGAGGTCATACGATAGTGAGATGCACATTCTATGTAACATATAAGGCGAAAGAAGCCCATGTCTTGCTGTTCTGTCCATTATGTGATGCAACTGGCAATTTGACACACGGCGCGGAGTAAGTCGTATCTTGCCATTCTAGCCCCGTAAAGTATGTTCATCAACACTTTTGCTGCAATTGGCTGAAGCACTCCCGACTGAGTCGGCGGCTCAGGGTCATCAGGGCTAGCCGCTGCGGCATCGAGGCCAATCGCCTCTATTTCTTGGTCAGGAGGGCCGGTATCAACGCTGATCTGTAACGCTGATGCTATAGCCTCCTCAGCTGGGGAATAGATCTCTCCTCTGGGGCCGCCCTGTCCGTCTTCTAAGTCAGTAAGTTCTGGACCGAACGGGGTTCCCGCGGCCGGATATGTGGCCGGGTCTGCGTCCGTCAGTTGAGCGTGTAAGGTAACGCAGGACTCGAAAAACTCGGTCATGTCGTATTCGATGACTTTTACTAATTTCGGTTCTCTCGGCTGGTATGGCTCGGTCATCTGAGATGCCGAGTCACCCCCCGTTTCCCCCTCGCTACTCTCGTCTGTGACGGAGGCGTGTGTCTTAACTTTTGGAGGAGGCGGTTCGAGTACCGTAGGTAACTCTCCGTGCCACTCAATTTTCTGAGATGATAATCTATACTCGCATCCTAAGTATCGTCCAACAGCTGTTGGAGGATCTATGTCTATGCCTATAGGGCAATTTTCCGACGATTCTTGAAGTAACTTCAATCCCTGGGCCAGCTTGTCGGCAGGTCCCGATAATTTGACATCGTCGTCATAAATGAGCAATAAAATTTGCAATTCTTTGTGGAAATAACAGCTGCGCCACGGACTACATTTCAAAAAACCTTTCGCCGTGACATGTCCCTCGCAATGCTGTTCCCAGTGCCCGCCCGAATCAGGATGTCCGTACAGAGATAAGTACAGAGGACATACGGGGTTTCTCATGTTGGACCATGCTTTGGGCCATTCGTCGCGAGGCAAGAAAACACAAGTAGGAGCGCCTCCCAACTTCGATTGTGTGTAAGCTTGTCGAGCGTCAGCCTTCAAACAGCCCGTAAGTATCGGCTGCTTTGCTGGCCTGCATTGTCGCGGGACTGCTGGAAAGTTCCTGAAATAGTGCCGCGTCTTTGTTTTGATCTCTAACACTCGAACCGTCAAAGACCACCCGACCTTTGTACTTTCGGTCTTTGTGTCCTAGTGTTAACTCTGAATTCTTTTCAACCAGAGACGCAAACAAAAGGCCAAAATGAACCGTCTTCCCTTTGAGTTCGGCAACAACGTCGGAATATTCCCTGACACCATCTTCGATCCACGTGCCAATGTCTCGCAATCTACCCCACTCTTTTCTCAAGGCAGCTTGGGCGTCTTTGTTTGCCTTCGCCTCGTCTTTCGAGACAGGTCTGGCTACGGCGGCATCTATGCGAGCGCATTGCCAGTCATTGGGAAGTTGGAAAGGCTCATCGACAACAGATATTATATATGTAAATGGATTGTAGAAATATTGCAAATCAAATTTTTCTTTGTCGCGATGACTGATATCTGTGTCTGAGTTTTCTCGTAGTGGCATTCGAGGCACGCTTCGCCGCGACGCGGCGGCCGCCGGACTCGAGGTCAGGCTTGCCTCTTCGTTGTCCTCAGATTTTCCGTTGTCATCATCGGACAAGGGATCCCTGTCGGCTGAGCCGGAGGGTAGCCCGTCTCTCGCTATAGTGCCTCCATACCATGTTTGTTTCCACCAAGTGTCTTCGTCGTCTGACAGGTGTCCGTTAGGGGCGTCTTCTTCTGATGAATCGTCAGTTTGGGATGTGGTTTGACAGACCTGGGTGTTTCGCGACGCCGCCCCTCGCCCCCTGCCAGGGGCGTAGCACGGGCTGCCGTGCTGTATTCGACGTAGCTGCTCAGCCACCTTAGGCGCGGCTAGCCTGGCTTCGGGGAGAGCCGCAAGTGGCTGAGCCACTGCGGGATCGGGCGGAGTCGGCGAGCATCCACATCCAGACCAATATCACGCAGAAGACCTAGGCCAGGACCGGCAAAAATCCTCTCTTTTCAGCCTTGTATTGTTCCGCTGCCTGTCGACGCTGCGCTTGGGTCATGTTGAACCATCGTCCAGGATGTATCCCGGGATTGGTAGACTCAGGTAACTTCTTTGACCGTTGGGCATTGTATTTTGGGTCTGGGTCTGTGACCCACACTCGTGTTATAGGCACGTAATCAGGGTCATAAAAAAGAGCAAATCGTATGCTACATGTCTTTCGACGACCTGTTAACGGGAGTTTCTGAAACAATTCTTCTTTTGTAAGTCTAGCAACAATCCGTCTATCTTCGAGATATTCCATTGTATCCAATGTTTGGGTTGTTCGGGCCAGAAGCCGCCCTTTCCCTGGAACTTTCTCCCGCGGCTTAGCCGCTGAGAAGTTGGACTGTCTGTCCAAGCGATACTCGAGTTGTGCGAGTCCCAGCTTTTGGTTTTTATCTGCAGGATGGGAGTCGCGCCGGGGTCCCTGCCGTCAACTGCCACAGGCGCATCACCCACATGCAAGCCCCCAGGACCGTCGTCATCAAGATCGGCCCCAGAGTCAATACGCGGTGCGCCCTCGCCTTCCTGGGGAGGCGGTGGCACCAGAATGGCAGGATCATCAGCATTAAACATGTTGTCCGGTCTTATCCCTGCGGCTGGTTGCGGTCCGCCTGAGATGGCCGCACCCTCTCCTGTTTCTGTAGGGACTGTGACAGAACGTAACTCCGTCGCCGCTTTCGCGCATGCTTGTCGCATAGGAAACTGAGGCGATTGGTCGTCAGCAGTACCATTTAAGATGTTGCTGTACACCTGGTCAGACTTCTCGATCGTGGGTCGTTTTCCCTCTGGAGTGCGTCCTGACTCCTTATTCAGTCCGTCCAATTGTATCAGAGGTATGACATAACTATCGGGTCCAACCAATCCCCCCGCTTTGTGCACATACCCCAAGTATATCCCTGGAATCATCGTCGCCCCAGCCTTGGCAATGCGAAAACGGGATTCAGGCGGAGGTACATAACGGAAAAGCGATCCGAAGGGGAGAAGCGGAGCATTGAACTGGCATCCGAAGCGTCCTTACCAACTGGACTGCCCTTCAGCAGGGGTCCTTGCATTGTAGCATAAGCAGGAATATCGAACTGCATAGGTCCAATATGGTGGTGGAAGACCAGCCTGCATGAGTAAGGCTCTAGCTCCCATCTGCACCGCGCCGTTCGCGCGCTCGGCGACAGCATTTTGTTTCTTGTTTCCTGGGATGGTAGGATCATGGGCAATATTGAGCTCGTAACATGCCCTGGCAAGCTCTCTTGCACCATCTGAATAACAATATGCTAACTTTACCCCCGGGGCTCTAAGGTTTAATAAAAAGTTACAGACGTGAACCGCAGACTTGTCGTGTACACCCTGGGCGGCGAGAAAATCTGCAGCTCGGTCGCGAAAAGTCACGCACGCGGTCTCGTCGTGGAATCCCCGCGAGAGTTCATCCATCGCAAACCAACGATCCATCGTCGTCAGTTGTCCGAACGAAGTGGGGTTAGCGTATGGGCGAGGAACCTTTAGCCCTTTGTTCTGCGCTTTGCGCTGTTGCTTTCTGATAGCTTTGGCCCAATTCCACACTGGGCAACATGGGTTCTTAGGAGTATGAGTTAGAAGACGCGGCAGGGAGGCAGCAGCCTTTTTGAGCCGCTCGGCAAGGGTCTCCGACACCTCAACCTCCGCAACGTCTGGGTCTAAATCTGGCGGTGCGTCGACGTCGACCAAGTCGACGCCGCCAGTGTCTCCAACTTCACCCTCCTCGGGTCCTGGGGCCGCGTTGCACGCATCGGAGTCCAATCCTCTATTTGCTTCGTGCGGGAGGTATCCTGAAACTCCACATCCAAAATGGCATCTATACGCGGCAGCGCAAGCCTCGGCTTTGCCGGGCTGCTCGTCGACTGAACCAACGGCTTGACCGTGGTCGAGCGAAGCTGAGAGACTTTTGGAGGCAGCAATACCAGTTGGCGTCCGATTCCAACCGCATTCGCTGGCCAACTGAGGCGAATAGTAGAAGTAGGTGATGGTATCCGCAGAGTCTATCGAAGACGGGAAAACGGGCGCGATCTCGGTCGGCCGCCCATCCATCAGCGCAGCTGTGGGTACCAATCAGCTCATGTGTGTGCAGGTCTACGGTTACGCGAGTCTGGACAGCGTGGGGCGGAGGGCCCCCCGCAGATTCCACGTTGCCCAGGAAGTCCTTGGCGCCCGGCGTCACGCAACACCACCGCTCGAGGGGCTCGCTCCTCCCGGCGGCAGCTGCGCGCATCCACTGACCCAGCGCCTCTTTGCCTGATAAGGTCAAGTACGGTATCTTGCCCTCAACGGTTAGGTCCACTCTTTGGTCGTTGGGCAACAGTAGGTAGGGCCTTTGGCCGGCTGGCCACAAGAAACTAAAGCCGTGATCCAGGCACCGCTCTCCCACCGAAATCACGCACGGGGTCTCCGGCAGGACTAAAGCACTAAAACTACCACCCTTAAACTTGGGACACGCGATGCGAACTGAACCGAGGGCCTTAGATTCTCCCCCGGCAGTGTTCAGAGTGATCGATTGCAGAAGCTTTCGTATCCATCTCGTTGCACCTGCGCTCCTAATGTATTTCTCCGCAATTAGGTTGTACCCACACCCGGTGTCTATAATGAAGCTCAATGCCCCCGGATACGCAGCGTCTTTGTCTGTGCATCCAGCAGCGGCTGAGCCGTGCGGGCTTTCTCTTCCCTCTTCGTCCTTTAACCACAGATGCCAGACGTGATCTTGCAAGTCTGATGCTCTGATTAAAGCCTCAGCGGCAGACACCCTCGACTGTATCGACATCTGTCGACGTATTTGTCTGGGGAACTTCCATCTGTCTTTGCTACTTGAAGGCAACTCTTTCAAGTCGTGGCGACGCGCATTCCTCCAAGTGATGGTCGGCTCCTCAGTAGAGGGGTGAAAACGGACGCGGAGATTGCATCGGTTGCTACCCCGATGTCGCATGCAACTCTTACTAGGGGGAACGCACCAGTACTTTTTGATCGCGCCCCGAGAAAGAAGATACAGAAAATTCGCAAGGACATCGACGAGACTCTCGATATGTTTCTTGCCGTCCTGTTGAAACTCACCTTTCGAGGTATCCCAATAGTCCCCATCCATCGGAACTAGAGGCAATCGCCAAAAATTTAGGGCTGCGTTGTTTTTGCCCTGGGAAGCCCCGGAATAATGGGGCGGGGCACGCGACGGCACCCAAGCAGATTGAATCAGCGGGTCTCTTCCAGCCCCCCCGTTTTCTGCTCAACCGACGCAGGCTTCGCCACGTCTGCCAAACGAGGACGGCAAGAAAGAAGACCATGAACAAAATTATGTCTGTCATCCCTCCAGCACTGACGGCTGAGCCGCCAGTGTGGAGCCATTGTCACGTAACTGGATGACCTGGGGTGGTCTTGGCGAACCAGCATTCTTTTCCGCGTGAGCACTTTCCCGTTTCTTTGTAAGAGCGACAGACCATGTCTTTGCCCTTGCCGCCACCTTTGTTTTTCCCTCCATCCTTTTTGCGTTTGTCGGAGAGAGCACTAGCGGCTCTGGAGTCTCTGGAGCCACCATTGCTTCTCGTCGAAGAGATATTTGCAGCAGCAGCATTGGCCTTTTTGGATGTACGCTCATATCCCAAAGATTGTCCAGCGCCAAGTTTCGCTTGTTCCCACCTGTCGCGCTTTAGCTTCTCAGCATCGGTTAGCCTTCTATGAGCCTTGTGGCGTCCGTCTTCGGATCCGCGACAATTTGTGGGATCTCGGGAATATGCGCAACGCGGAATATTACTGTCTTTCCCACGTGACTGACTTCTATTATTCTGCTGTCCCTTTTCCGCGATTTCCAGTCGGGGTCTGGGATCGGCCCTGCCCCTTTCGGCCCCTGTCCTTTGATCTACCTCTAGCGTTCTTATCCTGGGCAGGGGCGGCGCTGGACTTTCGCCCCGCGCCCGGCTGAGCCGGTGCGGCGTTCTTGGGCTTCTTGTGATTGAAGGGGCAGCCTTTTCCTGCGCGCGGGCAGGTTTCGCCCTTGGTAACGTATCTGCACGTGGTTTCGCCCTTGGTTTTCCCGCTTTTCATGGCGTCCGAGGATTGTCCCAATTTAGTGGCAATCTCTGCCGGGGCGGCTTTATTGCCTGCATTCCTCCGATTGTCACGGCCTCCGCCTCCGCCGGATCGTGCTTGTCTGGCACGTTGGTTTAAGGTTCCCTCGTGCGCGCCGATGTTCCACTCTTCTTTTTCTCGCAACATCATTTCTTCCATCTGCGCCATCAGCCGTTCGTAAGTCTTGACACATTGTTCCGGTCTGTCTTTTGACAAGTCATATAATTTACATACAAAATCCAGTTTGTTCGGCTTTCTGCATTGCTCAAGAAAGCGCGCGCGAATCGAGGCCCTCATCTCATCGGACGAAGGCTTGGCGCCATAAAGCTGTTGATATACGTCTGTCCACTCATTGTAGAAATGGTGCAGGTCAGCATCGGGCTTGTGCGGGTCTCTCTTTACTTTGAAGACGTCACGCGAAATGCAACGTTGCCCCTACTCCGACCTTACCGACCAACAGTGACAAATCGCCCGCACCATCTCGCGTCCAGTCATGAGTCCCCCCTCGGCCTGGGCGCTGAATTCCATGCGAGTAACCTGTTGAAGGACATGAGTATATCGACTCTTTCGCATCTTGTTGAATTTCTCGATAAGATTCGTTGCGATCATCAGGTCGAGACGCTGGAATCGTCCAGCATCTTTGAGTTGCTCATCCTCCACGGCTGGGTACATAGCCTCGGCAATCCAGCGCTGTGCTGCCTGGCTCTCTGGCGATGACCCAGCGATGGCGCGTATTGCGTGCATTTTCCACGCACGTATGTTCGCAACATCGGGGATGTCCAACAAACCAATTTCCTGGTTGTTACCAACCTGTCTCCACTGATCTAACGGCGTGCTCTCGTCAATTACTATCGAGTCGTGCGGTCCGCCGGGGCCCTGGGGCCCCCTGCGTCCACCCCCCGCCATCAGAGGGGTCTGACCCCCCTGGACTCCCCGGAGGCGATCCTCGCGGTCCTCTACCTCGATCATCTTCGCGCGAAGATGCGATCTCAGTGTTGGGAGCTTCGCTCTTGTCGCCATCTTCTCCGCCCTGCCCTGCATTGCCCGACGACTTAGTCGCCGTCGTTCCCTTAGGACCATCTCCATAGGTTGTGCGGAGATTGGCAAGGGCGTTATTTTCGTTAAGTCCAGTTAGCCTCACCCCTGCAGGGAGTCCACTTTCAGCGGTACTCGGCTTAGCCGGACCCTCAAGGGCAGGTCCTGGGACAGAGCAATGTGGACGCAGCAGCGGCCTCAAGGGGGTTCCTTGCGAAAGCAGCGGAAATCCGGACGACTTCGATGTGAGTCCGGCTTCGCGTTTTGTTTCAGTATACGGATCTGGGTCGGCCATGATAGCCTTAGGCCTCATCTTTCCTATCTCTCTGTTAGCCGCGTTCGATGCAACCTCTTCTTCTCGCATGTTAGCCGCTGACCTGTCACTCCTCTACAGATCGCATCTAGAGCATCTCCTCGTGCTCGCATCGATGTGATCGTCGCAAGCCGAGCCGCCACATCCGACGCAGTTGTCTGTCTTTGGTCGAAAACAAACGGCACAAAACTGGCCCACTGGAAGCGCGATTCCATTCCCATCAGGAGGAGGGCGCATGGCACCTCCTACCAGCATGGTCGATGCTCCCGCATTTGCCACGGTCGTCTGGTCGAATTGCGCAGGGGCAGATGCAATGCTCGACGACTGAGCCGTCGAAAGCTGGTGTATGTTCGACCCGAACGGCTTAGCCGGCGGGCATTTAGTGTCGCTCGACTTTATACGCTGAAGAGACGATCTGGCTCCCTCATGCGATTTAAGCTCTTCTGGACAGAGATTGTTCTGGTTGTTTATCTTCGCAGCTACAGCTTGGGCGTTGTCTGCTTTCAGCCTGGCGGCTTTGAACTCTTCTTGTAATCCCTGTTTTTCTCGTTCCGCCACGGCTGTCGCGATTTGTTATCCTTCTATCTTGGCCGCCGCAACGGCAACGGCAACCGCATGGGCGTCCGCAGATTCTTCGTTCGCCATCATGACGGCCCGTCTCTCCGAAGTCAATAATTCCCTGTATTTGTTCTCCTGCTTCCCTCTCCACTTGCCATTTCACGGCTTCAGTCTGATTGTACAGATGTTCTATCAGCGCTTGTTCACGCTCTCTAGCGGCCATGGCTAGGGCGACCCGCTTCGCCTCGAAACGTTTTCCTGGCTTCGATCACAGATTCAATTCATTCTTCTCTGTCCACTCGAGCCCTCTCAGCCAGAGTCGCCTCGTTAGTCAGAAACTCTCTCTGAATGTTAGCCTCTGCTAGCCTGGCCTGGTCTTGAATAGACCGTAATAAAGGGCATGTGCAGTTGTGTTCGCCCATTGGGTAGCACTCCGCACGTAGCCATTGCATGTTACACTTGTTACAAACGTCCGAGCAATGCCTGCACACTGGGTTCCTACATGCGCCTTCGGGCTTGTTGGCCTTTCCTGGGCAACTGTTCTCCGCCTGAGACGCACGGCCAGGATTTGGATTCCAACATACCTCCATCATAGAAGCTGTACTGTTGCTCCGAGAGGTAGACTTCGCCCCTGACCTTGGTATTTTGGGTCTTCCCCTGCGCGAAGCGTTCGATCTGGGGCGAGCAAAAGTGTTTTCTGGTGGTTTGGGCGCATTTAAGAGCTCCTCATCCTTCTCGTCTTGTTTAATTCGCTGAGAATATATATCTTGTTGTCCGGCCATTTCTTCGTCCTCAACAACAGCCGGAATGGTGGGTTGCCACTCACCTGAGGTGGTGGCGTTACGGAAGAAACCTTCCTTTAATGGCGAGACGTTTAGCTCATAGTCCTCATTCCGTTGCTTCTTGAGGTTAGGCGCAGGGGTTCGCCCAGCGGACTCCCTCTCATGCTTCGTTTGAGTCTCCGCCCTGTCCGCCTGAGGCGTCAGGATACTCGTGTCTTCATCGGATCCATCTGGAGACCAACTTTTGTCACGAGCAGGGATACCCTCATCCATCATCACGGACAACGCTCGGCTCAGGGAAATATCATTGTTGATATTATCAAAATTTTCTGCCATGGAATATATTTCGCGATCTTTGTCCATTGGATCATCGCTATCCTGACCGAATTGTCCGCTCAGTGCTATAGGGGTTGGAGTAGTAACATGCGTACCCACCCAACCTACGGGGATGTTAAGATACGCATTCGGATTCCCTTGGTTTTCTCCTGGCCGGCTGGCTTCGCCAGCGGCAATGGCGGTAGCCTGTGGAGCATTCTGAATGGGACTTATCGACTCCGTCGAGTTGGCACTCAACCTGGAAGAGAATGCACCTCGTCTGGGCCTTGGCGCGACGCCTTCTCGCCCGTGAGGGTCGGGGGTTTGCTCACGATCACCTATCGGAGCCCCTACTGTGGGTATGTCTACCGACATTTCGGTTATCCCATCAGTACTTCTCCCCCTGGTGACCCGATCGGCGATAGTTGAAGGATGGATTTGGTCTTGAATAGGACCGATTGTATCTGTTTCGTGTCCATCATGTTGTTCAACGCGCCAATCTGCGCTTCTCGAGATATTAGACACGATGTTAGTCTTATCGTAGCTCTCTCCCGCAACGACTGAATCGCGGGGCACGACTTGGAGATCTTCTTTTATCTCTAATGGCCCCGCGTCGACTGAGTCGCGCGTTTCGGCTGGTAACCAGTCATTCCTCTGAGAATCGGGGTAAGATGACAAAAGGAATTCAGATCTCATCTTCACTCTGCTCAGGGAGAGCGGAAGCGGGATGAGACATCGATAAGACAGATATCCGTTAAGCTAAACCACTCTATCAGGAATAGGAAGGGAGGAGGAAGGCCGAGGACGGACGACGACGAATCGCCCGCGCGCCCAGCGCGCTCCTTTTCTCTCCTGCCAGCCGAGGTCGGCTGGTTAGAGCAGTTATACAGCATCAGAAACGCAGCATCAGTTCACGCGGACAGTTCATTGCATGCAAACTAAGTTAAGTTCTAATTGAGTATGAGGCGGAAAGGAGCATATTTACTGATTCATCCTCGAACACACGCACCCAAAGAAAAAATCGAATATGGCCGGACTGTTCAATAGGCGCCCAGGGCCGTTCAGTAGACGCCCATGATGGGGGTCGGTGTGGTTGTTTCCTCCCTGAAGGGGGCGGGCTGGTGGAGTGCGCTCCTCCGCCACGCGCCCGTTAGTCCCGCGCGGAAAGGGAGCGCAGACACCGCCACCTCGGCGGGAGCCCCCCCCCAATACACTCAAACACACACACGCACATTCATACACACACAGTGACACCCACACGCACACTCACACACTTAGTTTTTTCCACACACACACACAATCACACACATAGACATCTGATGCAAGCACACACACAAACACAAACACACAAACGCACACACGCAAGCACGCACGCACACATAATTACAATCATACGCACTCACTCACACACATACACACCACCAAAAGAAAAACAAGGTAAGAAACGGCAGTGCAGTCGAAGAGAAAGGGGCGGATAAGGGGGAGGGGGGATCCCCTCCACGGAGAGAGCACGTTTCACGGGCGCTTGCCTTGGGAACGTTCGGCGGCGCATTTCGAACAGGGGGGGTGGCCCCTCGGCGCCGTCTATCAGAACCAGGGGGACTCCCCTCCCCTGTAACCCCCCCCACCCGCCCCCCCCCCTCCTCCCAAGAGGGGGCGGGGTCCAAACCCCATCCCCCCGGCGCCAGCGCCAGCGCCGGCGCTGGCAGCCGCCAGCAGCGCCGACGGACGGCTGGGACGCAGCGACGATGACCAGAGGGGGCCCAGGTGTGGGGGGGGGAAGGTTCCACCCAGCCCCCCTCCCCACCCGCGCCTGCGCCGGCGCCGGCGCTGGCGGCGGCCAGCAGCGCTGACGGTGGGGACGCAGCGACGATTACCAGAGGGCCCAGAGGCCGCAGAAGGTGCACGAACAAACTTTGCTCTCGCATGTCGCACACGCAAGTGGCACACCATGACGTGTTGTTGCGCGCAAGCGGCTTAACGAAGACCATGTCAGAAAACAATGCCTTCAACTGACACCTATAACTCATTTCCTGAACTGTCCCGTATCACTGCCAGCATGATGCCGACCCGGCCGGCAGCCGCAGGCCAGATCAAAAAGGAGCGGAGCTTCCCCCACCTGAGGACTTGCCCGTCCGCCTACTTCTTGCCCAAAGCCTTCACCATGTTCGTGTACATCCCCTTCGCCTGCGGTACGAGTCCGGGTCGCTAAGGTTTCTGGGAAAGCCCAAAAGGCTCATGAAATCATAGGTTATCATGCCGCTAGGCTTTGAAACGAACCTCTCAACGCAATTGTCGCAACAGCCTGGCCCCAGATCACGAAACTGCAATGGAAACGCTTGTCGCGGAGAAATCGCGCGGAACACAGGAAGAACCTGCGCAGAGTGTGTGCAGGCGGCGTATACTATATCACATTGACGGGGCACGATAGGGACTGGGGCCGGCTCAAGGAGGGAAACATTTAGCTGGAATCGGCGATATCTCGTGGCGGATATCGGCGACAGGTCCCCGATAGCAAATCCGGACGTTCATGGGCACGGCGGGCTATCGGGTCCTTGTCGGAGATCGATGGGCGACTGGGGGTCGGTACGTCGCCCCCTGAGCCCATCCCCCCGAGCGTTGCCCCTGAAAGAAAAATGATCCCGCCCTGTCCAGGGCTGGAATTGCCCAACCCAAGCTTAGCCACAGTCTGGGATGCGGGCATGAGCTGGGAGAGCTGGGAGACGCCCAGCAAGCGGACTCGGACGTCCGTAACAGCTCCTGGGAAGATTATGCCGCACGCTTTTGCCTCCTAAGCCAGCTCCAGAAACCTTGGATATGCCAACACTAACCTCTTGGAAAGTTTGCCGTCCCTTCCGTCGGCACAACCGCCCTCGGTGTACTTCCGAAGGCTTCAGCGGCCGTTCCGCCAGCGGCGAGATGCGAAATTCCCGATTCATCAAAAGCGACGCCTTCCGTGCCACGCCCTGTTTTAATAGCCGCTGCACAAACAAAGAATTCTTGGAAGCCTGACAAGCGGGGGGATCACACCGCATCGGCAACGCGTCAGCGATGCATCGGCGACGCCGGGATGGAACACATCGCGCTCTGGATCGCGGCATTCTGGCGATGCACCAGCGAAGTGGCGCGATTCTCTCTGGGTAGACGAAGCACCATCGGTCTAAGCGGTGCCGATACGCCCCAAGAACTCCCAGGAGATCCCCCCAAAGTCCCCAGGAAGCCCAACAGAGGCCCCAACAGGCTCCAAAACACCCATGGAGAAGTCCGAACCTGCCTCCGAAACCCGGCGATAGCCGCCAAAGAAAAACAAGGGGTCGGCGGATGTGGCGTAAGCCTGTAGATCGCCATCGGTCTGAGCGGTGCCGCCTGTCTGTTCACCTCCTTCTGGCCCTCCATGGCCTGCTTCAGCAGGGCCCTGACCTCCCGGTTCTGCGGGTCCACCTTCCGTCGCGCTGGCACGGCGGCGGGGCTCTAGAAAGACACTGCTCGAAGCCCGCACTGGCGAGACACGACTGGAGAACAAGACTGGCGGTCGGTCCCCAAACTCAGAAGGCCCCAGACTACTCTCGAGGGGCAAGAACAAACCTCTGCGACACGCCGAAAAGCTCGGCTCGAGCGCCGAATGCAGCATACAAATATTTGCTTGGAAAACACAAGCGACCGTGCGTCAATTGAAATGCCCCTCCCGGGGTCCACACTATATTTTTCACCAGCGGAAAATGTTGACGCTCAGATTGGTTTGTTGCCCCTCCCGGGCTGCAGAAGCAACGGCTCCCATCTACTAGTTTTATGCAGACTGGCAGTTCATTCAAGTGCGCCCTCGCGATTGAATTGGGAATTGGGCTGTCGCTTGAAACTTCTTCGCGATCCATGCAAGGTCGACGCTTCAGCGACCCGCCCGCTCGACCCAGCCGCGTGGGCACGCAAACCCAACCCGCCCGTTAGATCAACCCGCCCGACCCGCCCGTATAGTCCTGCCTATTGTTTTCCTAACATTTAGCCCGTCCTTGCAAGTCCTTTTCGTGCTCCATCCTTTTCCTACCCGCCTGTCCCCCCCATTCGTCCCATTCCCAAGCATGCTTCCAGAGGGGTACGACGGAAGACGGCGTGGGCGGGGATCGAAGGTTTTGGATATACAATGCATGTGGCATGGCACGCGAGCAAATAAGAACGAACGATATTAAACAAAAGTTCGTTGTTGTTGTTGTAATGTGGGGGCCAGGGGAGCAGTCTGAGGCTCAACGCTTCTCCTTGCAATTGCTCCGGCGTTCGGGCCCCGCGCGAAAAGCGGTAATCTGTTTAGCTTGCCCCTCGCCTTTTCCTATTCGCCGTGGCGGAGGCCCTCCTCTCCTCCGAATCCTCCTCTTCGTCCGTCTCCTCCTCCTTCGAGTCCTCATCATTATTTGTCTCATCCTCCGCGTCCTCCTCCTACTCCTCCTCCTCCAACTCCTCCTCCTCGCGATTTCTTCATCCTCCTCCGCGTCTTTCTTCTTCCCCTTCTTCGCATCTCCGTCCCGCGCGTTCTCTGCCGGCACCTCCCTTTGCCTCCTGGCCGGGGCAAGTCGACTTTCCTCGGCGCTCTCGCCGCCTCTGCCAGCGCGCGCGCGCGCGCGCCCTCCGATGGCCCGATCACGACGCCGTTGGGGCAACGCCACGGGGCAAGCCGTTTGGGCAGCCCCATGGGCCGCCGGGGCGCGGGGGCAAGCCGTTGGGGCAACCCCGCGGGCCTCGAGCTGGGCGCCGCCCCGTTCGGGCGGGAGGCAGCGCGAAGCCTTGCTCAGCCGCGAGCTGTTCCGCCTCAGCCCTGGAGATTGTGGCCCTCTGTCGAATTCCCCGAGCACCTTCCGCAGGGGCGCCGCCGGCCCGCCTTGCAGAAGCTCTCGCGGGGGTGTCCGCAGGAACAACATGTTCCGCGCGCGGGTGGCGCGGGAGAACATATCGCAGCTGTGCGGTCGCCACTGTTCGTCCGACTTGACCGCGCGGCCAGCGTCCTCGTCCGTAGCGCGCAGTCGGCAATGGCGCTTTTGCGCAGTGTCTGTCCCTGGGACAGCGCGACAACGCGCAGTTGAGGTACGATGCGTGCGTCGACGCGCGACCCCGAGCTCTGCCACGTGAGCTCGTGTGTTGGGCGTGAACATCAGCGCGCCCGGGTTTCGGCCTCGCCGTCGTCGTCGGCACCTTCGGGCCCTTGTAGCAGCAGCTCGGCGACTTCATGGTCGATCGGGAACTCATTGACACCATGCACCTGCAGCCAGATTCCCTGCGGTAGGAAGCGGGAACAAAAGAACTGGACCGGCGCGCTTTCCTCATGCTCACAGTCGTCCCCGTGGTGAATCTCGGAGGACACGATGGTGGCCTGTTGCTCCTGCGAGAGCCTCAACTTCATTGTTGAATTCATCCTGCACGGCCGTGTCTCCATGCCGACGTGTGCTGGTAACGCGCCGAAAATGTCCCCCATCTCGTTCATGTTGCGGACGTTCAGGAAGCGCCGGCCCGCCTCGGGGTCGCCATGGGTCGCGCAACACTCGCCCATTGCCTGCTGACAAAAACGAAGGGCACGCCCAGACGCCGCCAGTCGCGACGAGCGCGCCCCCCGCTCGAGACATCCTCACAATTTGCCCCCTTGGGGCTCTCATGCGCGACGCCTTTTATAGAATATTCCGATGACCCGTTCGAAATACTAACATGAAACTCGGGCCCAACAGGGAGGGGGCTCCCGCCTGAGACTCCCTCGCAATTCACTCACACACGAGGCCCCCGCTCGAGGCATCCTCACGATTTGCCCCTTGGGGCGCTTAAGCGCCATGCCTAATAAGAATTATCTGGTGACCCTTTTTTTGATTGCCAACATAAAATGCGGACCCTCTAGGTGAGAATCCCTTGCATTTCACTCACAGACGAGGCCTCCGCGCGAGACATCTTCATGATTTGTCCCTTTGGGGTGCTGAAATGCGACGTCGGTTTAAATATTCCGATGGCCCGCTCGAATTACAAACGGGAGGTGCGGGCCCCATAGGAAAGGAGGCTCACGCCTGAGATTTCCTCGCAATCAACTCACAGACGAGGCCCTGATCGATGGTCTATCAAGATGAATGCGTGAGTGTGTAAACGAATGCTGGTAATGATGGTGATGGTGATGATGAGGGTGACCGGGTGAGGTCGAGTAATGATGTTGGTGTGGTGTTGATGATGATGATGATGATGATGATGATGATGCTGCTGATGCTGATGCTGATGATGATGATGATGATGATGATGATGATGATGATGATGATGATGATGGCCCGTGGTCATTGTGGGGTGATGGCAGCGGAGATAATGGTAATTG
Source organism: Prorocentrum cordatum (assembly GCA_963575745.1). Taxonomy (NCBI): domain Eukaryota; class Dinophyceae; order Prorocentrales; family Prorocentraceae; genus Prorocentrum; species Prorocentrum cordatum. The sequence goes on from CAUYUJ010022541.1 coordinate 19,367, forward strand.
TGGTGATGACGTGATTATTGAGGAAACCCGATATGGGTGCTCAGGGTAATGACGATGGTGATGATGCAAATGGGGATCGTTATTGTGATCGTGGGTGTGACAAGAGGACAGGTGGACAGCAAGGGGGGTAAGGCGCGACTGCGCGAGGGGTGTGCAAAGGCCACAACACCCACAGTCAGGATGCGGGGACAAACAAGGTGCAAGCCCTCCGAGGGCACTTCCATGGGGATAGAACAGTGGGCGCCAGAGCGGGAAATCAGCAGGAGCGGTTCGTCTTCACTCAGAACAATAAATAGAACAACAATCATTATGAGACTTTGTGTTCCTACGCGCTCGCGTGTCATTCCACACGTGTACCACCAGCCCTCGGTGCCCGCCCTCTGCTCCGATCGTACCCGCTTGGGGGTGTATGTTCCGCAGCTTCCACGAGAATTCGGCGCAGCCCCGCAAAGAGCGGATGAGAGGACGGATGGAAGGCTGGGTAGTCGAAGCCAATCTGGCGCCAATCTGGCAGGCCCAATCTGGCAAACGGAGGCAATCTGGCGAGGGAGCCAACGCGAATCCAGTCTGGCGAATAACCCAAATCATCCAGTTTGCCAGGCCAGATTGGCCCTTGGGGCCCAATCCAGTCTGACAGTCTGGCCTTCGACTACCCAGGAAGGGGGAAGGAGAAAAATGGAGCACGAGACACATTAGCAGGAGGGGCGCTGGGAGCAGAAGCCACGTGGCATAACCGGGATGGCACCTCGGGCGGGCAGACGACGGCGGGCGGGCCAGGAAGGCGGGCCCGGGCGGCCAGGTCCCGCAGGCGGGGTGCCGGTGCGCGATCCGGCAGGAGTCGCGAGGAGGTCTCGCGCAAGGGCGCGAGTCGCAAGTACATCGACTGGGTAGTCGAAGCCAATCTGGCGCCAATCTGGCAGGCCCAAGCTGGCAAACGGGGGGCAGTCTGGCGAGGGAGCCAGCGCGAATCCAGTCTGGCGAATAACCCAAATCATCCAGTTTGGCCGGGCCAGATTGGCCCTTGGGGCCCAATCCAGTCTGACAGTCTGGCCTTCGACTACCCAGGAACAGGAGCGTGATTCCTGAGTGTTGAGGGCGCGGCGACTGAACAAATTGTGAGAGCGTCCCACGCGAGAGCGCGACGCCTGCCACAGTTGTGAGGAAGTCCCGCGCGAGAGCTCGATGTCAGAATACCTTGTGAGGAAATCGCAGGCGGGAGCCGTTGTTGTTGTAGCGGCGGGGGAAGCGACACAGTTTGAGTAAGTACGAACAAATTCCCTGTTCAAATAAAACAGGGTGCGAGGCCCGGGAGGAGCACTCTAAGTGAAAAGCAATATGCACCAGTGGGCGGGATCAACAATACATATGTCGAGAAAGAAAAGTGAACAACAACAGCAACATCAACAACACAAACACGAACATCAACAATGACACCAACAACAACAGCATCAACAACAACAAGCACATTGACAACACCAACAAAACAACCACAACAACAACAAAAGGCAATAGCATCAACAGCAACACCAGCACCAACCACAATAGCAACCACATCAATAACATTCATTTTAAGACTGTTCGCTCTTCATCTTCGATCGTCTCCTCTTAGGGGCCCATCTTTGTCACCTGCAGTGTGAATTTCGTGCAGCCCCTCAGGCAGGGGAGCAGAGGATGGGTGAAAGGAAAGGACAAGGGAGAGCGAGAAGGATGGAGCACGAGAGAAAGTAGCAGGAGGGGGGGTAGGAGCAGAAAAACACCAGGCAGAACCGATCAGGCAGATCGGGCGTGTGGACCCTAACGGGCGGGCCGGGAAGGCGGGCCCACGAGGCGTGGTCGAGCAGGCGGGTTGCTGAAGCGTTCGCCCTGCATGAATCGCGAGGAGGTCTCGAGCGATAGCGCGATTTCCAAATAAATCGTGAGAAAAGTTCACAGCGAGAGCGTAATTCCTGAGTGTCGGATCGCGGCGCCTAAACGAGTTGCGAAGAAGTCCCACGCCAGAGCGCGATTCCTGTATACATCGTGAGGGAATTGAGCGCGAGAGCGCGATTTGGGAATACACTGCGAGGAAGTATCAGGCGGGAAACATTGTTGTTGTTGTCATTCGGGGGCCAAGGGCCCAGTCAGTTTGGTGACCCCACACAGTCCCTTGTACAAGGACAGGGTGCGAGCCCCAGCAAGGGCACTTCAATTGAAAAACAGCATGTGCCCTGGAGGGTGGTGATCAACAAAACGTATTCCTCAGCACTGAGAGTCCAACAACAACAGCAGCAGCAACAACACCAACAACAGCAACAAGTACACCACCAATACCAACAATACCAACAGCCACAACAACAATAACAACAGCAGCAACAACAGCAGCAGCAGCAACAACAGCAATCATGTTAAGACTGTTCGCTCTGTTCGCGTGCCATTCACCACGTACATCCAAAACCCTAGATCACCGCCCTCTTCGTCTGGGATCGTGCCCCCTTGGGGGTCCGTCTTTCTCACCTGCAATGTGAATTTCGTGCAGCCCCTCAGGCAGGGGAACAGAGGACGGATGAAAGGAAAGGGCAAGATCCAGTGAGGAGGATGGAGCACGAGAGAAAATAGAAGGGGGGGTAGAAGCAGAAGAAAAAACCTGGCAGAACCAGACGGGCGAATCGGGCGTGTGGACCCTAACGGGCGGGCTGGGAAGGCGGATCCAGGCGGTCGGGTCTAGCAGGCGGGTTGCTGAAGCGTTCGCCGGGCATGAATCGCGAGAAAGTCTCGTGCGATAGCGCGATCTCCACGGGGGCCACGAAAGACAAACGTGCACGGGGTCGCAGACGGCAAGGAAGTGGCCATTGAGGGCAGAAACGGGACCACGAAGGGCAGCGAGGTGGCCGCGAAAGGCGACAGCAAGGCCACGAAGGGTATGCATATGGAGCCACGCCGGGCGCGAACGAGCGGGGGCCACGAAGGGCATACGTATATGGGGCCAGAAAAGGGCGACAGCGGGGCCACTGAGGTCAGCAAAGTGGCCACGAAGGGCAGCGAGGGGGCCACGAAGGGCATGCGTATGGGACCATGGAGGGCGCAAGGGAGCGGGGGCAACGAAAAGCATATGTATATGGGGCCGCAAAGGGCGACAGCGGGGCCACTGAGTGCAG
>CAUYUJ010022541.1:27500-72500 GCA_963575745.1 Prorocentrum cordatum
TTGGCGGCGCGCACAAGGGGGTGGGGGGCGGGGGAGGGCTTCTTAGAAGCAGGCTGCTTCTTAGAAGGCGCCGGCCTTACCTCTATAGATAAGGCCCGCGCCTTCTAAGAAACAGGGGTGCTTCTAAGAAGTCCTCCCCCCTCCCCCCACCCCCCTCTGCGCGTGGCAAGAACCGTCCTCACCACTCATCCTCTTATGAAGGGGCCCCAGGACACACAAATGAGTACACACAAATAAAATGATTCCCCATATTTTCATATATTTTCCTGGTTTTTTGTCTTCCCCCCCCACTCCCCATATTTTCCCATGTTTTCTGGGGAATCGAAGGTTAATTGTGTCTGCGAGTGGCTGAAGGTCTCGGCCCCAGCGCTGGTTCGGGCCCCCCTCGAACCCCCACGGGCGCACCACGCGGCGTGGCCACCTCGCCGTTTGGCCACCCCCGGACTGGGGCGGTCTCTGCTGGGATGGTCCTGGGACCCCAGCGCGGCCCACTCTGTGGGAAAAACACACAGTCTGTGGGAAAACACACACACACACACACACACACACACACACACACACACACGTGTGTGTGTGGGGAAAAACACAAACACACACACACAGTGTGTTTGTTTTTTGTTTCCCACAGTGTGTGTGTGTGTGTGTGTGTTTTCCCACTGTGTGTGTGCGTTTTTGTCCCACAGAGGGGCCGAGACTTGAGAAACCGTTTTGCGCCGTAGCGCGGCAAAGGCGATCCGCACGCGCGCTCTCGGCGGCCAGGAGCGGGAGAACTTCACTGTGCGGCTGCAAGGGGCGAGAGGGAGCCACGGGCGGCTGGGCCGCGGGTCCACAAGCGGCTGAGCTGCGGCGACTGACCGGCCGACTTCTGGCGAGGGGCCGAAAATCGAAAAACACGCCGAACTGTAAAACCACCCACACACGGGGATGGACAGACCCCCCTTTAGCAAAACGTGGTTTAGTGAAAACGACCTGAGGCCCAAACCTGGCGGGCGCAAGCCTGGAGCATGACGACCGTGGCGCCTTCTCGAGCACCGAAAACGGACAATCCCACCAGCCCTCTGGGCGTCGGTGGTTTAGGGCGTTTCCTCTTCCACCCCTCCCTCTTCCCCTTCGGGGAGGGGTTTACCCCTCCCCCTACCCCCTCCCCACAGACCTGGACAGGAGGGGCGGGGAGCGGTCAGAGCGTCCAAAACGGCCTCGGCGAGGAAGCCAAAATCATTGATTTTACTATGGTTTTGGCCCCATTTTGGCCTTCTGAGGGGGCAGCGCTAATTAGAGCTCCCCTCTTCTTTGATCGATTTCCTCCACGATGGCCGCAAGAGGCCCCCAGGATGCCCCAAGAGGCCGCAGGATGGCCCCAAGATGGCCCCAAGAGGCCCCCAAAGAGGCCCCCAGGAGGCCCCCAGGAGGCCCCCAAGAGACCCCCAAGAGGCCCCAAGAGACCCCCCAGAGGCACCCAAGGCCTCCTGAGGGGGCAAAGATGGCCCCAAGAAGCGCCCAGGAGGCCCCCAAAGGCCCCAAGATGGCCCCAAGAGGCCCCAAGAGGCCCCAAGAGGCCCCCAGGAGGCCCCAAAGAGGATCCCGAACGGCCCACAGAGGCCCACCCGAGGCACCCAAGACGCCGAAAAGCCCCTCAGGACGACCCTCTACTCGCCTGGGCGTCGTTTCTGGACGGGCTGGTGGGGATACGCGAAGCGTCTAGAATTCACTAATCGACGTGTCACTGTTGGGGGTTCTGTCCGCCCCCGACACAAACGTAGTCAATCAATCCGTCCAAGGCGTCCGGCAAGGCCACTCGGTGAGTCGGCTCGAGACGCCGCGCCGCGAAGTTCCCACGGTCGTGCGAGGGCCTTGGCAGCTGCGCGGTTGGCAGCGCTGTCTGCTCCCAGAAGCACTTTCGGGCCGAGGTGGTCAACAACGTTTCCTCTTCTTGGGCGCCCAGTTATCCGGGGTAACTCGGGTCCGGGGTAGCTCGGGTTCGGAATCCCGACAAAACCAACCCGAGTTAGCCCTGACCCGAGTTACCCCTGATGATTCGGGGCTCCGGACGCCCGAATTATCCTGGGTAACTCGGGTCCGGGGTAAATCTGGTTCGGAATCCCGAAAAACGAACCCGAGTTAGCCCTGACCCGAGATACCCCTGATGACTCGGGGCTCTGATCTTCCACCCTCCTTCGTCCCCTCTGGGTCTGACGGAGGGGGGCATCGAGCGGTAATAGCGCACGAGATGGCTCAAAGATGACTGGAGACAGCCCAATATTCGGGGATGGACAGAACACCCTGTAGCAGAACGTGGTTTAATGCAAACGGCATCGGGCCCAAACCTGGCGGGCGCAAGCTGTAAAATAACGGCCACGGTGCTCTGTCGAAAGCCGAAAACGGACACGTGTCAGGGTGGGGGCTCTGTCCACCCCCGAAATATGGCCTCCAAGCTGTTACCATGTATCCGACGGTTGCTCCAAATGGCCTCCCATATCCTCCTTCCACATGGTTACAAAACTACCCGGAAACTGCCCCGAGTGGCCACTGAGCCTCCCAAGGATGCCCCCAAGAGGCCTAAGTTCTTCGAACACTTCAAGGAAACCAACCAGCTCGAAGGGCAGCCTTAATCACACCAGCCCGTCAGGATTTGAGTGGTTTTGCGAATTTCCTCATCCAACCCCCATTTTCCCCATCGCGGGAAGGGGTTCATTACTGTTCCCTTTTACACAATCCCCCCCCCAGGTCACTGGCAATCAACAAGGACCAATGAGACCCCCACGCCCCCCCCCCTCATGTTTGTCAAAAACAATGTGATATCCACTTTGGGGTCAGATCGTCACGTTGGGGGGTGCGCGAGCACATCGCATTTTTCCTTACGAGGAACGGTGGGGATGCCCGCACATGTCCTGCCGCGCGCAGGGCCAGCATTATGACAAACACTACAACGTGCACTTCGAGGCCGAACGTTGCGCACATGGCGCGGCCGGAGCATGCGGCACACACGGCGCCCGTGGATCAAGCGGCGCATCTGGCGCACCAGGCGTCCCAGCACGTTTCTGCCACAGGGGTGCCTGGCTGACCTGGCCCGCGTTGCGCACGTCGCCCCCGCGTTGCGTACATGGGAACTGTTTTAGCTCCCATCACCTGTCCATCCTAAGACTACCATTGAACTCGCTGCGGCTCGGCTGCTATTTATGTGTTGGGACGGCGGGCGGGAATGAGCGAGACGGCTTGCGGGCCGGGAAGTGTTTTTGCCTACGACATCCCCCTCGCGGCAGTCGCAGAGCAGCTGGAGGGTGAAAGCAAGGTGGGCCTCGGGAAAAACCCATCAACCTGGCAAGGAAGACATGGTACGGCTCAAAATAAGTCAGTCTGCCTGTGAACATGTTCCCCCGCTTCTCTGCCGCGCCAGCCCCAGGGGTCCCAAAAAGGGAATCTTGCCGAGGGCCCCGCGGGGCCAGGGACGACCCTTCCGAATCACGTCTAATTGCTTCGATTTGCGAACAATGCCACTGCAGCCGCGGGTCGGAACGCCTGGCCTGCCAGCTGTGTAGCTGACGCGCCTGTCGAAACATAAAACTCCTTGCCCTGTCGCCAAATCGCGAGCAACCCTGAGCTGACGATGGGGGGGCGACAGCCTCAGGCGGGGCACGATAAACTGCGAAGCGTGGGCGCGAATGGCCCGCATTCAGACCTCTCCACATTTTTGAGATTCGCAAACGTACGAACACAATGCCTGCGTTGCCACGGGGAGCCAGCCAATGGAGATTATGGGAGAGCCTGGTCTGGGGGGGAGAGCGAGGATCCCCCGAGGCTCCCCCTAGACCCCCTGACAGCTCTCGCGCAAGGGGCCAAACCTCCAAGACAGTAAAAGCAGCATCCGCAACTTCCACAAGCGCATGGTGGCGAGAATGGCCTCAGCATCAACATGAGACCTGTACCTATCGGCAGCCACCTTGGCATAGGCATCCGCCTATATATTCCCCCTGGTCTTCCACGTGGCCTGACCTAGAGAATCGCCCTAACTCAGATGGGCTTCCGCACTGTGGATATTCCAGACGTCCCTGGGCTCGGCCTTGACCCCCTCCGCGAGTGGCCCGACTGGGTCGCCTGGTCGCCCGTCCCTCGGAGGCGGGCGACATCAACAAATCAATCCCCAACCACCTCCTCGGGACTGAACTCAGGGATGTCCGAATGCTCGACAGTGCGCACGAGCCCGCGAGATTCAGCTAGCACTGCGGTCCGTAGGAGGTCGCGCGCAATGGACCCCATCACGCAACCCGCGACATCCCCATTCAAGGGTGATCTCCGCGGACGCCCGACCCTGGCTCCAAAACCAACCTCGGGCTTCGGGGTCCAGGGCCAAGCTGTCAATGCGCGCGCGGGCCCCGTGCTCAAACTGGTCCAAGTGGTCGAAGTATTGCGCGAAATCCTCGATTGCCCACAGTGAATTATACAGCGGATCGCCCTCTCCTGCCCCGAGTGCCTCCTCGACCAAGTGGCTGTCGATCTCTCCGCGCAGCTCCTCGCCGCGGGGGTAACTCCAAATCCCGCGGGATCGTAGCAAAACCTGCAAAAGGAGAAACCCCATAACTTGAGAGACGCGCGCAGACAACAGCGGAATGAACCCGACATAATGTTTTTGTTCCGGAGCCTCCTCCTTTGCTCCGGCGTCATGTACTTCGACAATTTTGAAAACAACAGGTTTGGGCCTGCAGGCCTCGGTCCAGAATGTCTCTGGCCCTTAGTGGCTGGTGCCCTGCAGCTTCTGGGAGGCCGAGTCCTGGAAGTATTTCTCTTGCAAATCCAATCTGCAAATCGTCTGGGTCAAAACCGGCGGCGAGTCCGTTAAATTGACGGGAGCTCGCTCCGCGGACACGTAGAAGGCCTGATTTTTGACGTGCCAGCCCGCCTCTGCATCACACAAGGGCGCGTCCAAAATAAGGCGGGCGCCCCTGCGCCTCCGACCCAAAGACGGCGGCGGCTCGGCAAAAACTGTCAAACACAGGTGGGCAACATCGGCGAGGGAGCCAACGCTGAGACCGCCATTGGTTCGCGACGTGGGACCCGCGGCCTTCCACCATTTTCCTGCATATCGTACATCCGTGTCACCAACATGCGCGTCCTTGTCAAGCTGAAGGGCCCACGCGCCGCCCATGGAGGCACGAGGGGCCCCGTGGGGCTCAGGACAACCGCCTATCTTACATGCGTCATGCTGCGCTTCTGGCCAAAGAAAAAACAAATTAACTGCTGCACACGTTTGCCACGAAGGCTTTTGATTGTGGGCACCCTCCGTCGGACTTTACTTCAACGAGCTTTCCTTTTGGCCAATATCGGGATGTTATTGGTGCCCTCGGGAGCTCCCTTCGAACAGGGATTCTCGTTCGGAAACGAGCTGGCCTTGCGAGCAGCCGAGAGGTCAACACCTAGGCGCGCAACCTCACCTGTCAACGGCTGGGCGTACCTACCAAATACCTCCAGGCCTGGATATGTCAGCTCTTGGGTGTTCGAACTAGAAAATCCCTTCGTCAGAGCTCGAAAAATTGGTGCTCGAACAAGTTGCAACGTTTTTGAACAGGCACCCTGCCAACTTCGCAATGCAATTCAAACACTGAACGGTTGATGGGTGATGCCCGTCTATCTCCACATCATCAGCATGAACAATAAATCTGGCGTTGTCCATACGCGCTGGGGTTGTTTTTGGCCATGTGAGCCATATGCCCATGTATTATCATACGTGGCGGCACTGCTTCCAACAACTATGCCGTGGTCTGGATAAACATGCTCCGTGCACGATGGCGACCCTGGGCCAGCGGTACGGCTGAATGGACCAGAAGGGGGAAACGCAACGGAAACCAACAGGGGCCGAACTCGCGTCATAACCCCAAATGCTTCACGTGCTCGTGGCACTGCTTGAGGCCCGCAAGTCGCATTCATACCCTTTTTCCCCCGTATCATCTGCTAGCGCCGTGCGAACAGTCTGCCTTCAAATACCATCCGTAGTGCTCCTCGCCGGTGCCATGTTGAACACTCCCCCGTCCTCCAGGCAACCCTTTCCACTCCTTGTGATGCTTGGCGGCTATCTTCGAATACAACATGGGGTAGCTGTGAACCAAAACACCCTGCCGACCTTCTTCCTGACATGGGCTTCTGGTAGAGCTGCGCTAGCAGAAGCTGGATGCCAGCTGGTGCCTGACCTCCTGCTGCTTGCAATGAACAAAACAGAAGGCAACGCCTGCAGGCTTTCAGACGACAAAAAAATGTAGTTGCGGAGATGGAAGCCATCAGTAGCAATTGCAGACGTCTTGAAGCCCCTCGAGATACTTCGGAGGCTCCTGCATCTGGGGCTTCAGGGATGATGGTGTAATCCCCTCCCCCTCTCCCCTGCCACTGGACCTGGACGGGTGGGGGGGGGGCGCGGGTCGTTAGAGCGTCCAAGACGGCCTCGGCGAGGAAACCAAAATCATGACTAACGTGCTGGCCACATTGTGGCCTCCAGGGAGGGGGATTCTCATGTACGAAAGCCCTCCTTTGATCGATCTTCCCCAAGGTGGCCCCAAGATGGCCACCCAGGTTCCTAAGAAGGCCCCAGAAAGGGCTACAAGAGGTGTCCAGGAGGCCCCAGGAGGCTCCAAAGTGGCCACCAAGATGCCCCGAAGAGGCTCCCACGAGACCCCCGAGATGCCCCAAGAGGCTTCCCAAAAGCACCCAGACAACACCACGCTCCTGGAACTGCTAAGATAATCCAATAGACCCTAAGAAGACCCCAAGAAACTCTCGGAAGAAATGCGAAGAGACTCCGAGAGGAACGCCAGAGGCTTATGGCCTTTCTGCTCGCACTGTTCCTCCTGCTTTTCCTCATTATCTCATCATTCCTCCTTTCGCCTCCATCGTTCCCATCCCCCCCCTCCCTACTCCTCCTCCTCCTGCTCCTCCCGTTCCTCCTCCATCCTCCCCCATCTTGGGACACGACGATTTACTCAGCCCGTTAATCTACCGCATGCTCCTCAATGTCCCTGTTGACGGCGAATGGGCTGGTGGAGTTGCGCAAAGCCTCCAGAAGACGGATCCCCCTTCTAGTGGTCGACGTCCTCCAATGTTCGGCCCGGGCGAAACGGGGAGATAGCAAAGGGGGGAGTTGAGAATGAGCTCGCGTAGCTGACTTTCCCAGCGCCTCCCAGCGCGCGAGGCGCGCATGTATCGAGGAATGGGCCCCTCGGCGGGGCCGAGACCAGCTGCATGCAGCAAATTTCGTAACACCCCCTTTCCCGATCCCCCCCTTTCGTCCGGCCCGAAATGTGGCCCAGAGAGGGTGCCCATGGCACGCAATAAGGCCCCAGGATACCCCCCAAGAGGGCCCTGGGCCCTCCCCGCAGGGCCCCGATAAATATAGTTCGGCCCCTCGGTTCGCGCGAACATGCGCGGGAGTGTGTGCCGTCAGTGCCTCCCGTCCGCCCTCCTTCCCTCCTCCTCCTCCTCCTCCTCCTCCTCCTCCTCCTCCTCCTCCTCCTCCTCCTCCTTTTCCTTATCCCTCATCCTCCTCTCCCTTCTCCTCCTTTTCCTCCTCTCTCCTTCACCTCCTTCGAAAAAACCGCACAGGCATTCATGGGTCACTCCCCGGCCTGCGAATGCTGATCCCGAGCTTCGGCTCGAGGGGTGTCCCCCCCCCTCCTCCGTGTTCCGCTGTATGCTCCCACTCCTTCCTGGTCCGGGCCACCCGCCTGCGCATCGTTTGTGGATTGACCAGTGGGGGTACTTTTTGGGTCAGCGGTCCCAAGACGAGTGTCAGGAGGCAAAGGCGACGTCCGGGCCACGGGCGAGGCGAATTTGCAAGACAGTGCGCTGCCAGCCAGAGTTGGCGGACAGACTGCTAGCACAGGCACGCGCACTGAACAAAATGACCAGAATTCGAGAGGCCAGCGCACGAAAGCGCAGTAACCCTTACCACAGTGGGCAGGTCGCTGTGCCCGGTGAAAATGAAAAGGCCCCCAAGTGAGTCGCCGATGTGGCGCCAGACTTCAACGGTCGTCCTGCGCAAGCCAGCAGGCTGAGCGGTCGAGAACAGTAAACAGCGCGCGACAGCTGAAAAGGGGCCGAAGGCTGTACAGGCGTTGAAGGCTGTACCACTCAGCACCCAGGCCAGTCTCAGCGATCCGCATCACAATGTCGGGGGAGAGCCGTGCGACTGTAATCCAACCGCGCGCGCGCCTGCACGGTGCAGCCACAGGGTGTGAGGGGGCCCGCTGGCGTGGTGAGCGTCGCCGACGGTGAAAAGAGAAAAGGGGGGGGCTGCACGAGAGGTGGTGGTGCCGACTGCGTAGCCTGAAGCGAGGCGCCAGGGGGAGCTGCACTGCAGTAGGCGCTGACTTCAGACCGCCGCATGGCACTTCCCCAAGGCCATTGCGCCAACACGCACCACGAATCCCTCCTAGGCCGTAGTAACCGCCGCTGAGGGTGATGAGCTGGACCACGAGCAGCGCGGAACGGCAGGCCCAGGGAGGGGGGGCAACCACACCGACGCAACTGAGGCGTCAGGCGGGCCCCGGGTGCCAAGGGCGGGGGGCACCCACTGGGCCTGGGAGGGGAGAGGCGAGGGGACGCAACGCCTCTCCCCTCGGTCTGGCTCCCTGCCGCTGTGGGCCAGGGGCCGTGGTACTCCTCTTGGGTCGTCCTGGGGGTCGCAGCTGATCGCCGCTAGAACTTGCATTGAACACCTCGGGGGTCGCAGCTGATCGCCGCTAGAATCTCTTTTACTCTTATTGGGGGTCCCAGCTGCCGCTGTGGTCTCTATTGAAGGTTGTGTAACCGAGTGAAGGCCCACCAGGGCCGCAACAAACGCAACAGATGCGAGCCTGCAGAAAGGTGCGTCCCTGAAGGTGGGTCCTCGGGGGTCGCAGCTGATCGCCGCTAGAGCCGATGTTGCCAAAACTGTGGCCTGAAACACATGCCGATCCGGTGGGGATACGCGAAGCTTCAAAGGTTTCGATCTAAGCGAGGCCCCCGATCCGCGGAGCGCCCCACAAGCTCGCGAAAGTGGTGACAGTTTCGCAGTCGACAGCAGCTAGCAAGACCCGAGGAAGCGAGGCGGAAGGGGAGGACACGGGAGGGAGGAGGAGGAGGAGCAGCAGTGCTCTGCTCGAAAACGACGATCCAATGCAAGAAACAGTTGCTATACAACGCGACGTCGGGAGCTCGGGGGGGTTGACCTCCAGCTGCTGTGCACTTTCGAGGGCAGGCGTGGCAGCAGGGCCCTTCCAACATGAATGGACTTGCTGTCCCCAGCACTCCTCGACAAGCGAGGAGGAATCTCATTTGACTGGAGGAGAAGCACGCGCATCTGTCTTGCCAAACCTTCGGGTGGGAGGGGCTTGCGAGAGGGGGGGCGGCGGAACAGACAAGGCGCCCATGAATTCTCAAATAACACATAGCCTTGTTCAGCTCGCATGCCTCACCAGGATGGCGGACAAGGGAGGGGAACGACCGCCGTGAGTGTCTAGCAAGGCTTTCGATTAATTTGCACAATGCTAGCAGGCCTTCATGTAACTGGAACGGCGTTGACTGAACGTTGGGAGAATAATGAAAACGCAAAGTCAAACACTACCATGTGCATTGCCAATATTCACAAATGGAAGATCAAGCCTGCTTCAATTCCTGTGCCTTTGCCTTGACGTCTTCAGGGAAATTGTCGACGTATGAGAATACATCACCGACCTGACTCACAATTCACATCCGTCATCCACCCTTCGCAACATTACACCAGAGCGAGAGGGGGCTGCGCGACTGCGCAACAGAACAGGCGCTGGGTTAGCGTTCTTGCATGGCGGCGAAGCGGATCTCCAACATGCAATTGATACTCAACATATTTGCCTAAATACTGCAGAACAGGCAAGCTCTCGCCACTACCTGAATGACAACAGCCCCGTATGATCGCACAACACGTCCTGATCGATCCATCAAATATCAGGGCACTGCTCGAATAGTACCAAGACAGTAAGCATGGTGCTGCCTCACCCCGAGCGGGGCCAACCACAACTAAACTTCCCCATTGCACACCTCCCCACTTTGTCGGTCCCGAAACACAGTTTGCTCTTACTTGATTAAACCATTTGGCTAGGCTTCCCAGGCTTCCGCCTGGTCTTCCTCAATGTCCGCCTCATGGCCGCTGGAATCCAAATAGTCCACGTACTCGGCGGGGCTGCGGCGTGGCCGCCTGTTGCGCTGGTTGGCGTTTCTGGTTTCGGCAAAGAAATACAATTTGCCGCCTTATGGCCGCCGCGTGCGCTGGATGGCGTTTCCGTATTTTCAACCAATTGGCACCCATTGCCGCCTCATGGTCGCCGCTTGCGCTGATTGTCATTCCCGGATGTACATGGCTTGCACCGCGTGTATCTCACCACATAACTTGTATCCTGCGCATTGCAAGACACACATTGTACAACATTGATCTCGCCGCACAGATGCCGCCTCATACGTAGCTGGTACCACTTAGCATGGAACACATCGCTTGTACCACACAACCCATGTATGACTTCCCGTATGTTACAACAAATACGTTGTTCCGCTTACGTTGTGCCCAATAGCCTGCACCATGTGGATGGGGCCACGTGGATTTCATCACACGCGCTGCACCACATTATTTGCGCCCCAAGTTTTGTAAATCGAACTTGCAATGGCCCAATGCTTGCGGTTCACGCTGCTCAATACTTGCTGCACATTAGAGCCACGATTGCTTCCCTGACTCCCCGCCATTCTCGGTCAAGCCTGCGACGAGTACAGAGAACCACGCCGAGCCGCCTGGACGCTGCACCGCGGCTGGTCTGTGTCGGGCCCCTTGCCCCTGCCTGCAGTCATCGCCCCGTCCCTCTCCCAGCCTTCCGGGGAGCGTGAATGTGCATCCACTTTCTGCCTCAACTGGCCCTCCGAGAGAAATCGCGAGGCCAAGAGAGATGCTCACGGTGAAACGCCCTCCGTGGTGGGACCTTGCCCCAACCGTTGCACCTCCTTGCAGCCCCCCCCTCCCCACAAAACGCTGTGGCGACCATGTCCGCGGCAACGACACCTGACAGAGACGCAACCGCACCCCGAACCCGAAAACGCTGGTACCTCTTCGTCGGCGCATCTCTTCCGCGCTCCCGCCGGCAGAACGCCCATCCAGAAGCCGCCCTCGAGCTGTGGCCCCCCTCCGGCGCACCAACCCCCCCCCCCCCGCCGGCTCGACGTTGCCGCCTCGGCTCCACGTTGGGCACGGGTGGGCGCCGCTGGCTCCGTCAGTCCGCCTTAAAGGCACGACACGAGGATGGATGCCCCCTCACGGATGAGGGGGGGGGAGGAGCAATGCAATATGGCTGGCTGCGCGGCAAAAGTGGTGCAACATTTCGTCGACGTACGGTAGGGACCCGAAGAGTGGAGCGAGGCGTGGCGTGAAGCGCCCCGAGCAGGAGGATGCCCCCTCGCGGATGAGCAGGTCGAGGCCCCTCGCGCTCATGGCCCTGCGGCCCCTTGCGTTGGCACGCCGGACCGGTTTCGAAGATACCTCGGGGAGCGCGGCCGCGACCGCGTCGCTCCTCCGACGGGCCAAAGCCGGGGGAGCCGTGTTCCTCCTCGCCCTCACGGTCGCCTCAGGCTCTGCCACACTCGCTCCCTCCGAGTTGTGTGCCGTTGCCCCCCTCCCTCGAGGGCGAGCGACCTTCTTGTAGCGCCCGAGGGCCAGGTCCAGCCTGCCCGCCTTGAAGAGCGAATTCCCGAGGGCCTTGCGCTCGTCGCAGAACTTCAGCTTCTCCTCGTCCGACATGTCCCACGTCTCCTGCGCGCGCACGCCCCCTCCTGCCCCGTCTGCTCTGCTCGCCCGGGACGTGACTGCAGCAGGCACATGCGAGCAGGCACCCTGCTGCTTTGGGAATGTAGGGGCACGTGCTTCGTCGACTCCGAGCTTCGCAGGGTGCCTCAGGGTTCCGCGGCCTCATCGGGAGATAGTAAGTTCTCGCGGGGTGCACTTCCTCATCCCACTGCGTCGCTGTCTAACCTTGGTGCGGAAGGCTGAGGCATGGCGGCCCGCGAGGTCTCTCACGCGACGACAGGGAAGAGGGCATTCACGGGCTGCCTAAAACAAATCTTGGCGAAGGAGAGTGAGGGCAAGGCCCAAATCTGTGCAGATCCACAAACGCACTATTCGAGAGAGACGAGCTACTCTGCAACAGTAGTGAATGTGCCAGGGGGCCATCAAGGTCGAACCCCTTACTCATGAGAGAACTGTGGTGCGACCAGACGAGTGTCAAATTTCAGGGGGGGCATCCACATTCTGACGCAAAGACATGTTGTCGCGTCAGCCCCGCAGACAACAGACAATTGATTGGGTAGCGCAATAACGGATGTCCTTTCCCTTCTCGAACTCCTTCATCTCGAGCTTGAGGACGATCGACTGCAAAAGAACAACAAAAGAACTGGAGACACCAAGTCCTGTCAACAACAGCACCACGTGAGTCGAGCGAGACCGAGGAGCGCATGCTGGATCATCTGGCTCGGCTGCCCCCGGGCTTCTCCCGGAGCGTGAATCGGAAGAGGGGAGGACGGAGGATCCGAATGGCTCTGCCAGGACGGTGGGGACGAGGACGAGGTCGACGAGTGGCATGGGGGATGGAAGGCCAGAGCCGAGGAATTCAGCAGAGGGAGGGAACGAGGGAGGGGGAGGGAGGGAACGAGGGAGGGGGGGAGGGGGGGGGAGAACGAGGGAGGGGGGGGGAGGGAGGGAACGAGGGAGAGCGTGAGGCGTGAGGCCTTGAAAGATGAGCCAACGAATGAAGAGAAACAGTCAGGAGAGCCGGCGGCGGCAGCGGCAGCTGCCGTTTTGAGAGGGCCAAGATCGGGAGGGGCTGGCGGAGATGGAGAAGCAAATAGCCCGATGAGCTAGGGGGCAGAACATGATAAAGAGTTGAGGATGGTACAGGATGGGGATGAGGAATGGAAGGGGAATAGTTTAAGGGAATGACGCACGATCGTGAAAATGCTGCGTAAGAGCAGGGGAATGGGGATGATGCGGAGCACAGGGAGGGGAGGACGAGGAAGTGGAGAATGATGCGGAGGCGGAGCAGGAGGACGACGGCCGACGAGGAGGAGAAGGAAAAAGAAGAAGAATGCAGAGAATATGTGGAGGCAGATGGCGAGCGAATCATGGGAAGGAAATCGGTCTCGCAAGGAGACGGCGGGCCCTGGACATTGCTCCATCATCCTCGGGGCCCGGGCGGGGAGCCTTCGCGGGCCCAGGGACGGTTACGGCTGGCACTTCTGGGGCCCGAGCTCTTGAGAGCCGCTGTTCCTTCGTGGCGGGGGCGGGGGGGGGGACAGGGAGGAGGAGACGCCCCACAGGCCTCCTGGAGCGCCCTGAATTCTTCGGACGGTATGGCGGATGACTCCCGGGAACCTGGTCCCCTTCTCCCTTCTGCTCCTCCAGAAGCCTCCGAAAGTCTCTCAGAGGGAACATGCGGTCCAGTCGAGAACCTTCGAAGACCTCCCCTTCCTTCATCCTCGGCTCATGCTCACCTCATCCTCACCTCGTCATTCCTCCACCTTCTCCCTCTGCCCTCCTCCTTCCTCCTCCTCCTCCTCCTCCTCCTCGCCGTCCTCCTCCTCCTCCTCCTCCCATCCCTGCCTCTGCCCTCCGCACGAATCAACAAATGCGACGCATCCAACAATTGCGACGCGCTCCCTCAACAAATCAACAGTTGCGACGAACCACAGAGCTCTCGAATTGAAAATGGCGCTGAGGTGCACGGCGAAGCCAGTATATAAAAATATAACAAACATTGGAATCCTACTGTCAGCAAGGCCGTGTACACGCAACTACTCGATTCGCATATCGATGAACATGCCGGGCACGGAGGTACTATATCAAATAAATATTGTTTTTGGAGCGATGCATGCTTGCAACTTTGGGAAAGACGCTTTCCACGAAAACTCCGCAATGCAGATCAACAAACAAAGATGTGGAATTGCAGACATTGATTGCTGAGCGAAGGAGCATACGACGGAACCAATTCATTACCACTGTACAAAAAACGAAGACTCGAACTCAACAGATGATCAAGAAACTCATCCTGGAGCGGCTGAATCATAAGAAGGGAAACGCACATAAGCAAGACATTGACATACTTTCGCGGGATATCTGCAAGCTCACCTACAAGTGGCCCAGACAAAGAAGCAGCTCACTGCATCCGTGCGCAACGAATCTGGGGTGGAGCAGCTCGACAAGACCGACATTGCTGAAATATTTGCTGGTTTCTACGAGAACTTGTTCAAGACATGACCTTACTCACAGAGGGTTGTGCTGAATGGAATCAAATGTTGTGGGTTGCGTTAGTAGACTTTGAAAAAGAGTTTGACACAGTCGACCATGCAACACTTTCGAAGATATTGGCTGACTTGGGAATTGGGTTCAATTACATCACTCTGTGCAGAAAGCTGTTTCGAGACCGAAAGGCAGTCGTCGCTGCGGGAACAGATTTAAGGACAGTTGGTATATTACGCGGTGTGAAGCAAGGGGATATAATATCGGCTTTACTTGGTGTTTTGCAATTCTGGAAATATGTGTTCGAAGTCTGAACAAAAAACGGGACAACCTGAACATTCGCAGGATGGGGCAATGCTGCGGCATTGTCGTGGACTTCGTGTCGGACCCTCTGGCGAATAGTATGTTTGTTTGTTGTGTTGTTGTTGTTTTGTTCCTTGGGCGTGGGCGCGTGAGTAGGTTCGCCCCCCAGAAACACGCACAGAAAAGTTACTTAAAACCTGCTTTTCGCCAGTGCTTAGGAGACGCGACTGATACGAATTGCCCTCAAGACGCATCGGGCTAGACTTGCACACGTTGTGTCACAAACCCTACCGCATGGCCCAAACGGCCACTGCAATAAATCCGACACAATATTATGGGATAGCCGGGGAGAGGAAGAGGAGGAAGGAAAGCAGGATGGAAGGAGGAGGGGAAAAGGATAAGCGAATCTACTTGCGGCGGATGCTGCGGATTACCCTGCAGCCTCTACACCGAAGGCGCGTGGTGCTTTACATACATTCCATGATGCCTCGGAACTGGGATCTGTACAACCAGTAATGGTCCACTGCGCCACTCTGGTGCCGAAGGTGGGCTGTGCTTGTGAAACAACGGTACACATGTATAGCTACATATTTGTACGAATCCCTCCAGGCCCTCCCGAAGAGAAAAACGCGGAGAATCCATTCGCAAAAATCTGTGTGTGCGTGCCGGCGGGCTGCCTCCATTAGGACTGGGCAGCGCCAGTAGTGCTCATTCGAACCGGATGCAGATTTTGCCTTGCAGCACAGGCGCGGCGCTTGTTGCTGGAAGCGCCGGGCGCAAGTCCACCCATTGAAAGCAATGTGAAATCAGGCAGAAACCACGGCTCGTGGTACGCTGCCCCTGAGGTGGGGCAAATTGCGAGTTATATGTTCAACAGTAGCACCTACACGCGTTAGTCCTATGAGGTCGTGCCAAGCGCGGCGACGGCCGAGGCGCCGACGGATAACATCTTCAGGCGCGATGGCATGAAGGCTGGCATGCACCTGGAAATATACAGCGGCCTGGCCTCCCTGTGCAATGATGCGCCTGTCTCTCAATGTGCCCCGGGCGGAACTCAACGTGACCACAGACAAGGAAATCAGCCACGAATGCCATCGCCACTGAAAAAGGGCCTCGTTGCATTGGATTGTCTCCTGCAACTTCACGCGGAGCTCCCGCCATCGAGGACGCGTATCCGTCATCGTCCTCGCCGCGGCTGCGAAAAGCAAGGCGCTGATAGAACGGAAGGGGGCCGGGAGTCCGAAGGCGTCAAGGTTGTGCTCGCCATGCTTGGACAACCACTTCCCGGGTCCACGGGCCAGTCTGCGCAGCATGTCACGCTTTGTGGCGAGCAGATCGCTAGTAGGAGCGACCAGCTGCAATACGAAGCTGAGCACGCTGAGTGCCAAGGAATTGTACAACAATGCTGAGGCAGGAAGTCCAAGACAGAGGTCCTAGATGTACTCCACTCTCGCGATATACTTGCCCAGCCCCTCCGACCCTCTTAAATATAAGAGGATCCACCAAAAATTTTGGTGACCCCCTAAATAAATAGGAGGGTTTTTCGATGTGACAAAACCTTCCAAAAATATAAGAGGATTTTGCCGCACATGGAAAACCTTCTTAAAAAATAAGAGGGTTTCTTGTTGGTACTATCCGTAGGACGCGTTATCGGTATAATATAACTCGTTGTTTCACGGTGGCCTCATTATCCCCTCCTCCTCCCTCCCTCCCTCCCTCCTCCTCCTCCTCCTCCCTCCTCCCTCCTCCTCCCCCTCCTCCTCCTCCCTCCTCCCTCCTCACAGAAAAACCACATGGGCCCTTTGAACCTTGTTTGGCCCAAGTGGGCCCACGAGTGCAGCGGCCACGGCCACCAAAAAGCGGTATTCAGAGGATGTTTCACGCGAAGCGTCGATCGATTTTTGTTACGGGCCATCACAACCTGTACTTCTCGATTGCAGAGCGATGCACAAACTTGCAATGCTGGTGGGAATCTCCCACAGAATCTACACAAGTGCCAATGGCGTCCTCATCCAGATAATTCCAGCTAGTTCTAGGATTTCCGTGTGTGAAAAAATCATCTTCCCCTAAATGGACGAATAGATGATGTTTTGGGTACATACGATATGCTTCCCAAAACCTAGTGTGCCTGTCAGTATGCAGGGACAGTTGCCCATACAATTGAACATGCTGTCGCGCAAGGGTGCCCAATTTAGTCCGTATAGTGTCCGATGGGTGCTTGATTTCATCATAGAAATCGTACAGCGCCTCCACACAAAAAAGCCTGAGCTGCTCGTATTCGCTGGCAGGTTAGAAGATTTCTTTCAATAGGAAATGAACGACGCCAACCATTAAACGAGCATTCGCGGCCTTCATCCGCAGCTTTGGATATCGGCTTTTGTCTGGCTTCAGCATCCCGAGCGTCAACGTGTTTAAAGGAAACTTGTCATACTTCAGCTGGCGACTCGCATGTTTGATTAGAACCGTGAGCTCCGAAAGGCAATCGGCGGGTCTTGTCATCAGACCACCTAGCTTGATAAAAAGTTCGAGTAACACGTTGGCGACCAAATATAATACGATGCCGAGGTCCCCAACATGCATCAAATCCAGAACAATACTCGACAACTGCAGTCCAGGAATGCTCCAAATTCCAGAAATGTAGCGGCCAGACAAAAGTGCATCTTGAACGAACTGTTGATGCGACAGCATTGTGGATCGCCACTTGGCGTTTGTGCTAGCATCCGTAAACGGGAAAACGCAACTCGGATCTGTGGACTTCTCCGCGCAGCAGCGGAAGCACATCCTTTTCCGTTCACCCTCGCCTTGCCACCCATGCAACCCAATCACTTTTTTGAGCCAATCCCAATCGAATCGGCCTTGAAGGACACCGCCAATGTTGCTCAAGGGCAGGTTCGCCCGCGCTGCACGTTTGCGATCGCCCCTGAGGCGAGAGTCCTTGAAAGGAACGCCATCGTGCCGAACTTCAGGGCGTTGCCCTGTCAACCACACCTGGAACGACCATGATATCACGCGCCATACGCTGTCGAATGTATGGCGCCCCTTGCAGCCGCAATCGCAGAACAAACTGCGAGGTAATACGCATGCCCAATATCGAATGTCGCGACGCGCCTCTGCCAGACAGTTCCAAAGAACAAGCAGCAGGGAGTCATTCTTGCTGAACGGGGCTTCGTCTCCCCAAATCCCAACTGGCACGATATCATCAGCTGCGCAGCGGGCACCCGCGCGGGACGCCCAGCTCTCGCGAGACCTTTCAAGTGAAGGGTTGGCGAGCACAGTCCAGCCCGCTGGATCTTCACATTGCGACTCGAACACCTCATGAGGGAGAAGGAAACATACACTGTCTTCGTATTTAGTCCGCGTGTCAGAGTCCCACAGGCTGATCTTGGCTTCGTAAACCTCTGGGAAAGAAGTTCCCTTCCGAAATTCTCGAATGACTCGTCGGTGTGCGTTGCCACGCTGCCCTGACTCCGCGGGCCCTCCAGCTAGAGCTCGCATCTCTTCTACATCGGGTGCTGATAGGTGGCCCTGCTTGAACTTCCTCATAGCAAAACCGTCGATCCGATGAGATACTAGCTGGGCGTCTGGGTTGAGATCATCGCCGCGAGCTCGCTCTGCCTCTGTCCCACCAGCATCGAGGCCCAAGGATTTGCGAATGCCGCCTCCCAGGCGCGCCATCAGAAGCAACGTGGAAATATGGACGAAATACCGCATATGTAGATCGTAAATGCAGGTTTGAGCCCAAACGGCTACGCTGTCAATGGTGGTGATGCTATGGCTTATATGTTCAGACCCTGTTGATAGTTTAAACTGCGTTAGGGGATGTATGATTTGGGGCGAGGTTTACAGATATGTTGATGTTTCCCAGGGCTCCCCCATCGTATGTTTAGAGGTCGTGCGTGTGTGTGTGTGTGTGTGTGTGAGTGTGTGTGCGTGTGCGTGTGCGTGTGTGTGTGTGTGTGTATTTGTCCAGCGCTCAAAGGCCCAGGGGGCCAACATTCGAATGGTTCCGATCCGTGCACGTGAGGATGCCGTGAGAAGCTGCCCAGCCCTGTGAGTACAGTCCACATCGGCTAAACAATGGCACCATCACTAGGAACAGCGGCCGCGGAATGAAGCGGCCAAGTCGGTAGAACTGAAAATCACTTCGCCTTCAGCTTCGCAAAATCAGCCAGGACGTTTTTCTTGAAAAACTTATTGGCTGTATCAACCCTCGCCATTTCATCCTTCATCTCAGTGGCCTTCGCCGTGTACTCACTCACCTCGGTCATCGTCTCGCCCTTCAGCGTAGACCACATCTCGAAGAGAGCAGTCGCCAGGCTCTTCTGCTCAGCTGTCTTGGCCTGGAGGTACTTCAAAGGCCCGTCCCCCCAGCTGTCCCCCATCTTCGTGCTGATGCGGTTCTCGATGATGGTGACCTCGCCGAGCTCGCGATTCATCTTGTCGTACTGGGCCTTCGCCTCCTTGAGCACCTTGGCAAACGCCTGGGAGGCCTCGCTCAGCTCCTTCGCTTGCTTCTCCTTGGCGATCTCCTCGGGGCTCTTCTCGGCGTTCCCTGTGGGCGGGACACCCTCGTCCGTCTTGGCCTTCTTGGCTCGCTTAGGCCGCTGCATGACGGGGACGGCCTCGGAGGAGAAGTTCTGCATCATGGAACGCACGTCCTCGACCTCTTCGGGCTTCAGCTCGGCGGTGGTCGTGATGTCGGTGGTCTCCGTCCGTTTTTTCTGGAACTCGTCCTGCTCGATCGTCACGTAGTACTGCTTGATGTCTTTGGCAGCCAGGATCGGGCTTTCGTGGGGCCTCTCGGTGAACTCTCCCGCCTCGCATCGAGCTTTGGCGTGCTCCATGTTGTTGATGCCTTTGGGCCCGCCGTACTCGTCGATAGTCATCCATTGGCCGACCGTCTTCTCCTTGCGAGAAACCTCGCGGGACACGGTGTTCGTCGCAGTCGACCCCCCGCTCGCGGGGTCGATGAGGAAAGCAGCCAACCAATTGCGGCGTTCTTCGTCGGTGTGAAGCTGCTGGTACTGATTGTACTTGTCTGGGTGGGCGTTTTTGAGCGTCGAGTTTAAAGAGCTGAATGCCTTCTTTCTCACCGCGTGCTCCACTCCAGCGATCCCCAAGGCTGTGACCTCGCTGCCCAACAAAGCTTTGAGCTCCTCGCATGCGCTGGGAAGCTCGTGTGCCTTTCTCTTGGGAGGCACTCTGATGAACGAAATTTGAATAATCGCTTGTATATATACTTGAGTCGGGAAATGGCTATGGAGTTCGAATCGTCGTCATTTCGTTCCTCGAGGAACGAAATGACGACGATTCGAAACTGAAGCCAATGAAGATCACATATCACGACATGAAGAGCAATGCTGAAGACTCAAACGATATGGAGATTGTAATGATGAAGAAGATGGATATGATGATGGCGATGGTTGCCAGGAGGTGTGTTCCATGAGGTCCCTTGGCGACCCTGTCTCCTGCCCTGCAGGGCCAGATCTATGAAATGAGCTCGCGCGGCCGAGCCCATGCACGTGCAAGTGGAGCCACCTCCCTCCCCCGAAACTCCGCCTCCACCTCGAGCCCCCTTGACCGCCCTGAGGCCCTTCGGACCCCTGACCCGCCCGAGCTATATCTGCCGCTATATCTGTCGCTGTATCTGTCGCTATATCTGTCGCCCCCCCCCGACAGACATGGGCGCTCGAAACATTCGAAAATCTATATCTGTCGCCCCCCCCCTGCCGGATATAATGCCGGATATGGGCCCGCCCGCGGGGGCCCCGTGTGCGCGCTGGTGCAGCGCCTCAGGACGCTGCGATCCTCTCCAGCTCCTGGAAATCATCGTAGATATCATTCGCGATGGCGGCAAGGCGGTTCATGTCGTCGCTGATGCCATCAGATCCATGCTCGGGCGGGCCCATGATAGAATCGCCATCTTCGGAATCACTAACGATGACTACTGAACCTGCGTGGTAGACTTCGCATCCAATGACTTCTGGAGTATCACCTGTGTAACGATTTTGGCAGCATGCAAAATGCCAACAAGCCGCCACACGCTCGACGTCGAGAATGACCGTCTGTAAACGACCGTGCCCGGCACAATGACGAAACGCAGACTTCGGAATCTCACTGGTGGAGGACTGCTGGCGAGAGGCATGATGTGTTACGACCGTCACCTTGTCGATAGTCTCCGAGAAAGTGCAATTTGAACCGCACCTTGCAGAATGCCCCAGTTGCACCCGCGAGTCCAGACCTTCTATCCCCCTCTTCTCATCTGTTGTGTGATCGGGCGAGGTGGGGGAGGAAAGTCGGAGCTGGACTCGCGCGTGCAATTGGGGCGCCCCGCGCCTGTAGCACAGCCAATGCCCTGTCGTCTCACCAGAAGTAGGATCAGTCAAAGGGGCCCAGTGCATGCGTCGATCTTCAATGTCTGCGAATACTCCAGTGTCAACCGCCACAACCCGCCTGCAACAGAAAGGCGCGACCAAAAAATACGACTCTGGAGGCTCCAAACTCTGTCCAGCGAGGATCTCGATTTCCACATCAGCGACTCCGATTGCACCTAGCCTCTCTTGGGTGTTGGTACCCTCTGGAGACATGGGTGACCTGCATATAAAGCATGTGTCATCGCCCCTCACCAGCATCTGCGCCACACAAGCGCCGTGCAGGAAGTGGCCACAAGTGCCCATCAGTCGGACCATAGGTTTCCAAGCAAACGCAGCACTCCATATTGCCAAAATGGCTATGGTGATGACGATGATGGGTGATGACATGGGACCTTCTTGGCATGTCTTCGGGGGCCTCTTAGAGTTTTGAAGCCTTTTGGGTGCCGTCTTGGGGCCTCTTGGAGCCTCTTATGGGTTTCTTGGGGGCCTCTTCGGGCCTCTTGGGGGCCTCTTGGGGCCTCTTGGGGCCTCATGGAAATGCTAAGCATGTGTTCCCCCCTGTCGGGGGAAAAGTTGAGAGCATTGACGAAAGCGTTTGTACTCCGTGCTGCAACTCGCCTGCAGGGGCATCGTTCTCGGATGGGCTGGTGGGGTCATTCGAAGCGTCCAGCGTTGTCCGCCCCCTCGGGCAGGTGCACCTCGGACCAGCAAGTGAATGTGAACAGGTTTTGTCCTAGCTGCTGGCATGGGGCCTGCCAGTGGGTTAAACCACCTCATGCTGCTGAACGTCCCCATGGAAATGCTAAGTATCCTTTCCCCCCCTGTCGGGGAAACGTTGAGGGCATTAACGAACGCGTTTGTACTCCGTGCTCCTACACATCCCTGATCAGGACAACTCGCTTGCAGGGGCATCGTTCTGAATGGGCTGGTGGGGTCACTCGAAGCGTCCAGAGTTGTTCGCCCCCTCGGGCACCTCGGACCAGCAAGTGAGTGTGAACAGGTCTTGCCCTAGCTGTTGGCATGTGGGTTAAACCCCCCAATGCCGCTGAAAGTCCAAATGGAAATGCTAAGATCTTTTCCCCCCATTAGGGGAAAAGTTGAGATCATTAACGAAAACGTTTGTACTCCGTGCTCCTCCACATCCTTGATCAGGGCAACTCGCTTGCAGGGGCATCGTTCTCGGATGGGCTGGTGGGGCCATTCGAAGCGTCCAGAGTTGCCCAAGGCTGCGTGCAGCAGAAAGGTTAAAGGTAGGGCTGCAAGGAGGGGTGCGCAGAGGGGAGTGGCCTCGCCGACGCCCCGAAGGGGGCAGGGGGGCAGACTGCGGCACCCCCGCATCCCCGACCCAGGAGGAGCAGGAGCAGGACGGAGGTGAGCAGGAGCAGGAAGGATGTGTTTTTTTTTTCTTGTGGCACCGCCGCATCCAAGCCGTCTTAGCCAGGCGAGTTCTGCAAACCAGAAATCCTGACGGCGCGCTCCCACAGAAGCTTAACTCCTGCAGCGTCGAGCGTAGTTGGCCACCCGAGTGAAACGCCAGCCTGTTTGTTGATCTTCAGGGCTGGCTCGTCATCTGGAAGCTTGGTCACATTTGTAACGTACAACGTTCGAGACGCTTTGTCTCCTTTTGCAAGTGTGATATGTATATTCGAGCTACCCGCTCCCTCGGACATGTAAGCTACGAACGTTTTCTTATCAACGTCGTCAGGATTGTCGATCAAGTCTTTCGCCTCTCTTGGTAGCAGGTCGTAGCCATCCTTGACAATCTGCTTGTAGGCTGGCGTCTCATCAGCTCGGTCCTTGCCATCCTCGGACTCGTCCTGCTCCTCTTCCTCGGCTCCTTCGTGATCGTCATCATCCTCATCAGGAGCTTTCGCCATGGCAGGCTTCTTGGCGACCGTGTGGGCCGCAGGCTTCTTTTGGGTTCTTTTTTTGCCCTTCGCTGCCTTTGGGAGCTTAGGGGAATTCAAGACCGTACCATCCTCTGAGATACAACTCGATGGGACTTCCGTCTGAAATGTTTGGTCGTTGGAAAAGTGTGCCATTGCAAATCCACGCTCGCCAGGACTGTACTTTGAAGCCGCCATTCGACTACCATCTGAAAGAAGAGCGTATGCGACCATTCCATCACCAGTGTCGTTCGGCTCGATAAATTTGAAAACCATGACGGCTGTCTCAGTCGCCTCATCCTCGTCCTCGCCGTCGCTGCTCTCGGCCCGAAAAGCTGGCATCGGGTGCTTTCTTGTTCTTGTTGTCGAGGGCCGATCCCCAGCTTTGTCTGTGACAATTTCACCGTACACTGTTTGCAGCCACTCGGGGTCTTTCGAACGGTTGGGGTCGGAACGGCCATAGTACTCTTTCCTTTTTTCTCTGATGTGGCTACACATGACGCGGACTGAGTAGGCCATCAAAGCAAACGTCTCGTTAGGCCCTGAAACATGATGACGTGAAGCGCACTCGTCAATGTCTTCCTTCCGATGGCCAAAAATCTCCGCCATTGCTTTCGCCATATCTGGTTGTCCGTAATAACCTCCCCTCTTGTCAACTCCCATCAACTTTGTAAGATTCTCACGGAATTCAGTAAGGTTGTCCAGATTCACTCCTGTTTTCATGTCGGTACTGCTGTACGTGGGAAGCTTCTGATCACGATCGAAACATTTGCTGAGCATCGCGACGCAGTCAGGGTGCCGACACATTTTTGTTCGACTTGCCATTATGTATATGATCGAGATATGAATCGCATGCGACAGACCTCTCAAAGAAGCCATGGCTTGCAAGCTTCAGCCGAAAAAGGCTACGTACACTGGCAATGACGGGGGAACCGCAGAAGAGGCTTGGCAATGTAACTTCGGGCTCCGCGCTGCGCGAAGCGTAGAACGCTGTTATCCCTGCGCTCTCACACCGACCCCTCGGAGAAAGACAGCTCTGCAAACCAGGCCGCGAAGTGTGAAGCATGATTACCTTCGCGCCCCTACAGGTGGCGACTTCGGATGAAGGGACTAGCTAACCCCACGGATTCCATAAAGGGATTTCATGAGGGGACTCTGGAGGGCTTCATAAAGGGGGCTCCCATTAAAGGGGGTGTTCCGTAAAAAAGGTCAAGGGGTGTATGCATGTCTGTATGTGTGTATAGATGTATGTATATGTGTATGTGCGTACGTATGTCTGATGTGTATATGTATGTATGTTTGTGTGGCTGCCGTTCGCTGCGCTCACAACTACCATTGCCGTTTGAAAATGCCAATGCTGTCTTCAACCAGTCCGCCAGCACATTGTTTGAACAGTGTGCAGCCCAGCTTCGTTCCAATTGCTCCCGCAAGGTTTGCAAGAAAGTGGACATGTGCTTTCCAACAATCTTCGTTTTCGCCAACCCCCTAACAAAAATAAGAGGGTTTTGGGGTATTGGAAAACCCTCTTATTTTTTAAGAGGGTTTTTCGACCTTCTTATTTTTTAAGAGGGTTCTTAAATAAATATGAGGGTTTCTTATTTTTAGGAGGGTCGGAGGGGCTGGGTGCGTACCGGGGCAGACAATGAAGAAGTACCGGCGCCGAGCCCTGAGACGAAGCCCAAATATTTGCCAGACAGCGCTTTCTCGAACTGGCTCCACCCCAGGATTTCCTCTTGGATCAGCTGGGCAAAACGGCGCAACGAGATGCTCCACAGAGGGATGATTATACATTTTTCCGCCTTGCTTCGGAGGTTCGGTATGCTCGCAAACTTTTGGAACAGCCAGCTGACAACTGGTCCCTCCACGAACAAATTGGCGAGGACTATGGCAATGTCGTCCGCGAGTGCTCGGACCAACGACTTCCCGCTCAGCTGGGACGACATCGCACGCAGGAGCGGGTCGAGGGCGATGATAAATAGAGTGGGGCTGAGAGGGCAACCCTGCTTCACTCCTGAAGTTATTTCGAACACGAGGGATACCGTGCCGCCGAATCTCCAGAAATGGCGGTTACGAACGTACAGCTGCTGGATTGCCTGTGTGATTTTGGCGGGCACTCCGATGATCTCCAACACCATCAAAAGATAACATAAAGACAAGCTCGGGAAGCCGGCCCCGAAATCGTTCAATAAGCACGCCGGGGTATTTGTAGCCGGCCACGTTGGTGGATCGGCGGCGTCGGCAATGTCACAGGAGAAAGCGGCTGTGGCCATGTGCGTTTCGACCTTCAGCACGTTATTCAACATCTGCCGCCCCTGGATAAATCCACGCTGAGCGTTCGCCGCCCACTGCCTGACTGCAGGCCCAAGCAAGTGGTTCACGGCTGAGGCGATACTATTGACGTTTGTGTTGCCCAAGGAGAGAGGGCATGTGTCCTGGAGAGGCCTGAAACCAGGGAGACCCGTGGCAGAATCAAGTCCCTTCGCTAGAAGTGCCAACCACGAATGGTGAGCTTCCTCTGGGAGGGGCGACCCGGCGAGCCAGTCGCCCATGGCATTGAAGAGAAATCGTTGGCACCACTCCGGAGCGCACTTCCGCGCGAAGTAGGGAATGCCGTCTGGGCCGGGAGCAGAGTCCACCAGTCCACGGAGCACACGCGAAAAATGTGAAAAACTGATGTCCCACTGGATGTTCGGGAAGGCGACGGCGTGTTCTTCGAGAAACCGGCGGGCGGCGATCTCATCGACAGGCTGCGCGGTAAACGTGGGACCCCAATGACTCGATACAGCTGCATGCCCGCGGGCGGCGTCCGTGATAGGGAGGCCGTCGGTATCCAGAAGGCCGTGCAAGCCAGTTCGGCGCCGTCTCGGGGAGAATTGCGCGACCCAAGAGAGTATGCCTACACGATTCCGGATCTTGTGGTAGTCAGGCAGAACACTGCACTCTTCTAGCTCGCGCAATCGGTCCTCGGCGGTCTTCTGGCTGAAGCTCCGGACGAGAACCTCGATGCTGGTGAATTTTTCGGGGTTCCAATCCTGCGGGCACCAGCTGCCCAGGATGTCCTGGACCTCAGAACAGACAGAAGCAGCAATCAGCGCCTGCTTGGTGTTGCCGCTGTGGGCGGCCCGTAAGAATTTCAGGCACCACGTGCCCCGGCGAATCTCATGTTTGCGGACGACGTGCTCTTATTAGCCCAAAGCAAAGCGGACGTGGTCAATATGTTGAAACCTCAGAAACGAAGCAGCAACGTACGGTCTAGCCGTGCACCTTGGGAACAAAAACCGCTTAACACATTCAAATACGAATATGGCAGATGTATTTCGTTGTCTGGACACGACTTCGAGATCTTGAGCCCAGAAGAATATGAAAAATATGTGGGGAGATAGTTACCGTTACCCTTGGGCCATTACCGCGAGCACGAGTTCACGAATCGATTGGCACAGGGGTGCAAATCTTTTGCGAACTTCAGAAAAATCGCGTTCGAGAGCGTATCCTCTACGGCAACGACTGCGACTGTTTGACAGCGTGGAGAAATATGCTACGCAGCATGTTCCGCGTAGCGAGAAGTGATGATGGAAATAAAGTTCGGTAGATGTAAGACGTGCATATTTACGAGTCGATGGGTATTGCAGCAACTATAACACCAAACGTGTGGGCAGACTTCACGAGGAACAAATGGCACGATGCTGCACGACTCTTTCTGGACACCGAACAAAAATTGAACAACATATCATTCGATTGGCAGCCTTGGTTCAGAACTGTAGCCAAACGATACGTCGGCTGACCCAGTTCGACATAGGGCGACGCCTTCCGTAGGTGATGAGCCATTGGTTTCTCCGATCCACTGAATGTAGAATTAGTCCACAACGTGTTGCTGGTTACCCCCTTCTCCTCTTCTCCTCATCCTCCTCCACCTCCTCCCCCCCTTGCCCTTCTTAAATGGAAGGGTTTCTCTGACTGAATATACTTGCCAAGAAATTTGTTAACCGCATTTTCCCGCGTGTTCCCGTTGCTTGCACACCAGAAAACTTGTTAACTGCGACTTCCGACATGCTCAGCGCACGGTCTTCCCTCTAGGTTTTAGGGCCTAGGGGACCGCTCCGGTTACCGGAACAGGAACGTCCATGCCATTCCCCCACACGTTTCGTGGCCCCACACGGGGTTCCACCGACGGCCCAAATGGTGCCGCCCGCACGCGCCCCCGCTTCCCATCCTGGTACACCCCTCACACGTTTCGTGGCGCCGTAAGGAGCTTCACCGAAAGCCCATATGGTGTCGCCCGAGCGCGCCCCCGCAACACATGCCGGCACACCCCTCACATTTTTCGTGACTCCATAAGGAGTTTCACCCAAGGCCCACATGGTGCCGGCCGCGTGCATCCCCGCCACCGATTTCGGCACACCTCTCACACGCTTCGTGGCATCATAAGGAGTGTCACCAAGGCCCCACGTGGTGCCGCCAACATGCATCCCCGCCACCCATGTCGGCACATCCCTCACACGTCTCGTGGCCCAATCGGGAGTTCCACCCCAGGCCCTACGTGGTGCCGCCAACATGCATCCCCGCCACCGATTACGGCACACCCTTCGCGCGTTTCGTGGCCACGCGAGGAGCTTCCAGAACCCAAATGGCGCCGCCCGAACGCGTCCCGCAACCCATTTCGGCACACCCTATCAATCGGTTCGTGGCCCCATGGGAAGCTCCACGCAAAGCCCCACGTGGTGTCCCCACATGCGTCCTCGTATCCACCCTTTACCCTTCTCCTCCTCCTCCGGCGCCCATTCCATGTCCTCCCTCCCCTCTCTTCCATCCTACCTGCTCTTCCCCCCGCGTCCTCCCTCTTCACTCCCCCCTTTTCGAACGCATCAGAACTGCACTTCGCTGCCGGGTCCAAGGGTGGCAATCATACTTTAATTTGGCGCGACGGTCGGTCTGGGTGGACGGACGCCGCGTCACGACTTACGATGGAAGGCGATGGTCGCGCCGACGACGACGCGTGCCAAGCGCGGGAGCGATCGCCGCGTTTTACGGCGACGCTTGGCGATAGCCGCAAGAAAAAACAGAACACGAGCAACCGTTTCACCCTCGGACGGGAAATCCGGTACGAAGAAGATCTCGAAAGCGCGGGGATCGGATCGCGGATTTGCTGTTGGGGCACAGGCGGGGGGGGGGAAGCGGGCTGCGCGAATCGAGGCCCCCAGGTATACGGCTGGCTTCGCTGAGCCAGGGGATGCGGGATGTCAGCGGGAAGCGGCCCAGGGGGCGGGGCCTCGGCGATGGGCAGCGCGGGCAGCCGACGCTTCGCGAGAAGGGGACACGCACAGAACGGCACTTAGCGGCCAGGGCGCGTAAGTGTGAACGCGATGGATGTCTCACGCGGGGCGAGCACGTACAGACCGGCACCAAGCGAAAGGGGCGGGGTACAGGTCGGGTGCGTCTTCGCGCCGCGCCCGCAGAATAAGGAAGGCAAGGGCCTCTGAACCCCTCTGCTGGCCTCTGGGCGGAGGTGCCTGAACGTCCCAGGGGCTATCCGAAGGAATTCCAACTGCGGCCTCCGCCCACCCCGCTACCCCTATCAGAGCATCTCGCCTGGTCACTATGTTCCCCATTCCCGCCCGCTGCTTTGCCCTCCCCCTCCCCCGTTCTTCCTCTAGCTGCCGCCCCCCATTTCCTTAAGCGTTTCCCAATTGCAACTGGCCCCTGCGTGGCGGCAAACGCTCGCGCACCCCCGCAGCTGAAAGACTCACGTTGCGCTCATCCTCCAATCCACTCGTGAGGCGCAAGTCTTGGTTCCACACTGACGCTGGCAAACGACGTCGAGGCCCCGGCAAATCCGACAGGCGCGATCGGCCACCTCGAATCGCGGGCGAACCAATACGTAAGACGATGTCGCACAAGTAAGTTTGGAATTTGGGGATCCGCGCAAGAAGCGAATCCACCCGCCCAAAGTGTAGTTTTGTGCCTGTCCGACTCTTCCTCCCTCCTCCTCCCCCTCCTCCCCCCCCCTCCCCCCATCCACCTCCCCCCCCTCGCCCTCCCCCCTCACTGCTTCCGCCACCGACGGGGACGGGACGAAGTCGACGACGACGATGACGACAACGACGAAAACGATAACGGTGGCTGCGGCGGCGACGACGTCGCTTGGCGGGGCGCAGCCCGCACCGTGGGTCGGCGCGCGGGTGGCCTCGCCACCAGCGCCAACGTCCTTCAGGCCCAGTCTGGCCTCCACGGGGGGGGACGCGCTCTGCGCGCGCGAGGCTGCTGCCGCGGCAGGCTCCTCCCTCGCTCCTCGCACTCCTCGCGTTCCTCGCACTCCCGCGCTTCGCTCCCTCCTCACCCCCCCCCTCTAAAAATTTCCATCCCTCGTGCCTGGCTGCACGACATAAGCATATGTGATATGTGATTCACCCGATTATGCGAGCACGGCTTCGCCCATTTCGCTATACTGCAGCGCGCAACATGGGGCTCGTGAGCTTCAGTAGAGGCCTCCTGGATGGGGACAGGGTGGACGGGGTCGGAAGATCGCGCCGCATCGCCGCGCATCGCCGATGCGTCGGCGATGGGTTGGCGACGCATCGGCGACGTCGGCGTGGAGAAAATCGAGCTTCACTTCTAGCCGCACTGCCGGTGCATCGGCGACTCGGCGCGATTCCTCCGACCCCGCCTGGAAGGCTGTGAGATAGAGGGATCATGGACCGCGAAGGAAGCCGAGTCAACCCGCGTCAATCCATGCCTCTTCAGCGTCCTTAAAACAGGGCCAGGATCGGGATAAATCGCTCCAGAGCGTTCCAGAGCGCTCTCAGAGCGTTCAAGAACGCTCTGGAGCGGCCGCCGCGCCCAATACATCCTCCAAACCCGCCGATTCTCAGAGATTTCGAGTTATACCGATCCGATTTTGTCCCGATTTTCGCGTCGTTTTAGTCCTCCTCCCCACAGAGGGGAGGCGCAGAGCCCGCAACCGAGCCCCCGGGCCTCCGCGGCCAGCTCCGGGCGCGCCACGGTCAGCGTCGCCTGCTCGAGCCTGGGGCCGTCGCGGCGGCGGCGGCGGTGGCCGCCGACGCCGACGGCGAGCGGCAGCGCCTGCGGCGGCGGCGGCGGTGGCGACGGCGCGGGCGGCGCGGAGGGCGGCGGAAAAAGCGGCGGGCGGTGGACTCCTAGGACGGGGGGGCGAGAGAGGGCGTCTGCATCTGCTGCTGCTGCTGCTGCTGCTGCCCCTCCCTGCCTCTCCCTTCGCGCCCCCCCCCTCCGCCAGCGTCAGCCTCCTGCTTCTGCTGCTCCTTCCTTATCTCTCCTCCCTCTTCCTCCCTCCTCCTCCTTAGCCTCCTTCCTTCACTTCCGTCCCCTTCTCGCGCCGTCAAAGCCGTGACCCCCCCCTCCTCGTGCATCCTCTGTATCCTTTCCTTCTAGGAGTCTTCCTCCCTGTCGCACCCCCGGGCGTGTCGGTGAGCAGGGCGCTTCGCCTGAGACTTCCCCACCTAATATGACCCTGAAACTTAAGATCGGCAGTCGTTTCACGGATGGAGGGCGGGCCGTTTTCAAAACTTGGCCCCCGCATGAGCACCACGCACATTCGTCTGAACAGTTTGCAGCAGCTTCCAGCATGGAGGGCAGGCAATTTTTAGCATGGGGCCTTCGCTTTAGCGCCGCGCACATTCGTCTTCAAAGTTTGCAGCAACTTCAACGATGGAGGGCGGGCAATTCAAAGAATGAGGTTCGCGCCTCAGCACCGCGCGTATTCCTCGTAAAACATGTGAAACGGTTTCAACGATGCAGGGCGGTACTTTTTCACACTGGGTGTAAAAGGAACTCTTTCCGTCACGACGTCGGCACTGGCCTTCTGGCACCGCGTAAACAGTTCAACCTTCACCCAGGGTCACACCCTTTGATGAACCTGACCCAGGCCCACACCCTGCGGGCGCCGGCCCGCAAAAACTGCAGCCGCAACGCCCCTCGGCATTGTGGGGCGCCCACCAACCTCCGCCATAGAACGCCCGAGCCTGGGCACTTGCATGGGCACGTTAAGATTGGGGGCCCCAAACCGTGTGGTGGCTGACTGTGCGGTGACCTCGAAATCCTCAAGGACCTCACCGAGCGGTCCGTCTCCGCATGGTCTTCTGAACATGTTCTTAGGGTGGAGGCATTAGGGTGAAATCCATATATCGGCTTTTGCACCTCAAATATGAATCCGTCTTGTGGCTGGATGACTTTAGGGGTGAAGCTTGTGTTGTGCAGAAGCCTGTGAATATGCACCGCCTGGCTTCTTCTACGACGTCACGGTTGCGCACGCACGTGATCAGGCACCGCTGATGGCTCGCACCCGGAAATCCTTCAAACTAGGCTTTGCCGCCCAGCCGATGTCACTCGTGGGTTGATCGTGCCTCGACTAACCCACGCTCAACGCATCTGCGGATGGCAGGCGGGCCCGACCTCTTGACGTTGTCTGAACTGTTTTTCAAATGTTTCTGGCGCCCCGTCCCTGATTTTCTGGGTTGTTCGTTATTGATTGGTTGGCTCGCTGGGTAGTTGACCGGCGGATGGAGTGTTGGGCTGGATCGTTGCACGGATGGTTGGTTGGGTGGCTGGCTGATTTTCTGGGCCCCCGAGCACGCGACTGGCGCCAGACAGGTGAACGGGCACGCGACTGGCGCGCGGCAAGTGTACGAGCACGCGACTGGCACCCGACGGGTGAAACATCACGCGACTAGCGCTCGGAAGGTCAGTCCGGAATTATAGAACCGTTTTTGCGTTCTAAAATTCTCTTCGTCGTTGTATAATGTTTTTGGTCGTTCTAGAATCTGTTCTTGCTTGTGCTTTATACTATGCGAGATTCTGGAATTTGGTGTTGCGCTCTAGAACTATTTTGCTGATCTAGAAGTCGCTTTGCGGTTCCAAGATTTCGTTTTGCGCTCTAGAAGTCGTTGTGCTGTTCTCAAACCGCCTCTGGCCGTTTGGCAGGAAACGCATGGGAAAAACGGCGGGGGTCGGGATTCGGAGGCCCATTGCAGGGCGGCGGGGTGGCCCCGAGTGGAGCCCCCGAGCGGGCTTCGGAAGAAAAAAATGCGCACGTTTGCGGGGCCATCGTGGTCCAGCTTGGTGACATGGCGGACAGGGGCCTGGATTGAGAGAGGACGACTCTAATTGAGGTGCTGGCGACGGCGTGGGCGTGGTCAAGGGACGATTGCTCGTGGATCCCAGAAAGGTGATGCGTCGCCTGATGCGATGAGCGCGCGCGGGCGGATGATGTGATGATGCGGGGGTTGGAGGGGGACGGGGGAGAGAGGGAGGCAGAGGAGGGAAAATATCACCCTTGGAGGAGAAGGTGCAAACGGAGGCGGAGGCACTGATGGGGGTGGAGGCGGAAACGGGGGTGCAGAAAGCGGAGAAGGAAAGCACGGGGCAGAGGGGGAGGGGAATTGCTGGGTAGCGATGTCTTGGGAGAAACGGCATTTCAGATTTCACCCATTGCCCTCCACCCAAAGAAATGCTCGGAAGAATCTTGGGACCTCGGAAGCCCCAACCGCCCGTGACATCCTCGGAAGACGACCCGAGTCCCAGATCCGTGCGGACAACCAGGATCCCCACTGACTCACCACACGATGTGGTCACTGCGCTGAGTGTGTAAGAGGCAGGCGGACCTACCTCGCTTCTTGACCACCCTCGCTACCAAACGGGAACCAGACCATACCGAGCTAATCGTGGGGTGGCCCGCAACGGTCAGGCTGCTCGACGAGAATGCGCGTAGTGCGAGCTGGTTTCCCCGCAACCCCCAAAGACTCACCACACCAGCCCTCGGAATGTCTGGCTGTCGGGCCAAAAATCGGGTCTCCAGCGGCCGTTTGAGACGACCTCGGCACCTCTGGAACGCTTTCGGCGAGGCGCAGCTGCTGGGACGCATCCCGTGTAGGAAAACCACCAGGAAGACAACAAACGCTACCGAAAACCCCGAATCCGCACTGACTCGCCACACGGTGTGGTGACCGCGTACCTGGGGGCGTCGCACGGCTGGGCGGAACTTCTTCATGTTCGCGGCCGCGCACTCGAGCGCGTCGCACACCTGGGGCGGGCGCGCCGTCCGGATCACGGCGTGAGGGCCGAGGGCGGATTCTGCACAAGCGCTGACGGCGAGCCCAGGGGCGACGGCAGAGGGGCAGGGCATTCTCCGAAGCGCTGCACAAGCGCTGGCGCGCAGAGGGGCGGGCCTTCTCAGGAGGCTCGGGAGGCCTCTGCCCTGCGGAACAGTGCTCTGCCTCATGCGAAAATGCAGACGGCTTCTCGAGATCGCCAGAGGGCTTCTGAGAAGCCCCGCCGCCCGCTGAGAAGGTCTGCCCCCTCCTTCTTTTTCTGGTTGATCCGCCGAGCTGAAAGAGCAAGAGAGAGAGAATGTATATTCATGTGTATGTGCGTTAACACACATATGCATATATAATGCATGTATAGAGGTAGTGATACCAGTGTGCATATACATACATAAAAAGAGAGAAGTACAACAACATACATCAAGCAAGCAACAACCTGTCAGGAGGCAACGCTTGGGGCCTCGTCATGCGAGCGACTACGGTCAGTTAGGCCCTATGACGAGATTAAGCCCATTTAAACCGAATTAGGGCGGATGGGCATGGGTTGGTCCGGACTATGCCAGACTAGGGCAGTTTTCGACCACGGGAACATCTGCGTCGATGTTGCATGTATCCTTCCAGGAGTCGCATCCGAAGAGAGGGGGAGAAACCAGGCAGCAAGCCGACTCTCTATGGCGCGTCATCGTCACATCCATCGACAACATCATCAACAGCATGCTGAAAACCATCATCACCAACACCACAACCATGATCATCGCCATTAT
This sequence comes from Prorocentrum cordatum, assembly GCA_963575745.1. Taxonomy (NCBI): domain Eukaryota; class Dinophyceae; order Prorocentrales; family Prorocentraceae; genus Prorocentrum; species Prorocentrum cordatum. Next base: position 61,164 of record CAUYUJ010022541.1, read on the forward strand.
GATCATCATCGCAACCTCCGCCATCAACGTCATTATCATCACCAACACCACCATCATCTCCGTCATCATCATCTTTACCATCACCGACCATCACCACCACCACCATCTTCATCATCGTCGTCGTCCCCATGAATACCATCATCACCATCATGTCACCATCATCATCGTCATCATCATCATCATCATCATCATCATCATCATTATCATCGTCCTGAACGTCATGAGCATTAGCATCACCAGTAGCAGGAGCAGCATCATCATCAACATCAGCAGCATCATCATCGGCATCATCGTCGCCATCATCATCAGCATCAGCATCAGCAGCATCAATAGCAGCATCAACATCAGCATCACCACCATCATCAGCATTATCGCCATCATCAGCAGCATCATCACCCTCACAAACATCAGCAGCAGCATCGTCCTTGTCCTCGTGCTCGCCATCCTCCTCCTCCGCCACGGCCAACAGCCCGCTGGCGCTGTCGCCCGCCGCCATGGCCGCGGAGGCCGAGAGAGCGGAGGGCAGCGGGAGCGGGCAGGCCGAAAAGGCGCACAGCTCCGGAGGCCCCTGGGGAAAGGTCTTCCCTTGGTATCTGTTCGGCGGCGGCGACAAGAGCGAATAGCCCGGGGGCGAGCATTGCACGCATTTGCTGGGAAGCCTCATCCACAGAAATGGGTCATCGGCGCCCCTGGGCTAGTCGCTAGCATCGTCGCCTCCGCCCTGTTCCATGGGAGCCTGCGCTGCCCCCGGCGCTGTCAGATTCGGACCGGATTCCGACCAAATTTGGAACACATTTGGGAACGGAGTTGGGCCGGCCGGACTCGCCCTTCACGAGGGAAGCGAGAAGAACGAGTACGGGGGAGAGGGACAGGAAGGGCGAGGAGTAGCAGGAGGGAGGGCCAAGTGCGATCCGACTGCTGTCCACATGCAGGAAGACGCTGGCCAAGGCTGACGTCGGATCTCTGGGACGAGGCCCGAGGGTGCGATCGGCCGCGGGGACGGAAGCACGGACAGCCAGCGCGATGGCGCGAGGCAAGGGGCACGGGGAAGGCAGGCAAGCCAGCAGGAGGGACAGAGCAACACGCGCAAACAACAACCTGAAACGTCCGCGGACAGCAGACGTCCGCCGGCGTGCGGTGCGGGGATGGGCCGGGCGCTGTCGGAGATCTGCTGTCGGCGCAGGCTTCCGATTTGCTACCCAACCTTTCTATAGTTTTGGGTTCTTGTTCTGAAGAGACAGAGCCCCGCGTCTCCTCTTACTCCTCCTCCTCCTCCTCCTCCTCCTCCTCCTCTTCCTCCTCCTCCCCCTCCCCCTCCGCCCCCATCTCCCTCTCCTCGCCCCTCCCATCCCTGACTCTGCCCTCTGCACAAATCAACAACTTCGGCACACACCTCCCACGTTTCGTGCCCCCATCTAGAGATACACCCACCGCCCACATGGTGCCGCCCGCATGCATCGAGGGCACCATTTTCGGCACACCCTTCACACGCTTCGTGGCCTCATAGGAAGCTCCACCCAGGGCCCCACATGGTGCCGTCCGCATGCGTATCCGCCACCCATGTCGGCATTTCCCTCACACGTTTCGTGGCCACACAAGGAGCTTCACCGAATGCCCAAATGGTGCCGCCCGCATGCGTCACCGCAAAACATTTCGGCACACCCCTCACACGCTTCGTGGCCCCATAGGGAGCTCCACCCAAGGCCCCACGTGGTGTCGCCCGCATGCGTCCCCGCCGCCTATGTCGGCACATCCCTCGAACGTTTGGTGACCCCGCAAGGAGCGTCACCGAATGCTTAAGCGGCACCCTCCGCAAGCGTTGTCGCCACCCATTTGGGTACACCAGTTAAACATTCAGTGCTCCCGAGGGGAGCTCCACCGACGGCTGGAGTGGCGACGTGTGCATGCGGTCCCCGACCCATTTCGGCACACTCCTCACACGGCTCGTGGCCCCACAGGGAGCTCCACACAATGTCACAATGCCACCGTTCGCATGTGTTCCCCCACAACCATCCCCTACGCTCCGTGGCCCCAGAGGCAGCTCCAGAAAGGCCCCATGAGGAGATCCACTGAAGGCGATATTCACAACGACGAAATTGCCCCTGTGATCCGATCTGGCCTCTGAACCGGTGGAGGGCGCGTGATGCGAAAGCATTGCTCGGAGTCCCTTTGGAGCGGTACGGACGGCTGGCGCGCTGCTGACGGGAGTACCGCCAGCGGGGATGTATACGCACTGAAGACAGGACTGATCGATGTTTAATGGGCATTCTCTGAGCTCATCAGGATCGCTGGGAATTGCCTCTAAAGGGGCGTGACCGCCCAAAAATGGTCCGCTAAAAAAAACTCCATCCTCCTATCCGCGCCCACGATGGATATGCTGCCTCTGGCAGTGACATGGGCCTCAAAACGATCAGTCGATGGAAGCGATGGAAAGCCCAAGGGATGCGCGAATGCGCTCATAAGTTTACTTGTATGGAGAGGGGGGGGGGGGGGGGCGAGGCCCGAATGGAAATCTGCACTTTACGCACGTCGTGACCCACCTGCACGCCGTCTCGGCCAGGCATCGACTGAAGTGGCGGCGGAGGGCGGGGGCGAAGTGCCGCGCGGGTAACCGTGCCAGGGCGTAGACGGCGCGCCCTCTCGGCGAGGCGGGGCGGGGTAGATTTGGACGCCCGACATGGGTACCGAAAAAATGGGTACGATGCCCAACAACAAATGTTGTCCCAAACCAACAGCGGCCGCTGTTGGGCAGGCGGCCTCCCGTCTCAAACGTACACAGGCCGCGGCGACACCGACAGCGAGTCCTGTTCAAAATGAACAGGAACCGCTGTTGGGCATCGTACCCATTCTTTCCGTACCCATTTCGGGCGTCCAAAGTAGAGGTTTGGGGTCTGGGCCGGGGGAGCCGGGGGGGCGGCGGCGGGGGGCAGCAGCCGCGGCGCGCGAGAGAGGGGAAGACAGCCCGCGGCGGGCGCCTCCCCGCTGCCGAGGGTGAACTCCAGCACCTGTGGTGGGCGTCTCTTGGGCCCCTTGAGCATCCTCCTTCTTGTCCTCGTCTTCCTGCTCCTCCTCCTCCCCCTCCCGCTCCTCCTCCTCCTCCTCCTCCTCCTCCTCCACCTCCTCCTTGTCCTCATCCGCTTCCTCCTCCTCCTCCTCCTCCGGGCCCAAATGCCGAGGGTCAGGGAGGTCGGACCATGCTGCCGTCGTTGCTGTTGAGCTCTCTTGTCCGAGTATCCGCCACCGTGGCCAGGGGGGCAAGCAAGCCTACCTCGCCCTTGACCACCCTCGCTCTCCCAAGAGATACCGAGCGGTGCCCAACTGCGGCCCGTGCTGGTCGGGCCGCTCGACGAGGAGGCGCGCGGTGTGGCTAGGTTTTTTCCCTGGAAGCGGAAGCGGGGCAGGTAATTCACGCTCTGAGTGGCCACGAGGCACGGAGCGGGCGTGTGCTCGGGCCCTCCGCCTGAGCCCCCTGCCAGGAGAGCCCAGAATCGAATCGACGAGTCGGATCGGCGATCGAAATGAATCGGATCGGCGGAAATCGGCAGCCGAGTCGGGAAGAGTCGAATCGGCGGAAATCGGCAGCCTAGTAGGCCTTCGTGAAGAACTCTGGGCCAAGACCGGAATCCGAAATCGGAATCGGAAATCATCGAAATCGAAATCGGATCGAACCGGAGGGATCGAAATTGGCCCTGCCCTGCGCCTCCGTCCTCCAGTCCCGGGGAGCTTCTCTTGCGCGGGCACGCCGTGCGAATACTGGCGAACAAGCGAACACTAGCGTGCAGTGCCTTTCGACTTGCGTGATTTCCGCGCCCCCCCGGGTTTGCTTCAGGCTCAGCCACACCCCCCCCCCCGTCCATGCAAGTAAACTTGCCAGAGTTGGGCGTGGCTTAGTGGGGGGGTCATAAATGGGGGGGTCAGAAACGGTCCCCTTTCGTGCCCCTTTCGGGCCCCTCCGGAGCCCCAGGGGGCTCGTTTAGGTACCGTTATTTGGGTACCTTTTCGGACCACCCGCGACACCCCCCCATTTATGACCCCTCCATTACGCAACGCCCAACAGAATTTTAAAAAACAGGCTCCGGCCCAGACTCCCGGGCCTGGGCGCGTGCCCCCCCCCCCCGGGGCCCCGGGAAGAGCGCCGCGTCAGCGCGCGGCTGCCGCGGGGCGCCCGGGGAGGGCGGGCCCGGAGGGCCCCGAGAGGCCCCGCAGGCGGGCCCAGGAGGGCCCCGAGCTGCCAAAGAAGGCGGGCCCGGAGTTCCCCAAGTTGCCGATTGCAGAGAGGCCCGCAGGACGGCCCAGGAGGGCCCCGAGTTGCCAAAGAAGGCGGGCCCAGGAGGGCCCCGAGTTGCCGCTTGCCCCATTACGCCAGAGATGGCATTCGGTCGGGCCTGTCCTCCTGCAGGGGGATCTCGGACGACAAATAGAAAATTGTCAAAAAATGTCAAAACGTGCTAGAATAATAGTCCAGTTTTTTTGCATATTTTTGCAAATTCCTCCCGTAGAGGGACAGGCCCGACTTAAAGATAGCCTCCGCACGGCCCACGAGGCCCCCCAAGGCGCCCCCAGGAGTGCTCCGAGAGGCGTCCCAGGCCCCAACACGCGAGGCACCACTGCTTCTCTTCCGGTGCCTGACGGTGTTGGGCCTGCTCGCCTTTTCGCATCTCCGACGCTCCAGGACGGCCCAAAAGGCTCCACAGATCCCCTCCCGACGACCCAAGATCAGAGCCCCGAATCATCAGGGGTAACTCGGGTCAGGGCTAACTCGGGTTCGTTTTTCGGGAATCCGAACCCGAGTTATCCCGGACCCGAGTTACCCCGGATAATTCGGGCGTCCAGAGCCCCGAATCATCAGGGGTAACTCGGGCGTCCAACAAGAGGGCCTCAGGGGACCCCAAGACGGCCCAAGAGGCCCCAGGCTGGCCCAAGAGGCGCCCAAGACGGCCCCAGAGGGCCCCAAGACGGCCCCAATAAGGGGGCCCCGATGGGGAGCCCGAAAGGATCTTTCGAGCCCTCGGCCTGGAGGGGACCCCAGGAGGCTCCAAGAGGCCCCCAAGAGGCCCCGAAGAGGCTCCAAGAGGCCCCAAAACTGCTCTCAAGAGGCACACATGAGGCCCCTAAGAGGCTCCCAAGAGGCCCCCAAAAGCGCTCCGACGAGAACCGAAGAAGCATCCCTGAGAACTCTGACCCACAACCCAGACACGGTGGCGGGGTGGGCCGAAGGCCATTCGATCCGCCTCCCCCTGTTGGCTTGCCACAAGGGTGCCTGGCAAGCTAGACCTTACCAACTAGGTTTTCGCTGTTTCAAATGAACTCCGGCCCAACGCGCCGGCCGCACGGAAGGAAACGGAAAGCACCTCAACGTGCGCAAAAATCCACCAAGACGGCTTAATATGGCCTCCAAGACGGCCCACGAGAGTCCGATATGCCTCCGAGTCCGTCCAAGGAGCCTCCAAGACGCCCCAAGAGGCTTCCAAGACGGCCCAAGAGAACTCCAAGAGGTACTCCAGGAGGGCCCGAAATGGCCAAACTGATTGACTTCCCGTAGGTGTTTGAAGGATTTTACCCTTTGCTTCTTTTCGGCCTTCCAACTGCTCAAGACTGCCCAAGAGGCCACCAAGACGCCCAAGATGGCCTCCAAGACGGCCTTGAAACGCCCCAAGAGGGACCCGAGTCGGTTCAGAGAGGCATCCAAGACTGCTTCCGACAGCGTCAGACGGGCCAAGAACGCCCTAAGACGGTCCAAGAAGCCCCCAAGAAGCCTCAACAGGCACCCAGAAAGCCCAAGGAGGCTTCCAGGGGGCTCCTCCTCCTCCTCTTCCTCCTCATCCTTCTCAGCCTCCTCCGCCTCCTCTTCCTCCTGTCCTCCTCCTACCCTTCTTCTTTTACCGGCGCGTGTTCCCCGAAGGGTGTTCACAACGGCTGTGGGAACACATGGTCCGATGCTTGGCAGAGCCCCGGACACAACTTTCGGCCACAGGGGCGATTCCAAAAGGCAGGAGGCGGCGGTGACTCGCCGTAGGCGTCTTCGATTAAGTATAATTGATCCCCTCCTCAGGTGCTCATTGAAATCGTAAGTCGAAGTGCCCCTTCCCAGGGCTCGCACCCTGTTTTCTACAGGAGGAAATTCTTGGGCCTGCAAGCTGCAGTGTTGCCCGCCGAACTACTACAATAGCGGCTCTGGCCTGGCGCTTCCTCGCAATTGATTGAAACTCTCGCTCTCGCGCGAGGCTTCCTTTCGATTTACCCAAGACTCGCGCTCTCGCTCTGGACTTCCTCAAAGTTGCTGGGGAATCGTGCTATCGCGACAGGACTTTCTGGTGATTCGTGCAAGACTCACGCTTCAGCGACGCTCTCGCCCGACCCGCCCATCAGGGACCGCAATCGCCCCTCGCTGCCCTCTGCCAGCCTTGGGTGCTACTCGCTGCCCTTCGTTGTCCCCTAATCGTCTTTCGCGGCTCAATCGCTGCCCTCGTGGCCGCCTGGATCCGCGTCGTGGCCTCCCTTCCCGCACTCCTTTCCTCCTCGCTCTCTCTCTCTCTCTCTCTTTTTTCATGTCTCCCTCGTCTTCCTGTTTTAGGGTCTGCGCCGTCTAACTACACGTGGCAGGAAGGGAAAATACGCTCTCAAGAAGGGTCAGATCGAAGAGGAAGAGGATGGGTATCGAGTGTGTGGTATAAGCATGTTGGTTGACACGCGAACAAGTGACAACGAACCATCTTGAAATGAGTGAGCGCTCATTCCAAAACGTCAAATTCTGCTGACCCTCTCCGGTGCCCATTGTCGTCTTTCAATGGAAGTGCCCCTTCTGGGGCTCGAGCCATGTCTTTTACAAGGGACCAGATGGAGAGGATGAGGCAGGGCGAATGAGGACTGTGGACAGGGGAGCGTGCCCCACCTCCTCGGGCCCATTTGCGCCCCCCTTCTCCGCTCCTCCTCCGCTCCCACATCCCTCGTCGATGACGTTCCTTGTGCGGCCCACACCCTCGTACATTACGCAATATTCGCGTCTCCGAAGCCATACAACTGGTAAATTACACTACGTTTGCGAGCCCGAAGCCATAAACCATTGTAAATTACGTTATATTCGCGTATCCGCAGCCATAAACCGTCGAAGTACAACACCGAATTCAAAAATATCATCAGAATCTCAATTTGCCTTGCCGACTACTCATCGTCTTCGCGTGAAGTCCCGACGCTGTTTCATGGCGGAGCCAAGGCCTCATGATTTCGCTAGCCAAGGCCTCATGATTTCGCTCTTGCATTGCCCATTATCCGAGAGAGGGGGCCGGCGGCAGGGGGCGAAGGAAGCCCTTACGGATATGCTGTGTCGTGCCTTGGACACTGAATTACTGATCAAAGGCGGCATCAACGGCCCCGCTGGACTCCCCAAACACTTCCTCCTATGGGTTCCGATCTTGCCCCACCTCCACTGGAGAAGTGCGTCTTGTTTCTGAACATGCGACGCCCATCGAAACAAACCAGACGGCGTCATAACTCCAGGCTGCCTGACGGGCTATGTCAACATCTTTGGATAACTACTGCCCTAGACAATTCCGTCCGTGGATAGCTATCGTCATGGAGGAAGCCATAAACCAATTATCCGAACAGATCTGGATTCCACCATGAAAGTAAACTCGTCCACCATTGGAACAACACGACGACGACGAACATGCAAGCGGGTAGCCTGGCTCGCAAAGCCCGGGACCAGCGCGTCAGCTTGCCGCGCGTCATCCACACTTAGTGTCACCTGGGTGGCTTCAGGCAGCTGGATGGTGCGTAGATGAAAGCATCGGAGGGACCACAACGAGCATGTGCCACCTCTTCGCTAAGCATGGTCGCGGCAACACGACTTCTGACCTGGAAGGTGAAGCAGATAAGCAAGCAATTGGAGACACCTGTAATCGAACTCGTCGTCTGGCCGCCAGCTTGACACTTGATTGGTGCATCTGCATCTGTGCATGGCGCGGCAATCCACAAACTCCTCCTGCTCCCCCTGGCTTCCTTCACCCCTCCGCACCTTCACCGCTAAGGAGATAGGAAAGGTCAAACCCGCGCGCCGAGCCTAGAAACGACGCTTCTTAATACGTCCCAATGCCAAATCCCCACGGCCCAACATCGGTGCGATTCCATCAGCCCGACCAATGCGGATACGGGAGAGTTCCACCGACTTGAATGGCACATCCTGCGTACATGCGGCTCTGTCGAGCCTCGTGCCGCGTCGCGCGGCGTGAAGAGCCCGAACGGGTGGGGCACCATGGCCTGGCCAGCGGCGTCGTTTTCTGGCCCACGCTCCGAGGGAAGGGAGGGTGCAAAGCTGGGGTGCGGCCTCGCCCACCGTAACATCTGCCCTCACTGCGCATCCACCTTTTTCAGCCTCCTGTCGCGCGGCGGGCCAGCTGGTCTGGTGAAGTCTGGTGCAGGTGGAGTCATGCCTGCTTCTTGGTTGCTGGTGGGGATACTGCGCAAGCTGTGCTCGTATATACTGCATACTGCTGACAGGGGGGCGAGACAGCAGCCCGGTAGAATATGGTCGCGGAGACAGAAGCTGACAAGTATCGGTGCCTCGCCGAGATCCCTACGGCGACATGGTGATATCAGGCTGGCGCAACATCATTAGTGCCACGACGCGGAACCATTGGCGTGGTCCAAACAAGAATCAGCCACAATGCGGCTTCGAAACAACGAAAGGGTCTCGTCAAGGCCATGACTCAGATTACGTCCGTCACCAACACCGAATCGGATGCATAACTACCCAACCAATCCCACATACATGAAACACCGGCGACAACTACACAAAGGTGGCGGCACGGTAATGTCGCCTTCGAAGCCTCCGTCGGTGTGGCATAACCCTCGCCATCTCGAGTTCGCTTCTTGATGACGGCACCGTCTTTCCTGAAGGAGATGTCGCTCGTCTCGAAAATCTCCTAAAACACGGGATGCGCAGAGAGACACATGGAGGACACAAACACAGACACACCCACACAAACAAGCCAAAAATAGCGAGCGTGAAATAGCCCTGCGGCTCTACAGACGCGTGTATGTATTTAAGTAGCCTCGCGAATCATGGAGTTCAGGCAGAATGTAGTACACGCTAGCCAACGTGGACCCCATCAGACAAGACTTTCGCACCCTCGACATGCAGTACAAACGTTGCAAGCTTATCACGTGGCCAAAGCTGTGTGGCGCACGGTACATCTGTGGTGCCACCAGCGTTGTGCAAGCTGTGTGTTGAGAGCTATGTGGTGGAAGCTGGGTGGCCACAGGTGTGCGACTCAAGCTGCGAGATGCAATGTATGTGGTGCTGACTATGTAGTGCGAACTATGTGGTGCACCCACCAGGCGAGACGTCCAAGAATTGCCGAAGGGCGGCCGCCGGCTGGAAACCAAGCGGAACAGCAGCACACCCATCCAATGCACAGGGCGCCAGTGAGGCGGCAAAAAGCGGACATTAGGGGTCCCCAAACGGTGCGGTGACAGTCCGTGCGTTCCGTCACCGCACGGTTTTGGGACCTTGGAGACCCCAATCGCCCGAGACATCCTCGGAGAGCGACCCTAGTCCCCCAACCATGCGGTCATTCCGAATCCACACTGACTCACCACACGGTGCTGTCACCGCATCGTCTGGAAACCCACCGGGCACCAAACAAAACCCCGGCACACCCGTGAAAGTGCTGAGCGGGAGCCATCATATCTCCTGATGTGGAAACACTGCTCCGGGAATCCATATGTTCCAGCGACTGCAGTCGTGCGGGCGATCTTCGTTCGAAAAGTGTGGCATACAAAATATGAAACTGAATGAGACTGCGTACAAGTTGTGCGCGCGAGTCCCAAACTTAAGAACTACAAGTGCAACTCGCGCTATGATGTGCCAGAGGATAAGGAACAGCATGTGCCAGAGGACAGGGGAGACAGCACCAACTATGGCGAGAACGAAAGCAAGAGACTCAGGCTTATGTCAAGACGTTGTGCAGAGTTACTTACGCAGGACAAGAGATGTTTCTCTTGAGGTGAAAATGGGCATGAGGAGTTCGCGAGACAACGTCAGCGCCGCCGAATGGACGGCAACCGGACGAGCTGTTTGCAGCAACCGGGGGGGGGGATGTATGTATTCATGTTGAATGGGGCCCGCTCGCGCGGGAAGTTGATGGGAGTGCGCGAGACGACGCAGGGCCCATCGTGGAAAATTGATTACCGAACCCCCCTCCCCCATATAATCTTAGCACGCGCGGTTTGCGGGGTCCGCGGATCCGATTTTTTCCGGTCCCCTGGTTTACTTAAAAAATGAAGCTTTAATACAGGGTACCAATCGGATCCGCCGTAAAAAAAGAGACCGGACACGGATCCAGCTAATCCGAAATCGGATCCGTAAGGACAGAAATCGGATCCACCGAAACAAACACCAAAGCCACATTTGAATCCGCGCGAACTTCATGGGATCCGACGGCGGTTATCTCTTACGGGCCTGCTCAAGACTTCACACCGTCGTTCGGGGCCCAAGAGGGGAAAACTTTCGTCCTGGGGATGTAGCAACTCATGTGTGCAATTATGCGCAGTCTGAACCAGGCCCAAGCGAGACTAGAGTGGAGTTGCCGCCAAAGGACTAATCCCACCACTTATGTGTGGAATTGTTGTCTGGTAGCCTGGCTACTTGGGCAACCCCCAACCACAGGAGGAGAAATTGTCACACACACACACACACACCTGCACCTGTTGAGAAATGCTGGATACGCAGAAGTGTCCTGCAACTTGATGGTCACCTCCACGCCATCGGACCAATCTTCACATGAATAATATTTGGTACACCTGGGACCAGCACTACCATGCGTAATACGAATCACCTTCCCTCATGACATTCATCCCCCTACAACCTCCGATAATCTCTAGACATCCCACTCACGAACAAAAAGACACCGGCCGTTCCGACTTTCCGTGATGCCAAGTACCAGACAGAGCTGTGTTCCTCGGCGAGGAAAAGGGTGATGGATGAGTTGACGACGATGACGATCACGACGATGACCACCATGACCACACCCGCTGCGACAATGATAACTACGACCACGACCACGACCACGGCGACCATGACCACGACGACCGATCGACCACGGCGACGACGAAAGCGGACGACGACCACGGGCACGGCGACGACCACGTACGACGACGGGTGGACGACGACGGACGGACGGGACGGATGGGCGACGACGACCGACACGACGACTGACGACGGCGGCGGCGAACGTCAGCGACGACGACGGCAATTGGACGCGGCGCGCCTGAGCAGGGCCTCCTCGCCCTTCTTCATGCCCTGGAAGGGCGGGTGGCTGCCCGTTGGGCGGATGGGGT
>CAUYUJ010022541.1:80000-122157 GCA_963575745.1 Prorocentrum cordatum
CGACTGCGACGACGGTGGCGAGGAGGGTGACCTCGACGGTTCGAAGACAACTCCTGGGAGGTCTTCGTGAGAACGATGAGGGGCCACTATGCCGGATTGGCCTGACCTGAGCCCAGGATCAAGCCAGATTGCAAGGGTTGAATCTGGATTCGGCATGTTTTCGACCACGGACACACCAGCACCGGTGCTTAACTTAGCCTCTCAGGACTTGCATCCTAACGACGGCGACGAAGGCGGCGACGACGGCGGGGGATGACGGCCAGAGGGAGGGACGGCGGGAGCGGCAGGCAGGTACCACTCGGGGAGCACAAGAAATCCCAACAGGCCCTTGCGCCCGAGTTGCTCAGGGAGTTTCCCCTACCAGTCCCCCTGCTTCTCCTTCGGGGATTCGTGTTATCAATGTTCCCTACCAGCTATCACCCCCCAAGGCGACCGGCAGCCAACCAGGACCAATGCGACCCTCCCCCGTCCCTCTATCAATAAAAACCATGCGAAGCGGAGTTTGGGGCAGAATCTTGGGTCATGCTCGTGGGTCCCGCGAGCACTTTGTATGGCTTTTATTTACAGGGGCGGCGGGGGCGGGGTGCCCTCATATTGCCTGCCTTGCGAACGGCCACCATCCCTGTTAAAAACAAAACACCATGCATTTCGCGGCTAAATCTGGATCATGCGCGGCCACCCCGCCATCACTGTCCATGGGTGTTTGACAAGGACCGCGGGGGTGCTGGCATATTGCCAAATGTGTGCAGTTCCACCAAACACCATGATGGCCTCCCCGCCGCGACCGCGCACTGGTCCCCAACAAGGATGGAAGGGGTCCGACACGTTTCCCGATGTGTGCTGCCACGTGAGCAGGCACACCTGACACACTCTGCGCGTGCCCTAGACGTGGCGCGCCTGGTGCGGTTGGACCATGCGGCACACATGGCGCACGTGGAATACGTGGCGCATTTGCCGCGCGAGGCGTGCCTGGCACGCTTGAGCCCCAGGGGTGCATGGCGCACTTGGAGCGCCTGGCACGCGTGGAGCAACTCATCCCATCGCGCACATGCGGTCTGTTTTGGTTATCAGAAGCTGCCAAACCATAGGGGACCGCTGACCATGCTGAGGCCCGGGTGCTACTTATGTGTTGGGAGAGCTGGTGGGAGTGAGCGAGGCAGCGTGCGGGCGGGGAAGGTGTCTTGACCCCTCTCTACACCCCTGGGAACGCGGCTTGTCAGAACATCCCAAATGGGCTCGGCGAGAAGGCCACATGTTGGCCCCCCCCCGGCCCCCCGAGGGGGGTGAGGAAGGGGGGGGGGGGGGGGGGGGGGGGGGGGGGGACTCAAAATATGGTGCTATTTAACGACTGGGGTTTCTTTAGTTTTTCCGTGCAACAAAGCAGACGTATGCGATCTGGTTGAGAAGAGAAACTGTTCTCACACACAACGACAACCAGTGCGAACATACGCGTTCAAGTTGCGAAGGATCAGTGATACCTACATCGCAGATGCTGGGCGCTCGCGAGTAATATTTGCGTTGGAGGGCAGCAGGGCCTGGTCTACTGATTCGTTCGCCGTTACTGCATGTTTCATGCGGGGCGCGAAATGAAAAGGTGCCTCTGCTAAAAGAAATTGGGAAAACTGGGCCAGCATATCATGCTCTGCAAAAGTATGCGACTGGTCACCATGGCATTTCGATAAGAAGCCAATGAATAGTTTTGCCAACTTCGCGGCCGTGGCAATACACAGAGCATGTCGTTGAGTTTGCCACATTACGTTTCTGTAAAAGGCCTTCAGCTGCTTGTGGAATACTTCGTTGCGAGTCGTTCCAAATATCACATCATAGTTTGCGTTGTTGGCGACGTATTTGCAAAAGTTCTGAATGGACCCCAGCTCCCGCGCCGTCGTCGCGTGTTCTAAGCTGCTAAGCACTGTGGCATTCTTCGATGTTTTGCGTTGCGTCATGTCGGGGTGCGTTGCGCAAATCGCTGCCAAGTCCTGAACGAAGTCGGACATGAGGTCGTACGGCTTCTCCACGTATCTGCTGCTGTTTCGGATGCGATCGTGCAAGCGCCTCGCATCTGACGGCCTCATAGCAGCGATTGCGGTCGCCAGTTTGGAAGGTTCCGCGCGGCCATCACTACACTGGAAATAACGAGATCTGCCGAATCCCCCGAGGCGAAGTTTAGCAATGCATCTACGCACGCAGGAAGAGAACACCGTCGTCCTCTCGTTGGACGCCTGCTCGACCTTGAGGGTAATGTGCAGCAGGTCTTTGCTGACGCACTTTAGGTTGGGGAACGTGGCGCGCAACTGGCTGCACTGATCCAAAGTCGAAGGGAAACCGGAGCAAACCATCTGCACCTTCTCCGCGTCCTCCCTGCGCACTGCATTCCGAAGAGCGCGCACCTGCTGGACGGGGTCCTCCGACTTGGAACCGAAAATCTCGAGTATGCGGTCGTTGCACTGGACAGTAATGAGAACGCGCAATGGAGACCGATCATGCCCTGCGACTGCATCTTGCTTCTGTCCGTGCGGAACTTGGCACAGCACAGACATTAAAGACTTGTAAAATCCGTCCACGCCTAGAACGCGGACGTCGCATGCTGCGCGGCACCGTTCCACGGCGCGCCGAACACTGATGTGGTTGGCAACCTTCTCGTTTAAAGGGCATCCCAAAATGGAATGCTCCCAACGCTTCCCCGTTTGGAGCGCCCCAAACACGGGTGCAGTCAAACAGTGCGGTGTGTTGTTAACAAGGGGCATCCTAAAAAGGGATGCCCTCAACGCAGCGATGATTGAGGACATCTCAAACAAGAATGCCTTCAAACAGTGCGGGGTGATGTTGATAAGGCATCCCAAAAAGGGATGCCCTCAACACAAGGATAACCTTCAGCAAGCTCCTCTTGGGTTCTTTTGGTTCCTCACCGATCCCCTTCATATCTCTATGGGCTTCCTGTTGGCTCCGTCTCGACGAATCCCTTTTGTAACAAGTTTTCAAATGATTTCCTTTCGTGGTGGATAATAATACGATTTACCGTTGTAGAGGATTACAAATGGATTCCTTTTGTAACGAATTACATATTAATTCCATTGTGGGTGATTTCCAAAGGGATTCCTTTGGTGGCGGAATACAAAGGGGTTCCTTATGTGGCCGATTACAATTTGATTTCTTTTGTGACGAATTACAAATCAATTCCCTTTGTGGCGAATTACAAAAGGATTCCTTTTGTGGGGGATTACACATTGATTCCTTTTGTGGGGGATTACAAATTGATTTCTTTTGTGGCGGATTACAAATTGATTCTCTTTGTGGAAGATTACACATTATCCCTTTGTTGCGGATTACATAAGGATTCCTTTTGTGGGGGATTACAAATTGATTTCTTTTGTGGGGGATGACAAATTGATTCCTTTTGTGTCGGATTACAAATTGATTTCCTTTTGTGGAGGATTCCTATGAGGAAACCAAGGATAGAAATAAAACAAATCAATGAAAAGTGTGAGGAGTATTTTGTTTTCAATGTTTTTGGTGTCGGAGGCAAAGAAAAAATATGAAAACACATGGTTTCCAGCACCCAGAGCTCCAAAACACTGTGTTTTACCATGTGTTTGTATTTCCCAATGCGGAAAACAATATAAAACACAGCGTTTTTATCCACGAATGCTGAAAAACGCTGTGTTTTACAATGCTTTCGGCATCGGGAAATGCAAAAACATTGTAAAACATAGTGTTTTGAAGCTCTGGGTGCTGGAAACTATGTGTTTTCATATTTTTTCTTTACCTCAGACACCAAAAACATTGAAAACACAATACTTTTCATACTTTTCATTGATTTTTATTTTTTTTTCTATCTCTGGTTTCCTCCTAAGAATCCTCCACAAAGGAAATCAATTTGTAATCCGCCACACAAGGAATCAATTTGTAATCCGCTACAAAAGGAATCAATTTGTATTTCCCCACAAAAGGAATCCCTGTGTAATCCGCAACAAAGGGAATTGATTTGTAATCCTCCACAAAGGGAATCAATTTGTAATCCACCACAAAAGGAATCAATTTGTAATCCTTCATAGAAGAAATCAATTTGTAATCCGCCACAAAAGGAAACTCTCACCACCCAACGCCATCGCAAGAATAAGAAATTACAGATGTAAGCAAAGCGAAAGAAATAACACCGAAAAACCAAAAACAGCACATCGTTAAATAGAACCATATTTTGACCTTACAGGGGGGGGGGGGGGGCAAATTGAGCACAGCCCGTCTTTTGATCGATCTTCTCCAAGATGGCCCAAGAGGCTCCCAAGGGTGCCCCAAGACGGCCTCACGGAGTGCCCAGGAAGGCACCAAGAGGCCCCCACGAGGCTCCCAAGAAGCCCCCAAGAGGCTCCCAAGAACCCCCGAGGAGTCCCCAAGAGGCTCCTCCTCCTCCTCCTCCTCCTCCGCCTCCGCCTCCTCCACATTATCATCCTCCTCCTCCTCCTCCTGCTCCTGCTCCTCCTCATCCTCCTGCTCCTCCTCTTCCTACCCTCTACAATTTCACATTATTCTCAGCCGCTTGAAGCGACAAGTTATCATGCTCCAGCGCCTCGACCAAACCAACCAAACCAGCCAGCCATCAAGACCGGCCACGCCCAGGCCAGACTAAGCAGATCAACGAGACCAGCCACACCGACAAGACCAAAACCTGCCCTGCAACACAAACATAACATGCAAAGACATCGACTCTGTGAGACCAACCAGACTCAGAAAGTCAAGCCAGACAAGCCAGCCCAGCCAACCAACACCATACCAACCAGACAAATCATCCACTTGGACCAACCAACCTCATACCAGACCAGGCAGATCGACCAGACTAACAACATCAACCAGACCAAAACTGCATTCGAAGATACGCAGTGCAACAGCAAAAAACTGCAACGCACACAGGTCAGCAAGACCAGCAAGTCAAACCATCAAAATAGACCAACCATACCAATCACACCAGTCATACCAACATTGCACTGCAAACAAACCTGCAATGTCCAGACCACAGCCGCATGGCAAAAACGGCAATGCAATAAAGGCTGTTTTGATGTGGACGTGGTTGGCGCTACGCTGCACGCCTCTCACCTCCACGGGCCTCCTCAAACCACATTCGGCTCGCAGGCGGAATCAGAAACTTCAGCTCTAGCAGCGGAACCTGCTCATCCGCCACCTCCTCCTCGTCCTCCTCCTCCTCCTCGTCCTCCTCCTCCTCCTCCTCCTCCTCCTCCTCATCCTCCAATACACACATCTCCATTGTCGCCAATTGCGCACAACACGATGGGGTTCTGTTTGGAGGTCCAGGTCCCATATGACACGCGTCGGCGAATACAGATAAAACGCAGCGCAATGGGAAAGGATTGGTGGGAGGGGTTGGACGCCAGACAAGGCACGAGCGCAATGAGCTTGCCTCTTTCTCTCTCTACTCTCTCTCCTGATCATCCCTCCTTCTCCTCCCGCCACCTCATCCCTCCTCCTTGCTCCCCCCTGCCTCCCCTTCCTCCTTTGCCCCCCTCTCGCGCAGACGACTGGAGCAGACTTCGGGCACCCTCCCGCCCATTCCCGATCCCCCCGCCCCCTCCCACGCGCCCCGTCGGACGAGGCACCGCTGGCTGGGCGCGCACCGCGGCCGCCGTCTGCCGCGCGGCAGCCCCCGCCGCCGAGGTGGGCCACCACCCTCCGCGGACTCCCCTCTCCCGATATCCATGCGCCGCCGTGGTGCCCCCCCACCCCTATGGACCCCCTCCCCTTTCCCGATCTCAAACCGTGAGGAATCGCGAGACTCCAACGCGAGAGGTGGAATCCCAGCACACCGGGTGAGACCCCGACGGGTACGCACATCAGGACGTGTGAGATCCCAACGAAGCTTCTCCGAGCTTGCCAGGACAGGAGCTCGTCACTGTGAGATCCCAAGGGGTGAGCTCACTTCACCAGGCCAGATGAGATCCCCCCTCCCGTCCTGCATGGCGCGCGGAGCGCGTCAGGGGCCGCGCCGGGGGCGCCGCCCAGGGGGGGGGGCCAGGCGCCGATCCCAGAAATCCGCACGGACCGCCGAAGCTTCATGCTGTGGCGTTTTTTTTGCTTTTTTTGTTTCCCTCCTTCTTCGACAGGATGAGTCAGGATGAGATCCCCACCGGATGACGAGGCGCCCAACTGGCGCCCCGATGCGCGCGCAGCCCCGCGGCGGCCGTCCTTCGCGGGCCCTCCCGCCGCCACGGTGGCCTCGAGGCGCGGGAGCGCCGACGCGCGCCGGGCCGTCACTGCGGGTACGTCGCCGCTGTAGTCGGCGGTCGTCGTCGTCATCGCCGTCGTTCGACATCGTGGCGGTCGTTCGACGTTGTCGCAATCGTCGTCGTCGTCATCGCCGCCGGCGCCGCCGCCGCCGCCGTCGTCGTCGTCGTCGTCGTCGTCGTCGTCGTCGTCGTCGTCGTTGTCGTCTTCGTCCCCGTCTCCGTCGTATGGCATGGTCGTCGGTCGTCGTCGCCATCCGTCGTGATCGTCGTACGTCGACATGGAAAGAGGACCAGGAGCTCGGAGAGGAGAGGAAATGACTGAGGAGGAAAAAGAGGAAGAAACGTAAGGGGGGCAAGAGAAGCAGCGGGCAGGGGAGAGAGGGGGAGTGGTACGAGCAGGGGGGTGAGGGGGGTTGGAAGATCACTCGGAGCAGAATGAGGCGGAGAAGGAGGAGGAGGAAACGTAAAAGCAATACTCGAAGGAAGAAAGGCCAGGGAGGCGGATGAGTCGGAGTTGAGTGAGCAGAAGAAGCAGGAGAAGGATAATGAATATGAGCATAAGGTAGGAGGAGGGATGAACAGAGGCAGACATAGGGGAAGCGAAAGGAGAGGAGGTTCGAGGATTGAGAAGACAGGAGCCAAATCAGCAGCAAGCCCCCTTCTCCTCATCCTCCACATTTTCACATTCCTCCAGACCTTCTTCCCCCTTCCTGTCCCTCCTCCTCATCCGCCCCCCCGATCCTCCTCGTTAACCCCCTTTTCCTTCTCATCCTCATCCTCTCCTCCCTACCCTGCTACTCCTCCACCAGCCGTGTCTACCTGAGGGGCACCGATGGCTGCCGCCGAAGGCGTCCGCCTCACGGCGGCGCTTGGGCCTCCCGTCAAGTGAGCGCGAGCCGAGCACCTATTACAACGCGGTGAATGACTTTGGGC
This sequence comes from Prorocentrum cordatum, assembly GCA_963575745.1. Classification (NCBI taxonomy): domain Eukaryota; class Dinophyceae; order Prorocentrales; family Prorocentraceae; genus Prorocentrum; species Prorocentrum cordatum. Next base: position 87,170 of record CAUYUJ010022541.1, read on the forward strand.
TGGCACTCGAAACTCGCAAGAGGAATGCAGGGGGGGGACGATGGGGTCCAGGTCCGCCGCCTGAGAATGTAGGGGCCTCTTCAGAAACGGTTCCGCCCCTCCCACGCTCAACAACCAAAACAACCCTCACCCCACGCCTTTTTGTTTCAGAACCAGGGGGCATCTTACATCCCCATTGCAGACGTGTTGTCGCCTTGGCTGCACGGAGCATGATGATTATGTGGTGAGCGCCCCGCCAACAAAGCATCGACAGCTCTTCTGGCCAATGGTAGTGGCACCCCTGAAACCCGAGTTTGAACAATCCCACCAGCCCTCTGGGCGCAGGTGGTCTAGGGCGTTTCCCTTTCCAACCTCCTGCCTTTCCCTGCTCGGGAGGTTTACCCCCCCCTTCCTGCGTTTGGACGGGGGGGGGGTCGGACCCATAGCAGCGTCCAAGATGGCGCAAGATGGCTCCAAGAGGGCCTCCGAGAGCGCAAGATGGCCTCCAAGATGGCCCAAGATAACGGTAGACGGGTCAAGATAGCCTCCGACACGCGTCCAAGAGGCCTCATGACGGCCCCAAGACTGTTTCAAATGCCCTCCGAGGCCCCCAAGGACCCCCCCCAAGAGGCCAAAATCCTTCAAAGGCCGAAGGAACAAACAAATGTTGTTCTGCCTTTTCGCTTTTACGCCCCCGAAGGGCTCTTGAGGCCTCAAGATGGCCCCGAAATGGCCCAAGACAGCCCCAAGAGGGGCCCAAGAGAGCCCCAAGACGGCCCCAAGAGCGCCCAAGAGCGCTCCAAGAGCGGGCCAAGAGGGTCCCAAGACAGCATGTTTGAGCCTCCGAGGGGGGACAAGAATTGAGCCCCCCCCCCCCTTCTTTAGCCGTAAGGACCAAGACGGCCCCAAGAGGCCTCCCAAACCCCCCCCAAAGAGCCCCAAGAGGGCTCCAAGACGCTCCAAGAGAGCCCCAATAGGGCCCCAAGAAGGCCCCAAAAGAGCCCCAAGAAGCCCCAAGAAGGCCCTAAGCGAACCGCAGGAGAGCCCCAAAAAAGAGCCCCAGGAGGCCCCAAGAGGGGCCCAAAAGAATCCCAAGAGAGCCCCAAGATGCCTCCAAGTTTCGGAGCGCACGCGAGCTTAAGACACAAATCAGTGCAACAGCCCTTACGAGTCATCGAAACACCCCTCACCCCTCATCGAAGCACCATCGTAGCTTGCACCGATTTCCATCTTAAACTTCAATGCGGGAGGCTATGTGTGATCCTTGTTTTCTCGACGACGGCTGCGCGACTGCATGCGCCCTGCCGCCCCTGATTCACCAACTCCCCTGCTGATCGTTTCTGGATGGGCTGGTGGGGATACGCGAAGCGTCACGAATTGCAAACAATGCGTGTCTAAATGGGGTGCGGGCGTGCGTCTGTCGCATTCCACCACGCGCCGCTCCAAAGTGGAACGTTTCACGCGCCCCGGCTGCATTATGCCTGCGGATGTTGCTGTGGAAATCGCGGCCGGTCGGTTCCACAACAATTTTGGGACCAACATAGATCTCTTGGAATGGCACGAGGTCGATATCGCCGCATGAGCCATCATCACATTATGCGAGTTTCGGGGCCGTTGGCCCCATGTTGGCGTCAACGCCATGGAACGCCGAGTTGGTAGCGTGCCAAATGCAGCTCGTATCTTCCATGGTCACAGGTATTGAATTCATGAGCGGAATCTTGATGTGGTAGTCGTAGTGTGAAGATGAAATGATGTTGGTACGCTTCCTCGCCGAACTCAGTGCCTCGATGTAGGCCTGGCCACCCACAAAAGGCGGACACCTTGCGCAAAGCTTGCACGACTCCGCCGGGCGGCTTTCCTCGCGGCACGAGCCACTGCAACGAATTGCTGGAATTGCCTTTGGGTGCGGCACGCTGGTGGAAGTCACGCAAAACCCTTGCAACTTGGGTGTATTCTTCTTTTTCCGTGTCTGAACGCAGACACCACACCACACCAATCGCCACGCCGAGCAATATCCATGCCTCTACGCCGATAGAAAAGTAACGGTGCAGGGATTGACCATGAGGTGATAAGCTGAGAACCCTATCCTTTGGAAATGTAGTCGACGTGCCGTTGCATCCCACAACTTATCCTTCTATCAGACAGGATAGATAAAGAAGGAACTATGGGAATGGAAGATGGGTCATAAAACGGACTTCGCTTCCGTCCGCCGCTACGACCCCACTTGGGGCGCACAGATTCGCGTGCACCTGGTATATGGGACTGCGCAGTCCTGAGCCAAGACAGCGTCGTATTATATAGCGTTCGCTATACAGCGCTTAAACCTGGCTCAAAGTCGGGAGGGGAGGGGCCGAACGCTACATTCTAGTCCTAACGAATTGGGTAAAGGGCAAGGAAGGATGATAATGATGTGTTTCACCAACCGCAATAGCACACAGTAACAAGGCAAAGGGAAACAACACTGAGTATTCGGGCTGGCCATCGCATATTGCCACGACCAGCCACATACGATTATGGGCAGTCACGGGAAAGACCGCATCCTTGCCCAAAAACAAGTCAGGGAGGACGTGCAGCCAGTGGACCAGACGTCAGAGCGTGCAGCACGTGAGGGGATATGACTGGGCGGTCACATCCCCTAAAAAACAAAGAGGGAATCATGCCCGAGTCCGGGCAGTCACAGTAGCAGCGAAACTATGTATACATATGCCCGTGGCCGGGCGAATATAACTAGTTGTAGGTATACACGCCCGTGTCCAGGCAAGGATAACTATTTGCATGTGTTTGCGTGGTCGTCCTCATTGGCGATCGCTGGCCCTGAACAGGGCGCCCTTATGTTGGTGCTGAGACGTTATTCCCCCGATAGGGTACGTACTTCTTCGATTCGTACTTGCAGGATCGATTGCCTTCCATCATTTGCAGCAGCAATGCGCGGTCGACACGCCCCGTGTCATACCTCGTGTAGCACACCATTGGACGCCATGAACTGCACCTGGGTCCATCATCTGACCTATCCAACTGATATGTCACAACAGGGCGCATTCGGTCGGTTTCTTCAAGTCCTTGCTTGACGAGGAAGCAGCCCTTTAGACTATGAGAGGCTGCCAAGTGTTTCAGCTGAGTAGCTGGGGCGTGCCTGCAAGCGACGTGGCTAGCAGCATGCACCGACCAAATGCACTACAATTTTTCTGTTGGGCGCGTGTCCGACCAGCACCGGCTGGCCCCTCGGATGCCGTATCAATTCACTTCGTCATCTTCGCCCCCGTTCAGGCGACGGCATCCTGAGTCACTATGAAGGTCCCTTTCTCCTGCCGGAGTCATGAGCTTATATATCATAGTATTCTGACATTGTTGCAGCTTGCGCGTGGCAGCGCCGAGTCTTCGCACTTAGAGATTCGCGGGTTCCCGCGCGCGCTGCAAGGATGCCGCGCGCACCATGAACCATACTTGGGTGATCAATGCATACGCCAAGATGTCCCGTAAACGGATGGACATGTCGGGTATTGCATTCGTGGCCTTTTCGTCCGACACGGCACCCCTAAGCCCTGGGTGCTGTATCGGGCGAAGCTGTTTGACGCTGCCACCCTAGCTCTCTTGCGCCCAACGTACCTTCTACAAGCTTGACGTACTTGTCAGTGGTGTCCTCCGTTCCTGCCAGGTTGGTGTCGCCAACGTGCTCGGCTGTCATAAGGTTTGGGCTTGTCTCACATTCGTCATTTTATGACTCGGGCTTCAGCCCAAAACCTCGCGTGATGTGAGCTTCAGTCAGAATGCCCTTGGGGCGTCTCTGGTGCCCGCGCCTGGTTCAAGGCACTGAAGACAGCGCTGTCAGTCGTAATAGGTCGAGACAGCGGGCAGCGCACGCAACAACGAGGCTTAACCAAGTGGAAGACTCAAGCATGCCACCCGCTCTTGCTCGCAAGTGGCCTCTGCCAACTCACGGCAAGCCAGACCCTTCAAGACAGCCTTGTCGACGTCCAAGGACGCCATGATCCCCCGTTTCGGGCACGCGGCTCCCTAACATTGCCCCTGACCGTCAGTCTTTTCTCCCTTCGCCCCTGCGAGTTCCTCCTGGCAGCCATCTCCACGGCCCTTCTCGCCTAGCGACTACCTTCGCGCCATGGCACCGCCCGCCTCCACGCGGAGAGAAAAGCCCAGCCCGCGAGGCGAAGAGCGCATTCATATTCGCGTCTTTGTGGATGACCTGTCTCTCTCCTCCTCCTCCTCCTCCTCCTCCTCCTGCTCCTCCTCCTCCGCCATCCTGCTTCCGCCATCTTCCTCCCCCTCAATCCATCCATGTTCAACCCCCGCCATCCTAATCCTCCTCCTGCGCCCTCCTCTCTCAGCCACCCACCCCAGTCAATCATCCGTCCCAATTACCGTTCCTCCTGCCTACTCCTCTTCTGTTTCCTCCTCCTTCTGCTCCTCCCCCTCCTCCTCCAACTCCTCCTCCCTGCATCTATTTGTTCGGAATCAGGGGGGGTAGCGCCGGACTGCTGTGACCCCGCGCGCCAGCCGCTCCCCGCCGAACACCCAATACAGAAGGCGTGCCTTCGCGCTTCGCGCTTCGCACTCCGCGGTTCCTGGGTCATACCTTCGCGCGTCGCGCTTCCCTGGGTCACCTATCTTTGAGCATCTCGCCTCGCGACGCGCGACGCGCAGCATCTTCGCGCCCTCGTGCCCGCGGGCCGCCCTCCTGGAGAAGGGCAGTCGCTCTGGCCCAGACCGCGATGCTCGGGTGCCTGAGGCTTCGTGACTGAGGCTCCGCGCCGCGCGAGGCGCGGTGATCTTCGCGCCCTCGCGGCTCTCGCGTGGCCCCCCTTGGGACGAACACCTCTCGGGCCCAGGCTGCGAGGCGCGGCTACCCTCGCGCCCATGCGGGCGACCCAGGTGGGTCAAAGCGGGGTGAAATGGCACTGCCCACAGCGGCGCCCGTGAGATGCCCCCTGTCAGGACCATCGGAACCCTCCCCCCCTTCTCACCTTCGCCAGATATATGCAGAGAGCCCCTCACACCATCAGCATGACAAGCCAAGGCAACATTCGCAAACCAGACCTGAGCCACGCTCGTATCGGACATGGGGAAGGCGTTCGATACCAAGAGTCCGCCACTTGGGTGGCAAACAACAAAACATACATGCCACTGACGAGGACTCGGGGAAAAACTGCTACAGCACAACACGGCCTGCACATCGATGAACACCTCATCGTCGAGCTTAGGCTGCTTCCACCCGGTGCCCTCCACTAACACTGTCTGGCGGGGTCGCAGCAAATGGAGAGGCGCGCACTCGTTTGAGGCGCATCTGGACACGTAGGCGAGCGAAGCAAGGCGGAACAAGGTGGAAGGTGGGAGCAGGAACTGAATGGTAGCGAAGGTCGTGCTCAACTCCTGGAAGGGGCAGGGAGGCAAGGCGCGAGGGCACCCCACAAGGTTGCTTACGAGATGCAGGGCGAAGAAAAGGCAAGACGTGGAAAGACAACTTGGACAGTGATACTTCCAGTCTGGGTCATTATAGCTCGTAACACAGTGGTAATGGGCATTCCATGTTGCAACCCAGAAGCATTACTGCGCCGTCTCACTAGTTTCCTGCATGAGAAATGGTACTTAGGCTTGCCACGGCCACGACTTCTAGCGTGCCAGCCCATATGACCAACCCCAACTGATCAGCCACCGTGCCCTTGAGGCACGAATTGGAGTGTCATTCGGTCATTGGCCTCATCCACAGAGCCTCAGCCCCCAATCCGAAGGATCCTTTCCAGGGGCACGGATCCCAAATCCCTAAATCTCTAGGCGCTTCCCGCGTGCCCCCCGGGGCCTTGTCGCATGACTTCGTCGGGCCCAGAGAGGGCCCCAGGGCGAGCTAAGAGCGCCCCAAGAGGCCCCCCAAAGACAGTCGAAGGAGGCCTCGAATCGCCAAATCCAAGACGCACAATAAACCTTTAAGATGGCTGAAGAGGCGCCCTAAACGGCACAAGAGAGACCCAAGAGGCCTCCAAAGGAGGCCTCAACAGGCAACAATCGCCCAACTCCCTTTCGGAAACGTACATTTATTAGCATGTACGACTTCACAGGCTCACAGCGTTCAAGACTGCCCAAATGGCCTTCAGGATCGCCCCAAGACGGCCCAACAGGCCCCCACGAGGACCCCAAGATGGGCCAAGAGGCGCCCCAGACGGCCCAAGAGAGCCCCAAAACGGACCCAACAAGATGCCAAGAGAGGAAGCCCAAACCGACAATTCGAGCTTTCCGCCCCAAGATACCCCTTAAGGCCGAAGCCTCTCACGATGTCCCAACGAACATCCAATATGCATATGACCTACAACTCAAGCACGGTGGCAGAATGGGCCAACAACACGATCAAATATCCGGTGCCATTTCTGAAAGGTTCCGACATGACAACACATGATGCTATGAACAACGCGTACATACAATAGACCCGACGGGGTATCACATCTATCGCTGACGGAGCACATCTCCTGGCCCTGCCATATGTACGGATAAATCAACGTAGCCCCCTCACAACAACAACCAAAGCAACCACAGCATCAACAATCAAAACAACATGAACAAAAAAAAGCAACAACAACAACAACACCGACAACAACAACGGAAAGACAGTATAAACAACAATAACAACAACAACACGAGTTCAATGGAATCGCGACTTACAACTACCTGAGCAGATCTTGCAAACGATTGCACTTGATGTGTGCTAGGTGGCACATGGTACCTGCTGCCAGGGGGGGCGTACTTGCAGCTAGCGAAGCGAAATTGATTGAGCGTTGCTACAACGAAGCCTGTCGGAATAGGTGAGTAGTTTCCTGGCCATCCCCTCTCCAGGAATCGACGTGACACATGGGGCATGTGGCATTCATTCGCACCTGTCCGCGAGCCCCTGTCATGGCGCATAACAGCAAATACCATGTATCAACTAGGGAACTGAGATGCGCGGAAAATCTTGAAACGCACCGTCCTTGATCACGGACCCATCACCGAAGAGGTCGTCCTCGAAACAACAATGGCAAATATTAGCTTACAATACATTCTCAATTGGCCCTTCCCCATTGCACTTCAACATCTCCCTGATGCCACTTACCCAACTTGTCCCATTTACCATGTTCGCTCTGCGCGTTCCTTGGCGACGAAGGACAGCAGCTCGATCTCAAAGATTAGGGTGGCATCCTTGCCGCAGCGATATTTTACAATCAGTGTCTGCTACATTGTATTAGCATGCGCAAGGGCTGCGTAGCACAGCACACGGCAAGCGGCCTTAAAACCAACGAGAGAGCGTGATCCACCGCCGCTTTACTGTGGAAAATTGCCAACCTTTTCCTCCGGAACCCGGGGGTCTCCCCCCCCCCCCGTTCCGAAAATCGCCCCCCTGCCGGAACCCCCCCCCCCCCCCCCCCCTCCCTCTCTCCCGGCAAAACCCCCCCCCTCCCCTAACCCCCCCCCTCCCCCTCGAAAACCGGGGGGGGTCACTACCGGTTCGAACCCCTCCCCCCCCCCCCTCCGGATCCGGAAAACCGGGGGGGGTCACTACCGGTTGGACCCCCCCCCCCTCGAAAACCGGAGGGGGATCACTACCGGTTCGACCCCCCTCCCACGCACCGCCAGCAAACGACTCCCGGTCCCTACCACCGCTCGCATCACATCCCCCACTGTTGTTCCCAGCACCACTGTCCTCACCACCACTGTCCCCACTGGTTCCACCACCGTCCCTATTGTCCCCACCAATGCCCCCACCACTGTCGCACTGTCCCCACTGTTCCCACAACTGTTCCCACCACGGTTCCACTCTCCCCACTGTCTCCACGGACCCAACCACTGCCTATCCCCACTGTCCCCACTGTCCCACTGACTCCTCCGCTGTCCCACTGAGCTGTCCCACTGTTTCCACCACTGTCCCCACTGTCCCCACCACTGTCCCCACTGTACCTCTGTCCCATTGTCCCACCGCCGTCCTCGCCACCGCCTTTACCAGTGTCCCCACCACCATTGTACCCTCCACTGTCCCAGTGTTTCCACCTCATTCCCACTGTCCCCACACCACTGTCCCCACCACCACCGTTCCCACCACTGTCCACTGTCCCCCCTGTTCCCACCATTGTCCCCACCACTGTCCCCACCACTACCGTCCCCACCACTGTCCCACTGTCCCCCCGCTGTCCCCACCACTGTCCCGCTGTCCCCTCACCACTGTCCCCACCAACACCGTCCCCACCACTGTCCGCACCCCCACTCGGTTTTCGAGGGGGGGGGGGGGGTTCGAACCGGTAGTGACCCCCCCCCTTTTCATGATGAGCTGGGGGGGGGGGGGAGGGGTTCGAACCGGTAGTGACCCCCCCCGGTTTTCTGGAGGGGGGGGGGGGGGAGGGGTTCGAACCGGTAGTGACCCCCCCCGGTTTTCCGCCAGCAGCGGTAGAACACGCTCTTTCAAACCAACAAACATACTTGATTGTCACTCAGGGCCTTCAGATGTGCGTGGTCAAAGCAAAAATTAGCATTGCTTTCGACAGTGTAAATGTATGTATACACACGAACATCGCAAACCCATGGAAGATAGCTGCAAGAAGAAGAAGACTACGGCGGCGACAACAACCACGACAACTTACGACGACGACATCCGCGTATGAATTTTGCGCGTGTAGTTGTTCAGCCCGAGGCTCCATAAGTTCTGACCGCCTTTGCGGGCTGAATGTTTCGCACCCGATCTATCATCCATGGTCCCTGGGACCGAAAAAAGGCCCTCGAAAGAGCCAACATCTGGAAAAACGCCGCAACTGAAAAAGCAGCACCGTCGGAAATCTGGGGACGACGGCAACGACCGGCCACGACGACGGACGACGGACGACGATGACAACGACGACAGCGGCGGCGTCGTCCTCTGGGATCTTGGGCGGCTGGCCTGTGGCCCCGTAGGCGAACTCTGGGGAAATCGTGAACGTGGCGAGCTCGCCCTTCTTCATCGTGGCGACGCCCTGCCATTAGGCCGCTCGGAGCAGGATGGGTGGGGGGGCGACGTCGTGGTTGGATGTCTTGGACTGTGCTGGGCATCAGCCAAAGGCGGCCTCACGACGCGAAGTAACGAAAAACATTACTCCAGATTTCGTAATAAAGGGAGGGGGGTCTCATTTCGGGGGGGGGTCTCTTCCAGGCTATCTTGGAGGGCCTGGGGGGGTCTGGGGACGATGTTTTGGAGGGTTCTCCCACGGGGGAGGTCTGAAATAAATGGCTTGTCTTGGAGGGTCCAGACCCCCTCCCTTTTATGACGAAATCTGGAGTACACGGTGAAGCAAACACAAGGCCAACTAAACCGTTGACAAATGCCTGGGCAGCGCAGTGCGGGAGGAAATGCCCGAGCGGGAAGCACGCACGCGAGAGAGCCATTCCTGGCTGGCTCAAGCGGCGCGTCTCCGGATACCTTGGTGGCCGACGTACCGAGGGTGAGGATGGGCATGGGGCGAAGGAGGAGGAGGAGGAGGAGGAGGAGGAGGAGGAGGAGGAGGAGGAGGGAGGAGGGAGGAAAGGGGGGAGACAGAAAGAGAGAGACAAGTGGCGGGGAGGAGGAGGAGGAGGCAGACTGGGCGCGCTCGCGCCACATCTGACATCAGATCCCTCCCTCCCATCCCTGACCACTGCGCGGATTTGAATCTCCATCTGCGGGCGCGAGTCATCGCCAATCCGGAATCCCCCCCCCAAAGGGAAAATTCGTGCGATGAGCAATCGGAAGCGGCGAGATGCAATTATAGGACGAGACGGAGGAGGATGAGGAGGAGGAGGAGGAGGACGAGGAAGGAGCGGAGGAATTTTAACACCCGTGCGGGCGCACACGGACGAGCGCCAACGGTCTCGGCACGCCCGCTCGCGCCGCGCCGAGCAGGCTGTGGGCCGTCGGCCTCCGCCCATGCCGCCTCGGCCGCTCCTCGGCCGCCTGGCCGTCTGAGGGCCGTTGCCGGGCCCGAGGGCATCCTCGCTGGTCTTTGCCCTGCGCCCGCCGAAGCTGGACTCACCCTGACTCGGCCTCCCCCTCCAGGCCGCAGGCAGTCTCGTGCTCGACCCGCCTGGAGCTAGAGCTCGAGGAGCAGCCTGATCGACGGCTTCGCGCCCTCCTCGGACCTGCGCCCTGCCAGCGCGCGCCCCTTATCCTCAGTCGCTGCGTCCAGGCGCACGCTTGGCCCGGGGGCGGGGGCGGCCTTTTCCTGCGCTGCTCGCGCCGCATCGTGGCCGCCGCCCGCTCCGGCTGGGCGGCTGGCCGCCCTGTGGGCGCGGGCGCAGCGCCCCGCCGCCAGGCTGCAGGCGGCGCTTGCCCTGCGCGGCCGCTGCGCGCTCGCGCAGGGCGGCTGGCGGCCTTGCCGTTGGCCGCCAGCCGCCCTGCAAGTCGGTTGGCCGCCTCTGCGCTGGCTGGCGGGTCGCCCTCCTGCCGTCCTCGCCTCCGTCGCTGCCGTCTGTCCGGGCTGGGGCTCGCGGCCCGCCCAGCGTAGCCTCTGCCATCTGCCTGCGCCTGGCTGTTTGGCTGTTTCCTCTGAATCTGAACTGGCGATCACTCTCCTCGCGGGGCCGCTGTTGATCCAGGCCGGGCGGCAGATGTCTTCGGCTGCTCTGCGATGGCTCTGGAGGCGGGCTGGGCCAGGCGTGTCGCCGAAAAAGGCGCCGGTAGGGGCGACGCGGAGCCCGAACGCTGCCTGCCAAGTCCGCCAACCTTGATTTCCAACCCCCTGCGTCCAGCTGCCATCCAGCGGCGGCAATCTGGTTATCCAGGTGGTTCCGCTCTAGCCCGGCTACCTCGCGCTCTGGATCCTGGTTGGCGTCGCCGCGGTACCTCTTCATCCGGGGGTCCAACACGTCGGCGTCCTTGGCCTGCTGCGCGTGTTTGCCCCCCTGCTGAGCTGAACCACGTCGACCGCCATCTGCAGCGCCTGGGACGCGTCAACATTCGGCTCTGGCCCTGCTGGGATGGCGCCCATGTCGCGGGCACTGGCTGCCCCTTCTTCGCCTGGCGCCTCACGTTGAGGGTCCGTCGGGTCGTCGTCCAGGTTCTCTGGCGCCCAGGCTCGGCGCCCCCCCGTCGTGGTGGGCAGTGGCCCCCTGTCGCTGCTGGAGATGCTGTGCATCTTGAGGTAGCCCCTCCTGCCCTGGAAGCCGCGTGCACCCTGGCGGCCAAGTGCCTCAATCCAAGAAGAGCCCGAAGCGCCCCCTGCGCGCGCTCTTCCACATGTCCTCGCTGAAGCCATCGATCTGCTGGGGCCCCTGTGCGGTCAGCGCCTGCGCCTGGTCTGCGCTGCTCTCCCTCCCTGCCAGGGGTCGCGGCGGACAATGCCCCATCCAGTCGTCCATGTCGCCCCAGACCTCCTGGCCCACCACGTTCATCCACTGCTCAAAGCACCCTACCAGGTAGCCGGCCAGCCTCCAGCTTGCCTGGGCAGCTGACTGTGGGTGCCTGTGGGGGTGATGTAAGGGGGGGGGGGGGGGGCGCGTTTGCCGCCTTTGGCACCTCGACCTCGCGCTCCAAGCCGTCGGAAATAGATCACTCCATTGGTGCTTGGCCTTAGCGTCTCGAGTTTTTGCTGGCCGCGTCCTCCTGCTCTGCGGCTCCGCCATGTGCTGCTGCATATTGCGTCCGGTCTGCGGTTCTGGGTGGTGGCCGCCCCTGCATGTTCTCGACCGCTCGCCTGGCAGAGGCTGTGGGGGCGCGGCGCTCTGGAGCAAGCTCGCGCGCAACTCCTGCTACTACCCCGCTGCCGCGGTCGCCCAGGTAGCTCGTCGCGCTGCAGACTTCGCACCAGAGCCAGCCTCGAAGGCACTGCTTCTCGCGCGTCTCGTGAACATGCCTGGTGTCTATCATGGTCGCCATGAAATCGCGCGCCCTTTGCCGCGCTGGTCCGCGCGCAGGCCCTCGTGCCGCGTGCATGTCCCTGTCTCCGCCGGCCCGACCTCGACGCCCTCCCTTTTGTCTGGCCCACTGCGGCCGCGGACGCACCGCCGGCGAAGGAACAACCTCCGGAGGTCATGACCATGCTGTTCTCCATGGGCTTGGGCTGCCTGCGGTTCCCTCCTGGGGGCCTTCTTCGCTTTGAGCGGCGTGGTCGGGCCCTCAACGGCAGCTGTCGCGCTGATGCCTAGCAATATGTCCTGGGCAGCCACCGGGTCTAGCTGCTGGGTCTAGCGCTCCGTTTTCTGCGCCCCGGCTGGCGCACTTGTCTGCCATCTGGTTGCCTATGAGACCCACCATGTCGGCCCCCCCCATCGCTCGAGCTCCGTTGGGTGCACTATCACGTGGCTGGGGATGCGGTGGCCCAAAGTCGTGTCGACGCTGTCCCGCAGCTGCTGCTTGGCCAGGGGCCAGAGGTCATAGTTGGTGCCCCTGCATTCCAGGTCCAATGGGTATTGGATCTGCATCAGCGCGTCGAGGGTCACTTGCAGTCGTTGACGATAATTGAGGCCACTGCTCGTGGCTGCTGCGGTGTACCCGATGGCCTTGCTCAAGGCCGTCAGATCCGCCCACGGCACTGTGCGCGGGGCCCCGCGGTGCTCGTCAATCCTGCAGGCCACTGCTGCCCGCGCACAGCGCCTGAGACGTGGAGCCCGCGACGTGACGCTCCCCCAGAGCCTTCGGCGAAGACGATATCTGCGCTGACCTGGCGCGCATCCCGGGCCGCTGCCTGCGCCTCCGAACTGGCGTGGGAAATCTGGCTGGCCTTCGCTGCGCCCTCGTCGGGGTCGGCCTCGCAGGGCCATGCTGCCGGGGGGGTATCTCGGAGCCAGCGGCGAATGTCCTCCTGCCGCTCGATCGCGCCCTCCGCTTTTCAGCAAGGTCGGCGTCGCCGCTGTGGCCGAACTGTTCAATGGCTGGGCACTCGTAGTAGCGTATCTCTTGGGGCTCTTGGGGCAGTCCGCGCCTGGCGCAGATCTCTTCTCCCTCCGGGCAATGTGAAGCTGCCCTGCGCCTATCTCTGGCCCAGATGCCTGCGACCGCTATGAACTCTAGCATGGCCGCCTCCGCGCGCTGCCCTCTGCGCCGTCGCGTGCGTAGGTGCCGCTAGAGTTGGTGGAGATCTCCTCCTGCCTCAAGGCCCGCTCCACGACGATGCGCTGCCGCTTGCTGCCGCAATTTTTCCTGGGCGCTGTCCTGGACCTCTTGCGGTGGCGCCCCAGAGCATGGGATGTCATCTGGCCCGTAGGCCAACTCGCCACCTGCAGGGCTGACCCAGCTGCACAGGCGCACCGGTTGCCAGCCTAGGCCCAGCGCAGCAGCCTGCCGTGCGTCCTCCAGGCTTCGGTTGGCGCGGCGCCGCAGGCTGACGGGCCCCGCATTTGCTTGCAGCGGGCGCCCGCTGCGTGCACCTTTGCTGATCCTTTAGCGACTGCGCTATCCAAGTCCTTCAGCCTTGCGATCCTCTGCTTAGCTTTGGCTGGCCGTGCCGAATGCGTTGGGCGCGAGAGCTCCCATCCCGTGCCCGCGCCGACGCCCGGGGCGCGGGCCGCGCCTGGCAGCATGCGCGGCGTGCCCAACTAGCGAAGTTGCTGGCCATCTCTTCCTGCAGCTCCGCCCCCTTTGCAATCGGCGGTGAGGAGCAACTCCACGAATGCGTTGATTCCCAGCGCTCCCATGGCACGTGGTTCCGGAGCTCGCCACCAATCAGCGCCCTGGCCAGCGTTGCGCCCTAGGTGCTGAGTGATTGGCCCGACGACCTGCTTGTTAAGGGGCCCAGGGCGCGGTCCTGGTTGAGGACTGTTTTGCGGATCTCCACCGAGGCTGTTTGGATGGACGGAGCCTTCGGAGCATACTTCCTTTCACATGCCTCCTTCCGTAAGTCGACCAGCCGCTCCGGGCACGTGACGATTTGGATTTCGTGCTCGAAGATGTCCTCCAGGTGGCTGCGCCCTGCTGCTTTTGTGTGCGCGTGAGCCATCTGCGCGCTTCCTGCCGTCGCGTAGTGGACCCAATGGATGTATGCCTTCTTTGCCGTCTTGGTCCAGGTCTCGACTGTCTCGTTCACTTCTAACCCGACCTGATAGGTGGTGTCGGGATCCACGTAGGCCCCGTCGGCTGTGGTGACGGGGGTCTCGATAAGCTGCCCATGCTTGGTCTTGGCATTCTCTCCCACTGGCGCCTTTGCTTCGGCCGTAGACGGGCTTGCGCTTGCTGCTGGGAGTTCCCGGCCACTTTCTCGCCTGCCAATGGCCTCTTTGCGCCCAGTAGGGTTGGCGACATTGGGCCCAGGAGGCCCCCCCCAGGATTTTGCATTCTGACGCCCGCAGGGGGGGGGGGGGGCGTGGCGACGCCGAGCTTGGAATGCCATCGCCCTATGACTTTGCGCTCTAACTTCCGGCAAAACATTTGGCGACGGCAAGCCTGCCTGGCACCCGCCGGGGCCTCCGGGACTTTGCGCGCTGACGCTTCCGCTCTCCATCTTTGGGCCGAGAAGGCCTCTGCCCGCTGTTTCCACCCCTGAGGCGGCGTGGCACCCCTGGGGCCCCTGGCGGACCTGAAGTTCAGAAGCCGCTCGGTGCCCCCGGCGTCGTCGTAGGGGTCGTAGTCTTCATGTGCGTCGTGTTGGAGCCCATTGTCGAGTTCTCCCCCTGATTACTCTTGGGGGCTTTTGGCCGCCCCCCTGCTGGATGCGCTCGCCCTTGTGGCCCAGCTGGACACCGCGCAGCCAGTGGCACATTAAGTCGCCATCTTTCTCTTCGGAGGGGTCGAACTCTGAAGCGACCGTGGCGCTGCGTCCTGCTGTTTGTTTGGGGGCGGGGGCCCCGCTGCAACCCTTCTGGTCTGTCGTTCTCGCGATGGCTGGCGTGGGCCCGGCCCTCCCTCTCCGCGCTGCGCTGGCTCTGCCCGACCTCCTCTTCCAAACCTGCCTTGTAGATGGGTGGGTCCTCGTGGGCGCCGTAGGCAATGGCGGTGAGAGCATCGACGGGCTGCTCGCCCTTAGTCTTGGCCCGGCTGACTCCGGCGCCCCCCGCTCTGTCGAAAGGGCCGTGGTCTTCCAGGTCCATGGAGCTGGAGCCTTGCCTCAGTTCGTCCTCTCTCCGTCACTCTGTCTCGGGGAGCCTCTGGTCGCTTTCCTGCTGGTGGCGCTCGCTCTGGTTGTCCAGCTGGCCACCGCGCAGCTGGCGGCGCATCCGGCCGCCCTCCGCATCCTCGGATGGGTCGAGCTCCAGGATGTCCACGGCGCTGCGCCCCGCGGTTGGGGGAAGGGGTGCCCGCTGCAAACCTCATTGTCGGTCGTCGTCGCGCTGGCCGGCGTGGGTCTGGCCCGAGCCCCCTCGATTCGCTCGGGCCATCTTACACCTGCCCCGGGCGTTTCAATGGCGTTTTCAGCTCGGCGCCTTGAAAATCAACTGGCTTTCAGGCTTCAACCAAAAAGCGAAATTATGCATGGTTTTCAACGTGCTTTGATGATTGTTCAGCGTATTCAGATCGCGCGCCCCCTTCTCCTTGCGCACCCCGATCATTTTCCTTTCCTGCGGGCGCGCCGGCGCGCCCGTAAAGTGGCCCCCCCCCGGGCCTGTTTCGCGCCAGCGTTAGACCAGCGCCATGGCGTTTTCTTTTGGATGGGCGCTTTGAGGGGGGGGGCAGGTCGGGCGAGCGGCGGCAGGGCGGGCTCCGCGGGGGCCGAGCTGGCAAAAAAAGACAAGGCGGAGCCTTCGACTTTTTTTATATATATATATATATATATATATATATATATACATATATATATATAAGAAACAACGATGCACCACATGGACGGATCTGAAACCGTATTATGTAATATATATATATATACACAGATATGTAAGCTTTGGACAATGTCTTCAGCCCGTCGAGAGCCCGAGCCAGAAACACGCCGAAGACAAATGCCCAGGGATTTTATCTTTGCACAGATATATAATGGCCATGTCTCGCGGGGCGCCGCTGGCCGACCTCCTGCTGGCAGCGCTCACTCACGTGGTCCAGTTGGTCACCTCGCAGCATGCGGTCAATCGGGCCGTCTTCCATGTCCTCGAAAGGGTCGACCTCTGGGTTGTCCACAGTGCTGCTTCCTACTGATGGGGGACGGGGCCCCCTCGGCAACCCTTCTCGTCGGTCGTCGTCGCGCTGGCTGGGTTGGTTCTGGCCGCCCCTCTCCGCGCCGCGGTTCTGTTATATCTCCGTCGCGACCCTGACGGCGCCAACTTCTCTGCCTCCTCTTCGCTGCTGCCGCGGCGGCGCGGGCAGGCCCTGGCCCCTCTCGGTGCGGGCGCGACCAAGCGAGCCCGTGGCCTTCGACGGGCTGATGGTGGGTGAGGGGACCCCGTCTTCGTCGCCTGCATCGCCGCGCGACGACACGCGCGCGGGCGATATGCCCGGGCGCTCGGCCTCAGCTTCCAGGGCCCAGGCGGCGCGGTGCCCGAGCTGGCGCAGGAGCGACGAGACCTCCGCACTCCTGCCCACGGAAGCGACGACACCGCGCCCCTGATGCTGAAGTACCTGAACTTCGGAGGGCGGCTGCGCCCAGGGTGCGTCTCTCGGCCAGCTTCTGCCTCTTCTTCTCCTCGCGCCGCTCGGCGGCAGGCCGCCCTGGACTTCGGCATCTGCTCGACTGCAGGTCTAAGACGTGCGCGTCCTGTAATCTGTTTCGGCCCCCCAGTGAGCACGGGCCCGCGGCCGACGCGCGGCTTCCCACGGGCCGGCCCGATGACGTCCAGCTCGCCAAAGTACAGGGCAATGTCTTTGGATATCATCGCGTAGTCGATGCAGCGGCAGGCGCCTTCAGCTGGAGAGCGCGCAGGTGCCTCGTTCTCGGCGGCTACGGCCTGCGCCGCCAGCGCCGCGGGCCAGGTGGTAGCTGCGAGCTCCGCCGGCACGAAGTTGAAGTCTCCTAGAGCTGCCCAAGGGCCTCCCCGGACTGCCACCTTCCCGCGCAAGTCGCAGGGCATGTCAACGTTGCGCTCTGCAGAGCCGACGCTGCACTCGAGGTGTGCCAGGGCCGCCGAGAAGCGAACCTTTTGCAGGTTGGCGATTAGCTCTGCGATGTCGCAGCCCTCCTCACTTGGGCAGGCGTCGTCAAGTCCAGCATGCCGATCTTGGACTTCCAGCGTGCTTTTGGCTATGGCGCAGGTGCCTCCTCTGCTGGCTTCTCCTTCTCCTGGTCGCGCCTTCGTCCGGAAGCTTCTCGACCCAGTCTTGCGCTGGGATGCCTTGGCCTTGCTGATGGGGGCCGTCTTGCGCGGGCGGCATTCCGCGATGCCCACTACGTCGCGGCCCCCCATGTCAATGACCTCCTCGAAGTAGCGCTGCGCCTGGGGGCCCCAGGCTGCGTGGTCGAGAGAAGTCCACGCGCAACTGTCGGCGAGGCTTCTTCCCCCTCGCCCTCCTGCGACTACCCTGGGGCCGTATCGCCTGGCCCTTCCACGACTGGCGCCGTGGCTCACTCGGCGTTGGTGATCATCTCGCGGACCTGCTGAATGTGCTCTTCCACTCTTGTTTTCCTCTCGTCTGCTGCCTTGCCGCCCGCCCTTCCTTTCCTGGCCCCGTTGGCTGCTGCCGCTGGCGCAGCGGGTTCGGCGCAAGGGGTTGCTGCCGCGGCGGGGGTTGCCTCGGCCCCTCCAGGAAGGTCTCGCTGTGGGGCAGGGCTAAGGCAGAAGCGTTTGCCCTGCGGCCCTTCGTTGGTTGCACTGTCGGCGGCTGCCTGCTCATGTTGGCGTTTGATGCAGGCCTGCTCGATCTTGCGCAGCTGTTCCTGGTGGTTGGCCGTCTCGTCCGCGAGGTGCTTAATGTGGTTGCTTTGGCCTCTTCCTGATCCTTGGCTTTGGCTGCCATGGCTTTTCCTCTCGCCTCTGCTGCACGCCATATCTCTGTTTTCTTGATTTCCCCATTTGTGGAAGTCGTCGGGTTCGCGCTCGAACTGCTCGAAGGGACACTTGATGTTGGGCTTCTCGGCAGGTACTGCCGATGCGTCAGCTTCTCCGACGTGTCCTGGGTTGCCGGCTTGCGCCTTGACCCTGTCGAACTCCTCCTCTGCTTCGGTGGCTGCCTCCATCGTCTCATTGCGCCTGCGCTCGCAATATGCCATGTGGTGCTTGGCGTTCTCGAGTATTTCTCTTGCTGTTCGCATCCGCCTCTAGAGTTTGACGGGTTTGCGTGCTGCTGCTTCCGCTGCCCGCGGGCCGACTGGTGGTTCAGCTGTTGGCTGCTGAGCTGCCACCAGTGTTGACCAGAACGCCTCGTAGTGGGCACGCTTGGGCTCGTCCTTCTTGAGCTTGTTCTGGCCACGCGCAGAAGGGGGTAGGGGGAGGGGGGAAGGCTTCTTAGAAGCACCCCTACTTCTTAGAAGGCGCGGGCCTTCTTTGCAGATGTAAAGCCGGCGCCTTCTAAGAAGCAGCCTCCTTCTAAGAAGCCTTCCCCCCTCCCCCTACCCCCTTGTGCGCGCCGCCAATTGTTGTAGGCGGTGGCGGCCGCCGTCTGCATGTCGGCTCTGTGCTGGCGCGGCGCTGCTCCGCCGCCGCCAGAACCTCTTCGTTTCCAGCCCTCTGACCAGGAGAGCCGCGGCGTGCGGCTGCTCCCTCCTCCCCACGGGTGCTCGGGGGTGCGAGGGAGAGGACGAACAGCAGCAACATTAATTGGAGCGGGAGGAGGAGAAGCAGCAGGACCAGGGGAAGTCGGAGGCAAAGCGACGCAAATCACATTGGAACGCGATGTTTCTCCGTAGGTGAAGGGCTAAAGGAGTTTGGATCTAAGAACTGCAAGAGACAAATTCCCACATGAAAGGCCCTGTTGGCGGGGAAAACGCACGAACCTGCAGACGCCCCCCAATCCAATGGGCGACTCATGGCACTTCCCCTCCACACGGCAGGGCCCCTGGAAGGACACTAGGCACGCACCCGCGAAATCGTTCCCTCGCCCTCCACAAACGGCCTTACACGAGCCTGAGCTGTAAGCAGCCTGACACTCGCGGGCTGCGCACGAGCCTGAACTGCAAACACAATCTGGGCACTCCTCCTGGAAGCAGAAAGATCCGGCGTGGACGGACGCGCCACAACAGAAACTGCCGAAACATCAGGCCCCCGCCCTAATATGGATCCCGAGGCAGGAGGGGGGAGTGCACCAAGACGCTGCAGTTCAAGAAATCGCCCACTACCACGAAAGGCGGGAGGGGGGGGAGGCGGGCGCCGACGGCTGTAGCAGACGGTGTCTGCTACAAGAGGGGGAGGAGATCGAGGGGCCTCGAAACGACCGAGGGCTGAGGCCGAGAACGCAGGACGGACCCCGAGAGAGTGTGCTCTACCGTGACAAACTACGGGCTCAGATCGAGATACGATCGTCGATGGTACCGTCGTCGTGGTAAGCCTCCGAGAAAGGGCCCGAGGAGGAAACAGCAGGAGCATTAGAGACAACCTGTGGCACCACTAGAGACGTCGACATATCATCCATACTCCTGCCAGCAGGCACAAGGATGCCGACACCCGAGCTGCAAGACGGTCCATACTAGATGTCGTTGACTTCGGCGAAGTAACACTCGGACCAACATGGGCACCATTAATTAGTTAGGTGCGTATCTCTGATCACCATGGGACTCTCACAACACACATGCACCACTAGAAACAAATATCTCGTCATGCACGCCATATTCATTCAAAGGACCCGTAACCACAATATTGGAAATATAATGCATTGCGAAATCGATCTCAGCTGGAGGGTCATTCGCTGGTGGTTAAGTCTTGCAGCAGCCAAGAAGTACTGAACCTTAGCACCACGAGGATTCGACGCGACATCATCAGTCACCTGCACCGGGACATCATTAATTCGACCTCCAGCCTGTCCAGCAACTTCTGAGGAAGGCGGAGGCGGGGGACTGAGGGGGGCGATGCAAATAGAAAATGGTCCCGGATCAAGACACATGGCCAACTCTGGGGCGAGAGCGCCAATCTGAACAACAGGAAACAAAAGTGCCCACGCTGCAGCGGGAACGCTATTTACCGGAAAAACTTCCGATTGGAAAAAAGAATAGGGCATCAATGTTCCATTGCGCGAAGAGATACGGTCACCTTCTGGACGGGTTCAGGGGAGAGAGGAGAGTATAAGGTGAAATTGTCGAGAGGAGGGGGGGATGGGAAGGGGTGGCGAGTTGGAGAGGAGTGGGTGGAAGGGGGATGAAGGGTGCGTGTGGGTGAGGCAGGGAAGGTTGGGAGGGTTTTGGACGGGATGAAGGGGAGGAACGGGGTGAGAGAGGAGAGGAGAGAAGGGAGGATCGAGGATGCACCAGAGAGGAAGGAGATTGAAGAATGGACCACGAAGGGCCGCCTTCTTGACCTCTGCGTCAACGGAGGGGCCCTCTGGTGACCGCAGTGTGGTCGCCATGAGGGAACGGAGGGCCTGAGGAAAGTCGGTCCTGGACCCTGGGATGGGGGCATCACCCCCGCCTTTCACCAGGAGCGTCCAGTGAGGTAGGCGCGTGGCTGCGAGGCGTAAAAAGGTGCCCAACGCCTCTGTCCACCCACTCTGCTGGTCCTCCTCATCCTCCCTCTCCCCCTCAGCCCACGTCTCCCTCTTGGCCTCTCATCCTCGCTCACCTCTTCCTCGTCATTCCCCTCCTACCTCCTTCACGCCTTCCATCCTGCTCCTCCTCCTCCTCCCCACCATCATCATCATCACCACAATCACCATCACCATCACCATCATCACCTGACCATTACCATGACCATCGCTATCGGCATCACTATCGGCATCGTCATCATCACCATCAGCATCAACATCAGCATCATTATCATCATCATTACCAGCATCGACATCAACATCAACATCAACATCACCATCAACATCAACATCAACATCAACATCATCATCATCATCATCATCATCATCATCATCATCATCATCATCATCATCATCATCATCATCATCATCATCATCATCATCATCATCATCATCATCATCATCATCACCATCATGGGGGTCAGGCGACGGGAACAATTCCGTCCGGTGTTCGCTGGGCACGGGATTTTGGGTTGGAGCACGCCGGGATCTCGAAATGTCTACCCGAAGGACGCGACCTCCATGAGCGGCCAACCAGGGGCATTCGGTCGCAAACGGTCGGGTCTTTCAGCATGGCACCAGTCCCATCCAACGTACGGCAAGCTCATGTCGTGACGACATCGGCGTTGGTCCTTGACACTGCGTGAATCATTCGAGCCCTCGAACGATCCCTGCTTTCCGGTGGCGCAGATCGTACGGTCCCGGCCACTTCATAGCCACTGGCAGCGTTCAACCATGATCGTCCGCGCCAAAGTAGCAGTGGCAACAACATGCCGCTCGAACCTCAGTGTGACGTCGTGTTGCTGTTTTCGTCTCAGCGTTCTTCAACACATATATAAATATATGTATACTGATGTGCCTTTGGGGTTCGATTATGGGTATCAACCTCACCAAAGAACGGCACGGAACGAAACTCCAGTCAAGGAACGGGTCGAGAGCTAGTGGGGGGCCTAAGGTCGAAACTGAACACCTCTCGGCAACTGAATGATGGCAACGATACGCTCTCCTGGAGGAAGCATGCGAACCGAGGGATGCGTTTGAGAAGGTGTTCAATCTCCACCGCTGATGGCCATCCAGAGAAACTCAACACTACGATAATCTCTCTCATCCCAAACTGACAGCTCACCTCACCGCATGACCTCTCGGCCTACAGATTGAGCAATGCGAGGCAAGTGGAAACTCACGTACGAGGCGCCTTGTCCCAGCCTGCGATCACTTCGCCCTTGCCAAGGGTGAAGACGAACGGCGTCTGCCTGTCTCTCGACGAGTCAAACACCGATCCGTCGGACGCCAATTTGCCGACGTAGTGGACCGTCACCTCGCGCGAAACACTACTAGCGATGAGCTGCCTGGAGATGTTCTGACGCACTTTGTCTCAGCTAGAGGTGCATCACTGATCATGCGTCCGTGAATCTGGTCACTTGGTAACAGAACTGGAACCCTTCAGAAAACTGACTAGAAGCTGCAGACATGGACAACACACGCCCAGAGCCTACCAACACACTCCAACATCGCCTTCTCACAGGGACTTCGAGGACGATTTAGCGTTGGCGAGGAGGTCCCCCCGGGACCCCAGCGAAACAAACAACGTGAAATCCCTGCCTCCCAGCCGTCCATTTCCTTCCGATTATCCCCGACCCTCTGGAGTGTTTCTGCGGTGTGAAGCCGATTGTTAATTCCTGGCGGCTTGGAAATTCCCAGCAAGTGGCCGCCGTTGCAAACGCAAAGGTTGTGCAAACACACCAGCAACAACAACGACAGGTGTGGTGGTGTCGGCACTGCTCCTCCTGCTCTTCCTCCTCTCACTCCTCCTTCTCCCGATGGCCTGCTCCCCCCGCGGGTGCTGCAGGATGAGGGTAGAGAGGTGAGGTGGTAATGAGAGGGATAGATGGGTGAAAACTGGCTCACGGGGGAGAGGCATCGAGCGAAGGATTGCAAAAAAACCCTCGATTGCAATCCTGGGACGAAGGGTTTTTTTTGCAATCCTTTTTGCAATCCTTCGTTTTTTGCAATCCTGTTTTTTTGCAATCCTTCGTTTTTTGCAATCCTTCGAATCGGCGACTCGTCGCCGATAGATCGGCGATGGGCCCCCGATGGCGAGCCCGCATGCTCCCGGGCGGGGTGGGCTACCGGGGCCCTGTCTCGACGATCGGATGGGCGATCAGCGGCCGATGCACCCCCCCCCCACCGAGCCTACCCTCCCCCCAGGGTTGGTTGCCCCTGGGATGGCGACGATGACGACGACGGCGACGGGACGCCTGCCTCGTCGCCCGACTTCGGCCTCTTCCAGTTGTCGGGATCTGCCTGCCAGCGCCCGCGCGGGTCGCTCGCCGGCTCACGCGTGCCTCGCCCCCCTGCGGGGGGGGACAGGCGGAGAATGAGGAGGAATGCGAAAGGAGAGAGGTGAGAGGTAGATGAGATGGATGAAAGGAGGGAGGACTGGAAGGGAGAGGAGAGGAGGGGGACGGCGCGGATGAGGATAAGATAGGGGAGGAGAGCGGCAAAGACGGCGAGGACGTATTTGGGAGTTCCTGGAAGTTCTCAGGGTTTCTGGAGATCGGAATGTTGGTGCTACTTGTTCCTCAATATCTCAGCCGAGACACCGTGAGAATATGGGGCGCAGATTGCGACGCAGAACGATTGACGATTACCGTTCCGAGCGTTCTGGGGCAGGCCCTCCTGCACGCCGCTGGTGACATCATCCTGCCCTCCCGCCGTCGTCACTCTCCTTCTGCCCCTCCCCGTCTCCTCCCCTCCCTCCATCTCCCTCCCCCCTTCACTCTGCCGATTGGGCCACTTCGGAGGTCGCCTCCCCAAGCTGCTCGATTCAAAGATGCAGCTGCCCCATGCCACGGCCTCGGTCCCATATCACCGACGTCGTGTTTCTTTGAAACGCCGACGCTTTTTACCGTCTTCGGCCGCCAAACGCACACTTCGCGTTCGGGCCCCAGGCATCTCGGGAAGTCGCCCAGGATGATGGAAAGCCTGCTCCCTGGGCGGTCGAGAGCTCGGGGGAACACGCGTTGACAAAACACGTCGGAGATATGGGCTGCTCGTTCGCCGATGGTGCGTCACAGACGAGGCGAACACGACCATGACTCGAACTGGCGACAAAGAAACACCACACTAAATAAACAGTGGGTTTGCACGAAATTTCAACATCACCCAGTCCAACGCAGACATGCCATGGCCCATTGCTCAATTGATGAAATACCTCCTCATAACTTCTGCATTCTGCTCTTCATCGTCATGGCTTCCTATCGTTACCGTACCCTCCTCGTTGATGATCTCCTTCTGAATTCCATCCGGGAGCTCTGAGCCCCCGGGCAGTCCCATGTCGGGGGGGAGCTCCCCGTCATCGGAGTCGTCCTCGGGCCATGGGCCGATCTGCCCTGCGCATGAAGTGAGACGGCGAAGGTTGGACGGCATGGGTCTGTGATCGACCAAAATCCTTTGGTGGGGATGCCGTGCGAGGATACTTGACCCTTGACGGAGAAGGATACGAGACCCTTGAAGGAGGCGGCAGAAAAGACTACGTACTAGTCCGAACCTTACAGCCAAATTATACGACTGGCGGGAGCACGACTGGACCAGCAAACCACGAAGGTACACACGGTGCCAACTCTGTGATCGCGACTACTCTGAGCTGCCGATCTGGCCGTTCTTGAGCCCAATGCAGACGAGATGTAGAGCAGCGGCACCGAAAAAAAGGACCACAGCCGACATGCCGAACAAAGGGCCAATGTCCAGGGGGACCAATGCTATCCGAATTCCATACAAATTTGAGGTCTGCGTTGAACACGTTTGCGATTTGACCTTGGCAACCTCGGACTTCCAAGACCATCCAAATTGACAGCCGAAGTCGTAAGACAACGCATCCTGCCCGCTGGCAGCCCGCTCGGAACTTCTTCAACAGTCCGCCAACGACCCGTCTGGCACGAGAGAACAAAGTCCTGCCTGCTGGAGAGAGGCCCTGGACACTGATCCTTCCTACAAAAACGGGCTTGTCACAGCGAATCCTCTGTTGACGAGTCCCAGGCCCACGGATGCACTACGAAATCGAAACCAGCGAGCAACTTCCACGACCCCCGTCCCCCGTGGCGACACACCTCGTGCAACAGGTCGGGTCGGACGAAGGAAAGGGCCAGCAAAAGGGGTTTCGCGAATCAGCTCATGCAGCTGGTTTCCCCGGCGCCTCCCTGCCCAGGAGGCGCCCCTGAATCGAAGGAAGCGCCGTGCGCTGGGGCCGGAACAAAGCTGTGTTGTGTAATTGTAAGTGCGCGCGTGTGTCTTATTCATGTGTGTATTTCGGAGTGGGAAATTCAATTACCAACTAACGGGGAGGACACTCCACGATGCAACATCAGACCCAGGAGGAGGGCGAGGAAGAGAAGCAATGACGCGCAACAGTTTACCCCTGCTCTTACTCTCTTTGTAGGGAGAAGAAAAGGCGACACCACCACCACCACTAGCGCGAGGCGCCAGGGAAGGTCCTCCTGGTGGTGTGCCCCCGCCCTCTCGCTCCAGGTAGCTCTGCCCCCAGCTCGGCGGAGGCATCGTGGACTCCCTCGCTGGAGGCGGTCACCCTAGTGGTGGTGGCGTGGCCTCTTGTTCCCTCGATTCCCCGTGCTACGTAGATCGCTGCTGACACACTTCTTGCGGATGAGCGCTTGGCAGTGCTGGCCGAGAGGCTGGTACGTAACAGCACCACGTGGACGCGCACGCGAGAGCAGCAAGAACGATCCGCACTCCTCCGCAGGGCCGCCTGGCGGCGGCATGAGGTCGTCATCCACATCCATCGCCGGGCAGGATTGGCGCGCCACCCCTGAGAAGGCACGACACAGCAGGCGAGTTGTGATAAGACCTCTTTCTCTAAGAGAAGTAATCGCACATTCGCCGTCCAACTGTAACCTCCCCAAGCGGCCCCAAGACTTCTGCGGATCGCCAAAGCCTCTGGGGGATACGAAGCTTCCTTGGGCACCCTGCTGGCAGGCTGGTTTCTTGTTTGATGTGCCTAGTGTCGGGGGGGGACTGGGTCAATAAGGGTAAACATCTTCTGAGGATCGGTGACACATTTTCGATTGATCTGCGGCAGGCCCCCGACACCGAAATTGCGCGTTGCTGGGCGGGGAGGGATATCGAGCCCCGATCGGTGATGAGTGGACGACCAGGGGTCCATGCAATCCCCGCCTGAGCCTGTCCCGCCCCCGATGTTGCCCCTGAGCCTCTCACTCTCAGGGGCCCCTCATTTCTCTAGGCTGGTGGTGGGAACGATATGAAGCTGCAACAAAAACTCCAGTCGCCTCATGGTGCAGGGAGTAGCCGCTACCCGGGCCTCCTGTCGAAATGTCCGCTGCCTGCTCTCTGCAACGCAGGCGAATCATCCTTTCTTGGCCCTCACGCTTCGATATGTTTCTCCATGCGCTCGTCTAAACCTTGCTCCAACACGACGCTCTATCGTTGTCCCCAGCTGGTGTTTCGGTCGGCTATCTTATTATTCACTGTTTCCGTCCTCCCTCTCTACTTTGTTCGTTACAATACTCAGTCTTCGGTAGCCCTCTTAACCACACCCTCGCATCTGCAACTACTGATCATGCTCCGACACATGTGCTTGGACTCGTAGGCGAATCAAGGCTGTCATCGTTTCAGGGTGCGCGCTGCTTCCCGCGAGATCAACGCCCCAGACCTCGATCCCCCCTGCACAGTGCAGGCCCCCAAGCCCAGATCAACACAGGGCAGTCACAATACAGGGCGAGCGTCCGAGCTGCTGTCGAAGGCCACAAGAACTCGTGGCAACGTTCCAGCCCACGGCTTCCTCGACGTCTCCCCAAGACTAACGGGCCTGTCTTCCACCACCACCACCAGAAGTTGGAGGGGGAGGGGGTCCTCCTCCTCCTCCGCCTCATCCTCCTCCTCATCCTCCTCCTCGTCCTCCACCTCCTTCCCCCCTCCAACTTATGGTGGTGGTGGTGGTGGAAAACAGGTCCATCGAAGACGGCCCGCCGACCTTCGCCAAGCCTCAAGCAGGCTCCGAAGGCGTCCAACAGCTAGGCGGCGCGCTCGAGCCAGGCTGCCGTGAGGGAGGGCGGGGAGGGGGAAGCGAAGCGAGGGGGTGGGACCAAAAAGGCCACATGCTTCTACATGCTCTTGCTCAGCTGGGGCCTCTGGGTCCTGAGAGAGAGAGACAGAGAGAGAGAGAGAGAGAAGGGAGCCCAGCAGAAGCTGGATTCGGAGCTGGGATCGGAATGGTAAGTACATCCTGCGCGGGCTCCTATAAGTTGACGGGTGTCCACTCGGGGTCTCTGTTTGGAACCTGCAGTGCTCCAGGTCAACTTTGGGGGGGCGCTGTTTGTGACCAGTCCTGAGGGGCAAAGTCGGCAGCTGCTTGGAAGTCGGTGTCAATAGCATCCACATAGAAATCCCTGAAACCATGTAGTACTGCTGGATTCTCCCCTGGATTCACACGATCCTCGGCGGAATCAGTTAGGCATAGATATGAGCAGCGGAGGCCTGGACAGCCGTCGCAGTGGGTCTGCACACAGCTGACGGGTACGGTTCTGTGCAGTGCGCCCCAAACTGGCTTGTGGTATACTTTTGATCGACTGGTCTTTCAACCACTGCTCCTGCATGCGCGCTTCGTTGCCGTAAGGTCGCACGCCCTCCGTCTCCATCTGCGGAGCGAGGGGCCTCCGCGGGCTCCTCGACCGCACTTTGCCTCGACTTGGTGGCATATTCCTTTCCTTGGGGGGGTCCGGCAAGCTCCCACAAAGACCCAACGCCGGAGCCCAGCGGGGGCCCTTCTAATCGTGGCTGGGCAAGCGCCGTGGTCCACGCGTAGTGAACTGAGCTCGGCCAACGTCGGAGTTCGGCGAACTCCGACGTGGTGGTGTACGGCATTGTCGCGAGTGCCCCCAATGGGTTCCAGGAGAGAGTTGTTGGTAGCAGCCTCCTCCTAGATGGGGTCAAAGTAGATGGGCTAGGAAGATCGCGCTGCATCGTCGATGCATCACCGATGCAGCGGCGAAGCATTGGCGCCGTCGGCGATGCATCGGCGAAGTCGGCGTGGATAAAACCGGGCTCCTCGTCCACCTCAGGGAAGACTCCCTGCTACCGTCGGACCTGGGACAGAATAACATCCTTCAGGCACACCCTCCGCAGGCCAGACCACACAGAACAGCCAAAGATATCCTCCCCAGGATGCACGGGGACATCACACAAGCACAAGCACGAAGAATATGTGTGTACCTTCGGGAGCGGCAAAGAGGGGGGTGTCCAAGAGGGGGGGGTGCAAATCATGACCAGCGGCATGTGCGCGGCCCAACGGGGGGGCCAGGGACATAATGAAATAAGAAGAGGCGCCATGAAATCTGGGGAAATATCATGCCCCCCGCCATGACATCCACCCCCCCCTAGTCATCACCCCCCTTTTTCCGCCCCCGATACCCTCCCCGAACCGACCTCGTTCTTATGCCCGGGCGATGTATCAGCGATGCATCGGCGATGCATCGGCGATGTATCAGCGATGCATCGGCGATGCACTGGCGAAGCATCGTCGACGTGGGCGACGTATCGGCGACGTCGACGTCAAGCAAATCGGGCCCCACATCGAGCCGCATCGCCGATGCATCGTCGATGCTGCATGGTCCTCCGACCCCATTTGCTCCGACCCCATCGAGGAGGCCTAGAATGTACCCTCCCCGAACCGACCTCGCTCTCATGCCGGGGCCCGACTGTAAGACGCTGGGACTCCTTTTTGTTCCGACTTCTGCGAGTAAGTTAACTGCGGGGCGGCGCGCTCCACGGGCAGCGCCCTGCCGCACCGGACCTGCCTCGCCGCGGCGCTGGTCGGAAGGGGGGGGGGCCGGCGCGAGCACGGCACGGCACACGCAAAACTGTACGGTCCCGCCCTCAGCATGGCGGGGGCTCGAGGACCTATCGGGGGGGCGTCAATGTGGGGTACAGTAACTAGGAGCCCGACCACAAACAACCTCCCAGAAGGAGCCCAACCCTGACGTCCATGGATATCTGGTGTGGGAACGTCACGCTTTCCACAGCAGAGCCATCGAGACCCAAGAAACCCAGGGCACCCTGGAGGCCAGCAGGGTGTTTCTGGGCATGGGTCTCCACTGCAGGGGCAGTGGTGGGTTCGGAGGGGGATCGCCGTGAACGGCTTCTGGAATAAAGGGAATGTGAGCATCTGGCTGGATTCGTTCTCTAACCCAACCTTTGGATAAGCCCCCTGTACGAACCCCCGAATCTACTGACCCTGGTCCCCCCCTCTACCAACCCCTGAATCTACTAACCCTGGTCACTTCAAAAACGGGTCCGCCAGGCCTTGCAGGATCCTGCAAGGTCCTGCAGTATCCTGCAAGATCCTGCACACAGGCCTGGGTCAATACACCCCTGGCTCTGCAGGACCCTACAAGACCTGGTCCTCCAACTCAATACACCCCTGGCTCTGCAGGACCCTACAAGACCTGGTCCTCCAACTGACCCCCGTTTGCATTAACACCCGTCTCTCGAGCCCCCAGGGGCGCTACCGGAGGTGCCCCCGGCCTCAGCGCGTCGGTATTCAGATGGTGGCAGGCTTACCAGCACAGCAGTTTGCCCCTTCTGTCCCCGCCCCCCCCTCCACCTCCTGCGCAGACAGCGCGGGGCAGAAAGGGTCCTCGTCCTCCTCCTCCTCCTCCTCCTCCTCCTCCTCCTCCTGATCCTTCTCCTCCTCCTCCTGCTCCTCCCCCTCTCCCCCCTCCTCCTCCTCCTCCTCCTCCTCCTCCTCCTCCTCCTCCTCCTCCTCCTCCTCCTCCTCCTCCTCCTCCTCCTCCTCCTCCTCCACGCGACGCGAGCCTACCGTACCGGTGGTCTGGTGGGTCGTGGCAAACTGGGGCCAAGGACACCCCTGGCAGCAGCCCGAGCCGGGGCGCTGCACGGGCTCGGGGGGCGCGTGAGGCGCGGGCGCGCGGCCGCGGCTTCCCTGGGCGCGCGAGGGTGCGTTCCTGCCGGGCCGCTCGCGCCCGGGCCTCCGGCGGAGTGGTAAAAGTATTCCCATCGGGAGCAGAAACAAACACCCTCGCAAGAAGCACCTCGACATGTGAAGCCGTGCACAAGACGAGGCCAGGGCGAGGGCAAAATCGGGTGTGGATCGGCCGAAGACCTCTGAGATCTGCCGGCTCTGGAGCACGTCTCGGGCGCCGCGGCCTTCTCCGAGTGTTCCAGAACGCTCTGGAACGGATTCATCCTCGAGCAAACGCACCCGAAGAAGAAATCGAAGATGGCCGGACTGTTCAATAAGCGCCCAGGGCCGTTCAGTAGACGCCAATGATGGGGGTCGGGGTGGTTGTTTCCTCCCTGACGGGGGCGGGCCGGTGGAGTGCGCTTCTCCGCCACGCGCCCGCTGGTCCCGCGCGGAAGGGAGCGCAGTCACCGCCACCTCGGCGGGAGCACCCCCCTCCCAACACACAAAAAAAAAGAAAGACACGCACACACATTCACACACAGAGTGACGCCCACACATACACACATACAAAGTTCCCCCCCCACACACACAAGCACACACATACACATAGTATGCAAGCGCACAAGCAAAGACACACACACACCTTTACACACAGACGCACGCACGCACACAAACACACACACAAACACACACACACACACGCACGCACGCACGCACGCACGCACACATAATCACACTCATACACACTCACTCACACACACACATACACACACCACCAACAAACAAAAACGAGTAAGAAGCGGCAATGCAGTCGGGCGGAGAGGGGGGAGGGGGGATCCCCTCCTCGACCACCCTCCCTGTCCTGCCCCGCCCTACTCGTTCTCCTCCTGCCTCCGTCCATCTTTTCCCTCCCATTCCCAGACCTCCTTGTCCTGCCTCCTCGTCATCCTTCTTGCCAGTCTGTTCCTCCTACTCCATACATCATCCCTCCAGATCCTCCCAACTCCCTCATCCCTCGTTGCCCTTCTCCTCCTTGTCCTCTATCCTCCTGCTCCTCAACATTCCTCCTCCTCCTCCTCCTCCTCGAGAACGGGTGGTTGTGGCGTCCCTCGTATGGTATTCGTAAAAGTGTTATGATCATAGTTTCTTCTCTTGCTTCTCCTCTTCCTCCTCCTCCTCCTCCTCACCCTTCTCCTTTTCCTGTTCCTTCTCCTCCTCCTCCTCCGATTCCTCCTTCTCTCTTCTTGTTCCCCTATTTC
This sequence comes from Prorocentrum cordatum, assembly GCA_963575745.1. Lineage (NCBI taxonomy): Eukaryota > Dinophyceae > Prorocentrales > Prorocentraceae > Prorocentrum > Prorocentrum cordatum. The sequence goes on from CAUYUJ010022541.1 coordinate 117,861, forward strand.
TCCTCCCCCTCTCCCCCTATAAAATTGGTGTGTTCGTATACAAGGTTCCCAGTTTGGTTGGGCGATCACAGTGTTTCTTGTTCGTGGGAAGGCTAGGAACAACAAGGAATCATGCTCCTGTTTCTCGTCCTCATCCTCCTCCTCCTCCTGATTCTCCTCATCCCCCCCCCCTCCCCCTTCCACACACCCCTCTTCGCCATCCTCCTCCTCCTCCTTCTACTCCTCCTCCTCCTCCTCTTCCTCCTCATCCTCCTCCTCCATCCCTCTTCATCCTCCCCCCAAAAGAAAAACAACAGGGCGGGTGATTGCGTGTTTTGTTGATGTTTGTTTTTTGTTGGTTCGGGGGGGTGGAGGTGCACATGATAACATGCTCCGTCACCGCCTCCTCCTTCTCCTCTTCCTGCCCCCCCCCGTCATCCCCCTCCAACACCCCCCTCCCTCCTCCCCCTCATCCCCCACCGCCCTACCAACGATTCCGTGAGAAGAACTTTTTGATATGCTGCATAAATTGAAACTGGTCGCCAAGGTTTAGCAAGGTTTGTCATGGCCATGCACAACCTACCAAGAGCTTACCAGATCTACCCACATCTTATCATGGCTTAGCACAACGTGCTAAGGCTGAGAAGGACCAAGCTGGGCTTAGCGAGGCTCAGCAAAGATTGCCACTGAGCGGCAATGCTTCGCAGAGATTAGCATGACCCAGCACAGTCTACCAAGGCTTAGCTAGACTGAGCACACCGTGGCCAGGTCTATCCAGACTTAGGGGCCCACCAGGGATTAGCAAGGCTTAGGAAAGCCCAACAGAACCGAGCAAATCTCACCAGCCGTAGTAGGGCATAACAGGGCCGGCCAAGGCTTACAGGAGCGCCGATGGACCCAGCAAACATTGACAGAGCTTCTTAAGTATGGGCATGACATAGCAAAGCGTAGGAAGGCTTACCAGGGGGGGCTGCCAAAGCTTGGCCAGGCGTAACCACTATCACCCGCGTGTGGCAAGGCTTACCAGGGCTAGACAGGCCACGCTGATAAACGAATGGAAGGCTGGGCTGGCCAGTGGAGATGCTGGCGAACTGATGGCATAGCTGAAGGGGTGAATAGAGAGAAAGAGAGAGAGAGCGAGAGAGAGAGAGAGGGAGATGGAACACATGGGACACGCTTTGCTAGGCTGCGCACGGTTCACCAGAGTTCAGCAAGGCTCACAAGGGCTTAGCCAGGCATACCAAACTTACATGAACTGAGGCTTACCAAGCTCACCTGAGCTTAGCAATGCCTGCCAGGGTATATCAAAACTTACTAGTACGTAGCAGCGCCCAGCAAGACGCACCAGGAAATGGCATGGCTTAGCAAGCTTGCTAGGGCCTAGAAATGCTTGGCAAGCTCAGCAGGGCTTAGCAAGGCTCACCAGGCCTTACAGGGCTTACCAAGGTCAGCCAAGCTCAGAAAGGCTTAGGGCTTTGCAAAAATCAGCAAGGCGCTGCTTGCCAAGACTGAGCAAGGCTTACAAAGTTCAGCTGAGCTTAGTCGGGACTACCTATCGTAGCAGGCAATACCAAGACAGAATAGGCTTACCTAGACTTAGCAATGTTCAGCAGAGCGTACCGGAGCTTACTGGGGCACTTACAACGCAACGCATTTGCAACGCAATGCGATTGCAATGGAGTGCGAACGCAACGCAATGCTAATAGAATGCGAATACGATGCAATGCGACGCAACGCGAATACAACGCACAGCCTCAGAGAGCATCGTCCTCCCCCTCCGACTGCTGCCTTTGTTGGTATTGGGCTGGGATGGTTCGACCATGCGGGGCCAACATCCCTCAATGAGGAGTGGAACGAACGAGGCCACCATCCCTCAATCAGGAATGGCACAAACGATATAATGGATTGGAGTCTTGCTCCTCATCTTCGTCCTCACCCCATGTTCAACAGAAACATGCACACAAAGCAATGAGGGCCGCCACAATCCCCCAGCCTCGATCACTTCCGCCCTCCTCCTCTCCCTACATCCTGCGCCTCCTCCCTCGTCCACCCTGGCTAATCCTCAACGGCCCTCCCCTCTGGCCCCCCCTCTCAATTCCTTCTCCTCCTTACCCCCCCCCACCCGTGATGAAGGAGGGTAGAAACGCAAAAGGGTGGAGGGACGCGATGCCTGCGCAAACGACTCGACATCCGCGAAAGCGCCCGAGTCCGCGCGCATGCTGCGCGCCGTGCGCACGCACGTCTGCGCGCGCCCGCACCTGCCTGCAAGGCCTCCTTCTCATCGGCGTACACTGCGACAGCAGAACTGCGGGGCGGAGCTTCATCAATATCCACCGCCTGGCTAGCCGACGTCCTGGCACCCCTGCGGGCGGTTGATCTGGATAGTTGGGCGGCCAGACGGGGCCCGACTGTATCCGTATTCACCGCTTTCCGAGGTCCCCGAAGATCGATCCCACAGGCGGTGGTCATGGAAGCATCCCCGCCTCGGACAAACTTAGAACCGACCGAGTCGACATCGAAACCTAAACCGAAGTCCACCCGAGAGGCCGAATGCCGCCTGGAGAAACCGAACGACAACGCAATACACGCCCAGGGCCGTTGAATAAACGCCAATTGTCCGGTCCTGGTCTCGCTTCCCTTGACCAGGGGGAAAAAACCTACCTCGCTTTTGACCACCCTCGCTTCCAAGAGATACCAAACGATGCCAATTCACGGCCTGTGCTGGTCAGGCCGCTTGACGATGAGGCGCGTGGCATGACTTGGTTCTGCCTGGAAGCGAAGGCGGGGTAGGTAATTCACGCTCTGATTGACAGAAGGAACTCAAAATCAGGAACGAAGGGGCTTTTCTGGCCACGGCGGGCCTGGGAAACAAGCAGGCTCCGCGGCAGAAGTCCGAGGAACGGCCCCCGAAGCCCGAGCCCCCCCCGAGCCCGAGGCGGCCCTCGTTCCAGTGCCCTGCCCGTCTGCTTGGGTCTCGCGTCCTTGCTTCCTTCTCGCTTCCTCTCCCTCTCTAAGCAGGCGCGCTCCGCTACTCGCAGAGTAGCTGCTTGCAAATAGCCTGGATCCAGTGCGTCGAGGCAAACAGGCTCCATTGCATCGGGCATCGCTCGTTTCTGATGACGTTTGCGAGTAGGCACTGTGCGTCGTACCAAAATCAGGACGGGCGGTTTGTGTATATGTCCGTCCTCGTGGGGCCCTCGCTGGGCCTCGGGAGCGCCCAAAAAACACCCGGGACGAAAATTGGTCCCGGGACGCCGTCCTGAAAAAAGGTCAGGCCGTCGCATGCCTGGGACTCCGAGGAGGCAAAGATACCGTTCGGGTGGCTCTCGTTCGCTGGGCTGCTCTGACAGCCAAACGCCAGGGACCACTGTCGGACTTCGAGTGCCAGACACGTGCCTGTTTCCAGCTCCAGGCGGTCTGACTGATCGGAGTCGTGCGCGCGCGCAGTGTGCCAAAGCCCTGGTTCTGGCTTCAGAGGAGGAAAAGCATGGGTGTTGCTGGAAGTGCCCCTGGCCCAGGCTACCCCCAGGACTTCCGAGGAGCCCCCCACAGCCTCCAGAGGACCCCTCACGAGGCCCAGAGGGTCCCAGGGGCTCCAACATGGAGCGACAAGGTGGAGGCACCTTCGGCCAAGGACTCCTTTCGCAACCCCCGAAAACACAATACATAGAAACTGTCGGAGATCTGCGCACAGTTCTGGGGTCGGCGCTGGCCCCCCTCTGTGTGGCGCGGAGCGCGCCACGGTCGGCGCCAGAAGCGCCTCCAGGGGAGGGCAGCGCCAAGAAAACCGCGCGGACCTCCATAAACTTCTGGCAGTCAACCCTAAACCTTTTGGAGAGAACCTAAGGTATGAGGACCAGACACATTATGGAATGGGGCTCTTTTCTCCAGATATATCGAGCCAAACCGCCCAGATCGAAGATCCCTACTGCAAAAACGCTTGATGGTGTTATCCTCGTCCTGGCCCCGTCCGAGGAATGCGGCTCGGTGGTCCTGCCCCGTTGACATCGGCACTCGACAAGCGGGGCCTGGAGGAGGAAACACGGGTGCGGGCATCCCACGGAGCCAGCTCCTCCTCCCGAGTCGTGCTCGTTCCTGGGGCCCGGGGCCCGTGCGTGGAAGGCCCCGAAGGCCCCAGAGAAACCGAAAACCATCGCGGCCTCGCGGGGCGGGCCAGCAGGGCGAGCCGCGGGGCGGGCCCTGCAGCCTGCGGCGCGGCCTGCAGCCGGGGGCACGTGGCCAGCGCAGGAGGAGGAGGAGCAGAAAAAGGAGGAGGAGGAGGAGGAGGAGGATGAGGAGGAGAAGGAGGAGGAGGAGG
>CAUYUJ010022542.1:0-95187 GCA_963575745.1 Prorocentrum cordatum
TCCTCCTCCTCATCCTCCTCCTCCTCCTCCTCCTCCTCCTCCTCCTTGGCTGTCTCGGCGTGCTCGGATTCATCGACTTGGCGTGCCTCCTCCTCCTTGGCCTCACAGCTTCACACTGCAGCGACGCACACGTACGTAGATAAGGGATCGGTGTTCATAGTTGCGTCGGGCCTTGGTTCCAGGGGTAGCTGAACGCTGCGCTACGCTGCGCTCGTCTTGAGGGCGGTCCAGGGAGGGCCCAAAGAGGCCGCCAAAGCGGCCAAACAGGCCCAACGAGGCCCTGGGAGAGCCCCCTAGAGAGGCCTGAGACGCCCGAGGCGGCCCACGAGGACCCCGAGGGTGCCCCCCGGATGGCCAAGCGTGCCCGAAGAACCCCCCCCAAGATCGAGGGCGGACAGAACCCTCAACAGTGACTCGTCGATTAGTGAATTGTCCGTTTTCGGTTCTCGAGAGGGCGCCGTGGCCGTTATTTTCCAGGCTTGCGCCCGCCAGGTTTGGGCCTCAGGCCGTGTTCACTAAACCACGTCTTACCAACGGGGGGGTAGGGGCCCGAAAGCGCTCCGCAGCACGAGGAGGGCTGGCTCGAGCCCAGGCTCCAGTCTGTGGCCCAAGCCTCTGCCCCAGGCAGCCCCGCCCCAGGCCCTGCTCGCGCGGGCCGCTCGGGCGGCACCGCCCCCGCGCCAGGCCGCCGCGGGAGCGGGAGGGCGACGGCGGCAGGCCTCCCTCCTCCTCCTCCTCCTCCTCCTCCTCCTCCTCCTCCTCCTCCTCCTCCTCCTCCTCCCGGCGCTGATGCGAGCCGGGCGGTGCGAGCCGGGCGGGCCGGGCGGCTGGCCCGTGTCCCTGCGCGTGGGCTGCCGCACGGCGCCCCCGCTTCTGGCCGCGCTGGCGCTGGCGGCCTTGGGCCTCCGAGGCGCGGGGTACGGCAGCGGCGGGCTCCCCGCTCTGTTCGGCGCGGGCCTTCCCCGCGCCAGGTCCTGGCCCTCCCCTGGAGTCGGGCGTGTCCCCCTGCAGGAGGAGCCTCGACGAGCAACAAAGCACAGTGTGTGCAACAGATTCCAGCATGGCCGGAGTTGGTGCAAGCAGTAGTCTGTCCCCGGACTGTTTTTTCCCAACCATCCTGTGGTGTTGGGTCCTCGTTTTGAAGAGACGGTGCCCCGCGTTCCTCTCCTTCCTCCTCCCCCTCCTCCCTCCTCCCCCTCCTTGCCTCTGCTCTCGGCACACCTCTCACACGTTTCGTAGCCCCATAGGGAGCTCCACCGAAGGCCCCAGTGGGGGTGTCCACATGCGGTTCCCCCACCCAGGGCAGCGATTCGTAGCCCCAGAGGGAGCTCCACCGAAGGCCCCAGTGGGGGTGTCCACATGCGGTTCCCCCACCCAGGGCAGCGTTTCGTAGCCCCATAGGGAGCTCCACCGAAGGCCCCAGTGGGGGTGTCCACATGCGGTTCCCCCACCCAGGGCAGCGTTTCGTGGCCCCATAGGGAGCTCCACCGAAGGCCCCAGTGGGGGTGTCCACATGCGGTTCCCCCACCCAGGGCAGCGCTTCGTGGCCCCATAGGGAGCTCCACCGAAGGCCCCAGTGGGGGTGTCCACATGAGTTCCCCCACCCAGGGCAGCGTTTCGTGCCCCAGAGGGAGCTCCACCGAAGGCCCCAGTGGGGGTGTCCACATGCGTTCCCCCACCCAGGGCAGCGTTTCGTAGCCCCAGAGGGAGCTCCACCGAAGGCCCCAGTGGGGGTGTCCACATGCGGTTCCCCCACCCAGGGCAGCGTTTCGTAGCCCCAGAGGGAGCTCCACCGAAGGCCCCAGTGGGGGTGTCCACATGCGGTTCCCCCACCCAGGGCAGCGTTTCGTAGCCCCATAGGGAGCTCCACCGAAGGCCCCAGTGGGGGTGTCCGCATGCGGTTCCCCCACCCAGGGCAGCGTTTCGTAGCCCCATAGGGAGCTCCACCGAAGGAAGGCCCCAGTGGGGGTGTCCACATGCGGTTCCCCCACCCAGGGCAGCGTTTCGTAGCCCCATAGGGAGCTCCACCGAAGGCCCCAGTGGGGGTGTCCGCATGCGGTTCCCCCACCCAGGGCAGCGTTTCGTGGCCCCATAGGGAGCTCCACCGAAGGCCCCAGTGGGGGTGTCCACATGCGGTTCCCCCACCCAGGGCAGCGTTTCGTAGCCCCAGAGGGAGCTCCACCGAAGGCCCCAGTGGGGGTGTCCACATGCGGTTCCCCCACCCAGGGCAGCGTTTCGTAGCCCCATAGGGAGCTCCACCGAAGGCCCCAGTGGGGGTGTCCACATGCGGTTCCCCCACCCAGGTGCAGCGTTTCGTGGCAGCGCCATAGGGAGCTCCACCGAAGGCCCCAGTGGGGGTGTCCACATGCGGTTCCCCCACCCAGGGCAGCGTTTCGTAGCCCCATAGGGAGCTCCACCGAAGGCCCCAGTGGGGGTGTCCACATGCGGTTCCCCCACCCAGGGCAGCGTTTCGTAGCCCCATAGGGAGCTCCACCGAAGGCCCCAGTGGGGGTGTCCACATGCGGTTCCCCCACCCAGGGCAGCGTTTCGTAGCCCCATAGGGAGCTCCACCGAAGGCCCCAGTGGGGGTGTCCACATGCGGTTCCCCCACCCAGGGCAGCGTTTCGTGGCCCCATAGGGAGCTCCACCGAAGGCCCCAGTGGGGGTGTCCACATGCGGTTCCCCCACCCAGGGCAGCGTTTCGTAGCCCCAGAGGGAGCTCCACCGAAGGCCCCAGTGGGGGTGTCCACATGCGGTTCCCCCACCCAGGGCAGCGTTTCGTAGCCCCATAGGGAGCTCCACCGTAGGCCCCAGTGGGGCTGCCCTCATGCGGTTCCCCCACCCAGGGCAGCGTTTCGTAGCCCCAGAGGGAGCTCCACCGTAGGCCCCAGTGGGGGTGCCCGCATGCGGTTCCCCCACCAAGGGCAGCGTTTCGTGGCCCCACAGGGAGCTCCACCGAAGGCCCCAGTGGGGCTGCCTGCATGCGGTTCCCCCACCCAGGGCAGCGTTTCGTAGCCCCATAGGGAGCTCCACCGAAGGCCCCAGTGGGGGTGTTCGCATGCGTCTCCACTACCCAGAGGTAGCGCCGCCGAAAACGATATTCACACTTGCGGTATTCACAGTTGCATATGGTTGGGTCCTTCGCCAGGATAGTTTACTATCTGTGAATGTTCCCCCCTGCAGAGGGGCAGGCCCGACTTGAACCTCCCCCGCCGCCCCGCCCCGCACCCCGTCGCCGTCCACGGCGAGGCCGTCCACGGCGAGGCCGTCCACTGCGAGGCCGTTCCACGGCGAGGCCGCCCGCGGCGAGGCCGCCCGCGGCGAGGCTTCCCCGCCCTCCACGACGCGACCTGCCTCCCCGCGGGGACCGTTCGCTTCGTACCTCCTCGTTCTCCATAACGTTCGAGAGGAGCGCAGGTACCTCTACGCCAGGTACTACGAGCTGTTCTGGGACGTGTGGGAGTCGAGGGCACCCGGGAGGGGCCCATGCGACCCCGTGCGGGGCAACTGCGTGTCAGCCTGCAACACCGCGACCTGCTTGGCGGGAATATTCGGGTCCCTCGACAGCCTGAAGGGGCCAGCCCCGGCGGGGGCGCTGTGGATCCACGCCGATATGTGGATCAACCCAGGGCTGTTCCCGATCGAACGTCTCGACGGGCGGAAGGTCTGGATCACGGACAGCGGGCTGCTCTTGAGGTGGCATGCCGTGGACAAGAACAACGACACCATCAAGGATCCAAATGGAAACCCGAAGTGGATGGAGCAGGAAGTCCCGAACCGATGCCTCGAGGGCGAAGAGCTGTACGGCCACTTCCTGGAGACGGGCAACTGGTTCACGACGCCGCTGCCTGACCATCGCCCGACGGCGACGAACAGGGCGCCCTTCTTAGATCAGGGCCTCCAGATCTTGAGGAGACCAGAAGTGCAGGCCCTACCCGCTCTGCGGAACTGGGGGCAGAACAGGCTCTGCTTCGGTTGGGTCGACATTCTTTATATTCCCTACCACGTCTGGCCCGACTGGCGCCAGCTGACGTCGTATCCAGCTGCCTGCGGCAAGTCCCGCCACCGTGCCAGTACAGTGTTTCGCGTGGCGATTGTTCGAGAATGGGAGAACTGTGAATAGGATGAAGATGCTGTTGATGATGCTGATGATGGTGATGAGGATATTGATGACGACGATGATGATGATGGTGGTGATGGCGATGATGGTGGTTGTGATGATAGTCAGTCAGTCAAGCCCTGCGCTCGAACAGCGCATTGGCAAATAAAAAGTTAGCACAGCGCACTGTCGCCGGACAGCTGATGCGATGCGAAATTCAATGAAAGCGCATCGGTTCCACCTGTGAGGACAAGCGGGGAGGAGGAGGAGGAGGAGGAGGAGGACGGGCGATGGGGAGGAAGGAGAGAGGGAGAGCGCCGAAAACAATCAGAGCACGCCTGCTGGCAAAAGCGAATAGACGCTGGAAGCCCATTGCTGTTTGGGTCTCCCTCTCTTCCTTTTGTGCGCCCATCGCCTAGGCAGCCTTGTGCCAGGCTCACAATTGAGGAACTTGAGGAGATTATTTTCCGGGAGTGCCGAAATCTTCCTATACAAATTCATTTGCCGATCACGGAGCGTCTCGCTCAGCGGCGGCTCCTGCGCACGTTCTAGGACTTCATCGTTAGAAATTCTGGACACGTGCGCAGACGGAATTCTGAACATACTTCGCAGACATTGCACGTGGAAGCTGTCTAAACGGGCTCTGTCAGCTTGCAATGACCAAGCAGTATCTAAATTATACAGCAGCTTGGGCAAGACAATTGCTTTATACAGTTGGATTTTCCGGTCGCGGCATATATCAGCGTGCGACCAACAGTGAGGCAGAGCTTTAAATAGAGACGTGGCTTCACCAATTCTCCGAGTGATCTCAGGTTTTGTTGAGCATTTTACATTCAATAATCCTCCTAGATACACCGCTTGCTCCACTATTTTCAGCGGCGCGCCGGCGGGAGAAAGCAACGTACCAGTGTTATGTACACGCATGGATACAGTTTTATCCCAATTCAGATCCAAGCCATATCTCGCGCCTTCGTCAATGACTGTGTTGAGTAGTGTTTAAAGTTTCCCAGAATCGCTGCTGAGTAACATTGTGCCATCGGCGTATAACAAGTCACTGCACGCCAAATAGTTGGGCTCCCGGACAGCATCGTGTAGGCCAGCCATTATGTTGTCGACGTCGTAAAGCATGACGCTTTGAACAATGATGAATACATATGGCGATAACGGGCACCCTTGTGCTATCCCTGCAGCTTGAAGATGTTTGCTGGAATTCACGGCGGGGTCCCGCAACACAAAGCTTCTGTATCTGCAAATCGCCGCTATCATGTTCAACATGTCCGTGGGGATGCCGAACCTTCGAAGCGCGTCCAAGAACGTGTCGTGCTTGATCCAGTCGAAGGTTTTAGACCAGTCCAACAATGCTGCAACCAATCCTGGAGATTGACATGTCTATGCGGCCTCGAGCATCCTCCGGGCAATGCCAATCGCCTGGGCAGTGTTTCTGCTAGGGCGGAAACCATACTGAGTTGAACGAATTCGGTTCTCGGCCCCGCCATTTTGAATTCGTTTTTCTAGCATCCACGCCAAAAGTTTGTACCCAATCGACAAAAACCAAAACCGCCCTAAGTGGCACCTAGAACATTTGCATCTGGCACCTCGAATTTGTCCGTTGGCTTCGACGCAGCGAAGCCTTGAGCCGATGAGGGCGCAGCTTTCTTGGACAAAGCCCTGACGATTTCTTGGGACCATAGGGGTCATCTTGGAGCCATGAGGATCGCCAGGGCCCCTCTCTTGGGCCGTTTTGGGGCCATCTTGGGCCGCGATGCCGCGCTGGGGTCATCCCGCCCTCTTGGGCCATGCATGCGGGGGGCCCAGCCCGGGAGTCATTGGGCAGGGCTCAGAGACTCGCCGCAACGGCGGGGAACGTCAAGACGCCGGAGGCCAGGATCTGGTCACACCTGAGACCATAATGGTCCCACGTGTGACCAATCTCGGAAGATGGCGGCCAGCAGGCATGCGTTTCACGGGAACTGGCGGCCCAAGCCGGAATTGGGCCCCGGGGAGGCGCTTCAGGAGCGGCCCAAGCCGGAATTGGACCCCGGGAACCCCCTCTCAGGCGGCGGCCCAAAGCGAAATTGGACCCCGGGAGGCCACCGAGGCCCTGCCCAAGCCGGAATTGAGCTTCCGAGGCCCCGGGAATCCCGGGTTGCTCATTGCACACCAGCCGTGTCCAATGAGCAAGTCGCCTTCGTTGAGAGACGCCCGCCGGAATCTCCTGGGAGGGCGGCGTCGGGCCTTTTTTGGGACTCTGGACGCGACGACGACGAAGTCTTCCGTTCATTCCCATCATCATCGACGCTGCCATCATCATGGTTTACCATCACGTCTGTCAATAGCTGCTGTCCCATCAAAACGCATGTGTTGCGACAGCAGGTTTCCCGGAGAGGTAATCCAATGAGCCTGACCCCGCGGGGGGGGGGTCAGGCTCATTGGGGGGGGGGTCAGGCTCATTGTTTTTTTGTTGCGCATGCGAGAGTCACGAGGGGCCTCCCTTGGACACCGGCCGAGCCCAATGAGCCCGACCCCCCCCCCACCCCCGGGGGGTCAGGCTCATTGGATTACCTCCCCGGGAAACCTGCTGCTGCAACACGTGCGCTTTGATGGGGCAGCTATGGACTGAGGTGATGGCGAAGACAGGTCGCGATGATGGCATCGGGATGTCGACGGGGCCTTCCCTGATGACTGGGCCTGGGGCGACGTGTGATGGCGAGTGTCGGCATGACGAGATGGGCGTGCGCGCGTGCACATATAGTGTGCATGTACCAGCGTCGGCCACTGAGTCATTAAGCAGTGGATGTGGTATCTACTACAATCAACGTGGTGCAATCAGTGCGGCGTGAGCCTGTAATGTAAGCTCCGCGGTGCAATAAATGTGGCGCGATATATCTATGTGGCGCGAGGTGATACTGATGGCTATGCAAGTCATGATGATGTCAGCGTTGATGAAGATGGCAATGAATGGATATGAAGGTCACGCAAACGATGGTGATGGTTGTTGGATTATGCGGCGGTGTCAGGCCACGTCAGCACAATAATGTCATATTCGCGGTGATGGTATGAGTAATCGCCGTATTGCGTGCGTATAGTGATAGTAGTAGCATAGTAGTAGTGGTAGATGTAGTCGCATTCATATTATTAGGCGCTTCTTCGGGCCAGGAACGGCCCAAGAGGCCCGAAAGCTCGTTCCGAGACGGCCCAAGAGGCCCCCAAGAGGGCCCCAAGACGGCCCAAGAGAGGAGCCCTGGCGATCCTCATGGATGGCCCCTATGGTCCCAAGATATCGTCAGGGTTCTGTCCAAGAAAGCTGCGCCCTCATCGGCTCAAGGCTTCGCTGCGTCGAAGCCAACGGACAAATTCGAGGTGCCGGATGCAAATGTTCTAGGTGCCACTTGGGGCGGTTTTGGTTTACAGAAGAGATGTAGGGCGGTAGTTCTCCGGCAGGCTTGTGCCCCCTTTCTGTGTAGAGGTACCACGACTGAGGTATGCCATTATGCTGGTATGGTCTTTTCGTCCCAACACCTTCCAAACAATATTAGCAATTCCCCGCAGGCGTCTTCTGAAGACGATAGTGCTTTCCAAAATTCTGAGGGTATGTCGTCTATGCCCCCTGTTTTCCCAGCGGCGAGAGCCCGGAGTGCACGTCGGAGCTCTTCCATTGCGAATGTCCCCGTGGATATGCCCAGTGTGTCTCCAACGTTCGTTCTCCCAGTCGGTAGAAGATCTGCGTGCGTAACTTTCCACTTGGTCTTTTCGACCTAGTCCGCCAATGTATCAGCGCGTTGCGTGCTCTCCACCAGCTGCCCATGTTTGTTGCGAATTTGTATTGGCTTCTTGGGGGGCCCTTTCCTGGCGGCCCGTACAGCTACCCATTTCCCACCAACCAACTGTGAATCCAACCATTTCCTTTTGTCTCTCCTTACTGATGCCTTGATAAGTCTTGTAAGTTTGTGCTCTTCCAACAAGTTTCCCTTTGATTGGATCGCACCTTCTCGGTCAGCAAATCCAGTGTAGCTTGGGGGATCCATGGTCGTCCGGGTTCCCTCCCACGTTTCTTGATTGCTTCTGCAGCATATACCATTGCGTCGGTGATGCGCTTGGCATGCGAATCTAAAGTATCAAGGGCCGTGGGCACCACCGCTGCCTCGACGAAGCGGCGGCAGAAATATCCGGCAGCGTTGCCGTCCACCATCAGCGTGTTCAGGCGGTGATGTTAAAGATAACGATGGTGATGGTGATGATGAGGAGAATGAGTAGAGGGAGGGTGGTGGTGGTGATGATGCTGATGATTATGGCGATGCTGGTATTTGTAATGGTGATGACGATGCTGCTGACGATGATGCTGCTGATGATGATGATGATGATGATGCTGTTGATGTTGGTGACGATGATGATGATGATGGTGATGATGCAGGCGATGATGATGTTGATGATAATGAAGGTGTAGATGAATCAGGCAATAAAGATCTATGCTGGTGATGATGAGGAGGATGAGGAGGGGGATGGTGATAGTGATGATGGTGATTATGATCATCATGATGATCGTAATTCCGACGAGGAGGAGGAGGAGAATGGAAGGATCCAGTTGCGTCTTTTATTATCGAGGAGTCCTCATGAACCTTACTTGGACCGTGTTGGGCTGTCCTGGGCTCCTGTGGGGCATATGCCAAAACATTCACATGTGACACCTCGGTTGTTTCGGGGCGGATGGGGGCGGTGATGATGATGTTGATGATGATGATGATGACGACGATGGTGGTGATGATGATAATTCAGGGGAGAAGGAGGCGGAAGAGAAGGAAGAAGACCAGTGTAAGCCCAAGACTCGTCACCGATGTTGCAATTAACTCTTCGTCCAAGCTCCCTCTTGATAGGCCCCTCAAGAGTTCACTTTCATTGAGGGAAGTGCCCTGGTGGAAGATAACCATTTGAAAATCTGGAACTGTGCCAGATTATCCCAGTGCGACCCTACCTAGGAGTTGGAACCCCTAGGACAGCAGCATTAGTAGTAACAGTAACGCTAAGCTAAAGCTTAGCTAAAGCTAAGCTAAAGCTGAGCCACCGCTAAGCTAAAGTTAAGCTGAAGCTAAAGCTAAGCTAAAGCTGAGCTAGAGCTAAGCTAAATCTAAGCTAAAGCTGAGCAGCAGCTAAGCTAAAGTTAAGCTACAGCTAAGTTACAGCTAAGCTAAAGCTAAGCTAAAGCTAAGCTACAGCTAAGCTCAAGCTAAGCTAAAGCTAAGCTAAACGCTAAGCGAAAAGCTAAGCGAAACGCTAAGCTAAAGCGAAGCTACAGCTAAAGCTAAGCTAAAGCTAAAGCTAAAGCTTCCAGGGGACTGGGGGGAACCGCTCCCATGGGGACTGGGGGAACCGCCCGGGGCGTGTTCCACTGCCCGGCCCCTTTAAGCTAAGAGAGTAAGAACCCTTCTAGGCAGAGCCTAGCTAGGGAAATATCTTTCCTGGGACATCATCGCCGCGAATCGCATTACTGTTGCGTCTCGACGGTTCTGGACCGCTCCATATCACCGTTCTTGGGACTTCACCACCGCGATTCAACGTGATTGCTGCGCCTTGGCATTCCGACATCGTGCCAAATTTGCAAACTCTTAAGACGAATGTGCGCAGCGCTAAGGGGAGAGCCACAGTTTGAAAAGAAACCGCTTTCCATTCGTGAGTCCCTTGCAAATGTTCAAAACGAATGCGCGCGATGCTAAGGCCATAGGCGCATGTTGAAAATGGCCCGCCCTCCATCCGCACAAGTTTTGCGACATTTTAAAGGCACTTGTGCGCGACGCTTAGGAGAGGGCCACATTTTGAAAACAGACCGCCGTCCATCCGTGAAACTCTTGCACACTTTAAAGACAAATGTGCGCGGCGTTATGGCGAGAGACAGATTTTGAAATCGGACCGTCCTCAATCCAGTAATTTGCTGCAGACGTGCAAGACGAATGTGCGTGGCGCTCAGGCACAAGCCACATTTTGAAAGCGACCCGCTCTCCATCCATGAAGTTGCTGCAAAGTTCTAGCTTCAGGATCATAAGCAGTGAGGCGGTCTCAGGAGAAACGCCTAGCCCGGCCTTCTCAACGTCCTCAGGGCGTGATAGAGCAGAGGTATCTACAAGTAAAAGGGATGGAGGAGGAGAGACCAAGAGAAGGCCTGACCTGTCCTACGCTGGGGGCGGGGCGTCCGCGGCGGGGGCGCGCGCCGCGCCGCGCCGTCGGGCCCGCCTGCGAGGTCGGGGTTCAGCGCGGCGGCCTTGCCCGCGGCCGCAGGTGCGGCTGGCCGCTTCGCTTGGATGACTTCTACGGGGCGGTGTACTTCCGACCTGTGGTCGAGGCCTCTCCGCAGTGCGTGTCGGAGATTGGGCTACGCAGCGCCCATTGGAGGACGCGTGCGGGCGGCGGACGTAGCCGAGGTTTCCATCGCCCTGAACGACGCGCTCGACGGCGCCGCCCGCCCTGTTCCTGCACCTGCTGGACCAGAGCGTGCTGCTGAAGGCTATCGTTTCCATGGACCCGAGCGTTCTGCTGCAGGCTATCGGGTTCTTGTACCTGCTGGACCCGAACGTGCTCCTGAAGGTGATCGGGCTGATGGACCTGAGCGCGCCGCTGAGGGCCATCGTGTTCATGTTCTGGCCTGAGGCGCCTTTCGAGAACATGATATTGTTGCAGGTGCTACTCGAGACGATCGTGGCGAGCTGGGGCCCGAGAGGGGTTCTTCCGACGACGACGCCCCGTCTTCCCTGAGCACCGTCGGCATCGCCGACTTCGCGCACGACCGGAGGTATAGCCGCGGCGGCGCCGGTGGCGCTCGCGCTCGTGGAGACGGCGCTCACGCTCGTGGGTATGATCGTCATGCCGACGGCGATCGTGATTACGTTGCTGAAGGCTATCGCGTTTCTGCTGCAGGCTATCGCGATGCCGACCGACGGCGATCGTGTTTCTGCCGCGGAAGGCGATCGTGGCCATGCTGCTGAAGGCGCCGTTCGAGACGATCGCGGCGAGCTGCCGCCCGAGATGGAAATCTCCGACGACGACGCCCCGCCGTCGCTGAGCACCGTCGCCCGGGTTCCTGCAGAGGTTCGGCCTGGACCCGACTGCGACGCCGAAGCCATTCATGCTGTGCCCGATCATTGCGCGCCCGTTCGTGCGGCACCCGGCCATGCTGCGGCGGATTCCCTTCTTGAGGCTCGGTTTCGCCCCTGCGCTCGGCGGGGTGGTGCCCGCCCAGGCCAATTCGTTCGACTTCGCCTACGCCTTGATCGCGCTAAGTTTGCGTTTCGCGTGCGTCGCAGATTTTTCGAGGCGGCCCGTCGGCGCGATTGCCGCAACTTCCCAGTCGCGGCGCACGTCTTCGACGCTGTCATCTCGGAGAGCACCGATGAGACGCGCGAGTGCACTTTAGAGGGGATCTTGGAATGCTGCTCGTGCGAGTCCGAGTTCGATGCCTTGCATCACACAGTAATGGCTCCCTCGCGGACGTGGATGTGACCCTCGTGAGTGGTGTTGTGACCAGCTAGGTTCCTCCTCTTAGATCGCCGTCCGCTGGGGCCGTGCTAAGCTTCCTGGTGCTCTCGACCCCGACTGGCTGCTTGTATCTCAACGCGGTTCTTTTCGCACGGGTCGTCGGTGTTGTCTGTTTTCTAGCACTGCCACGTTTTCGGCCACGAGGACGAGGTGGAGGTGAAGGCGGAGGCGAGGTAGCGGAGGAGGAGGAGGGGGAGGAGGAGGAGGAGGAGGAGGAGGAGTGTTACGACACGAGCTGCGCTGTCCGCCGTGAAGCTCGGCTGCCACGCATTCGGCCGTTTCTAGCCACTCCGCGGCGACATGTAGGAGAAAGAGGAGGTGAGGTGGAGGAGGAGAAGGCTCTGTTTCAACACTTCGCGACGTGCTTGTGCGAGCGCACCGTCGTGTTTGCGCGCTTCTGCCCCCCTCGCCGCCCGACGCAGCGGGCGAGCGCTCCCGGCTGCCAGGACCTCGGCCGTTTCTAGCCACTGCGCAGCAATATGGGGGAGAAGGTGGGGCAGCCGTGGAGGAGGAGCTTGACATGACCGCCTGGCTGTTACCGTGGCCGACCTTGTGGATTAGGCCAGCTTCTCATAGTCACCGTAGGCGTCTCTCGGGCTGCGCTTCCTGGCGCTCTCGACCCCGCTCTCGTGCTTGCGTCTCTATTGGGCGTTTTTTTTTTCGCGACGGGTCGCGCAGGCCATCGTTATCCGGCCAGCTCCGAACACCTCTTGCCCGTTGAAGCGGGCGAAGACGTCGAAGG
Source organism: Prorocentrum cordatum (assembly GCA_963575745.1). Classification (NCBI taxonomy): domain Eukaryota; class Dinophyceae; order Prorocentrales; family Prorocentraceae; genus Prorocentrum; species Prorocentrum cordatum. The sequence goes on from CAUYUJ010022542.1 coordinate 12,363, forward strand.
CTGTCTTAACCATTCGCGACGTTTTAGTGCGAGTTTCCTGCCGTGGTGCTGCCAGTTTCGGGCGGCCGTGTTCCTGGCTGCCACGGTCCTGACGGATTCCAGCAGCTGTTCGGCGACATGAATGGGAGGTGGTTGGGGAGCGACGGCGGGTGTGTAGGGCGGGGTCTGGACTGCATCTGTATTCGGCCAGCTCTCAGCCACCTCTTGCTCGATGGGTGGGCGAGTACGTGGAAGGCTGTTATCCGACGCAGTGGGCGAACACAACGCTAATAAGTGCTTGACGGCGATCGTGGCTGATATTGCTGGGGGGGCCCAAGCCTCTCATAGTCGACATTGGCGTCTCTTTCCCGCGCGGTGCTCGGGCCCCCACGCCGACCTCCTCTTCGAGCGTAGGAGAGGTCGCCTGTGGCATGGGCTGGGTGCCGCTAGCTCATAGCAGCTTCGCGCCCGCGGCTGGTTTTCCGACGGTGCATCTACGATGATGGAGGTGGAGTTGGAGGAGGGTTCGGTGGACTTTGAGGGGGTTTCGGAGGAGATGCACGTCGTCTTGGGCCAGCGGCCGCTTAGGTTCGGCCAGCTTCTGGAGGAACGGTGGGCGGTGGAGGTGCAGGCATATGGATGGGGGGATTCGAGCTGGTTCGGCAGCGTGCCAATCGAGCTGAATGTAGCTGGCCTGCGACGCTTGGCGACTTTCTGGCGGGCGCTCGTGCTAGCCCCCGCTGGCCGCTTGCCTGTTTCGCCCGCGTTCGACCGAGCTCGAGGCGTCTGGTCTTGCCCGCCTGCCGTCGGCAGGCCCTCTGACGCAACAGGTGCGATCGCCTAGCGGCCTGCGCAGAGAAAGAGAGCAGGGGGAGGGGGAAAGGGAAGGGGAGGAGGAGGAGGGGGTGAGGAGGGGGCCGTGGGGCTCTCCTGCTTTCCCGTAAGGTAGATGTCAAAGCCGCCCAATGTGTCGCATCGGACGTTTCAGGGCGGATGAAGATTGTGATGATGTTGACGATGATGACGATGATCATGATGATCATGCTGATAAAAGAAAGGGGAACTTGGAGGAGGAGGGGAAGCAGGATGACCAGGTTGACGATGATGGTGGTGATGACGACGGTGATGACGACGAAACGACGACGACCATGACGACGATGACGATGACGATGGCGATGATGATGATGATCATGGCGATGATGATGATGGTGGTGGTGTTGGTGATGATGATGAGGATGTTGATGATGATGACGGTGATGCTGGTGGTGGTGGTGGCGGTAAGGAGGATTATGTGATGATGAGGATGATGGTGATGATGCTGATGATGATGATGGTGTTGGTGGTTGTGGTGGTGACAGTGGGGGTGATGAGCATGGTGATGATGATGCAAAGTATGATGCGTATGATGGTGCTGGTGTTGATTGTGAGGATGGTGATGATAATGAGTGTGGTGGACATGATGATGGATGATTATGATGGTGGTGGTTGTGGTTGTGACGACGGTGATGGTGATGGTGGCTAGCACGATGATGGTGGCGGTGGTGGTGGCGGTGATGATGGTGATGCTGATGGTGTTGATGATGATGGTGGTGGTGATTGTGCTGGAGATGATGTTGCTGATGTTGATGATGGTTATGTTGATGTTGCTGGTGCTGTTCATGGTGGTGGTGGTGGTGGTGATGAGTGCGAGGACGACGACGAGGATGAGGGTGACGATGCGGATGCTGACGATGATGGTTATTATGATGATGTTGATACTAGTGGTGGTTGTGGTGATCATGATGATGATGGCGCTGGTGATGGTGCTGATGATGGTGATGGTGGTGGTTGTGATGTTGGTGGTGATGGAGGTGATGGTGATGATGATGGTGGTGATGATTGTGGCGATGGTGGAAGTGATGAGGACGGTGAGGGCGATGATGATGAAGATGATGCTGATCAGGACCATGATGAGGATGATGGTGACGATGTTGATGACGACGACGATGGTGATGGTGATGCCGATGATGGTGATGCATATGATTGAGTTGATGATGGTGGTGATCGTGATGGTGGCGATGGTGACGGTGATGGTGATTATGATGGTGATGTTGATCGTGTTAATGATGTTGATGATGTTGGCGACGCTGGTGCTGATGATGTTGATGTTGTTGTTCATGATGCTGATAATGATGGTGGTGGTGGTGACGGTGATTGTGATAGTGATGGTGGCAGTGGTGGTCGTAATGAGGATGAGGAGATGGAGGGGGAGGGTGAGGAGGAGGAAGAAGACGAGGAGGAGGAGGACGAGTTGCAGGAGGGGGAGGGGGAGGCGGAGGACGGGGAGGAGGAGGGATTAGGATGAGGAGGGGGACGAGGAGGAAAGACGAAGGGATGCGGAGGAGGAGGAGGAGGAGGAGGAGGAAGAACACGAGGAGTGGACAACTAATGAACAGAAGGAGGAAACCGTCACATGTGACATCTTTCGCCTTCATCTCCCGAGGAACCCACACAACCCTCACGTGGGCCGTCTTGGTGCTGTCATGTGCTCCTGTGGGGCACTCTTGGGGTGCGCTGGGCTTCTTGGGCCGCCTCATAGCCCTCTGCAGCCGTCCTGGGGCCGTCTTGGGGCTCTCGTGGCCGTCTGGGCTTGTCGGGGCCATCCTGACGCCGTCCAGGGCCGTCCATAAGAGTGATCAGAGGCCGTCTTGAGGCCACATTCGGCAGTCTTGGAGCCGTATTGGTCCACTTGGGAGGCATATTGAATTTCTATCTCGGCGACCTTGGCGGCGTTCCAGAGACCCTCTTGGGCCAGCTTGTGGTTCTCTTGGGGTCCGTCCAGGGCGCCTCTGGGAGGCCTGTTGGGCAATTGTTGGGTTCCGTTGGGCCGTCTTGCGGCCACCTTTGATGCTTCCTGTGCCGTCTTGAACTGCCAGAAGAGCCAGAGGCGACAATCTTTCAAACACTTAAGACGGATCTGTGCTGTTGGTTTGTTCAGGCCCTCCAAAGTGTCTTCTTGGAGCCTTCTTGGGCGGTCTTCGAGGCCTCTTGGGCCGTCTTGAGGCCATCTTCGGTCGTCTTGAAACTAACTTGGGCCGTCTTGGAGCCATTCTCGGTCGTCTTGAGGCATTTTGGCCTCGGGAGCGTGACTGCGCTGTGTTTTACCAGAGGGGGTGTTGCGAAAGGGGATGTGGCCTCGAGATAAGGCATCTGCGCATTTTGCGACGGATTGTGGCCGCGGTGCAAGGGGGGGTTTGCGCGCGGGGCAGTGTGACAAATAGGGAGTGGGCATACTTTAAACGAGGTTGAAGGTGAATCTGTATAGCGAACGCTATGTCCGACGCTTTCTTGGCTCAAGACTGCGCAGTCCGATATGTTAAGTGCACTGCCCTGTGTACTTTTGCTTGCGGTTCACAGCAACGGACAAAGACCGCGTCCTCATATGATCCATCTCCCTTTACCATGGTGTCTCTGTTGCCTGTCGTCTTGCCTGCCATCAAGGGATGCGTTGTCGGATACCTCGAGACGTCGCCGGCGTTATCCTAGGATCGGCGTCGCCCCCAACATGTTTATAGTATATGCGCGTTGCCCCCCAGGGGTGACGTGCGTTTCCTGGTCACACCGCTCGGGAAACGATCTATTCCAATATTGAATTATTACATGTTCGGAACGGACGCGCGCCTCCAAGGATAACGACTAGTACTAGTGTGTATATATATGTGTATATATATATATATATATATATATATATGTGTGCGTCCCATAAGAGTAGGGTTGCCAGCTTATTACATCGTGGTAAAACCCTCGACCCTTACTTTTATCATGATAGCGGAGCTGGCTACATCTTCATGAAGCTGGCTCTTGCATCGGGTGCTCTGCGCATAACAGTTTACCACGGCACAGTGGATTACCCGACTGCGCCGGCTATCAGCCACTACGCTCCCAACGCCTTCGAACCAACTGGTATATTACAGTCCTATACCTCCATCGCCCCACCGCGTGGTCACACGCCACGCACGACCCAAATGCAAATATACATCCGCAAGTTGACGGCCACGTCAGACCAAATACCCTGTCGTAACGTTACGGGCGCTGCAATATCCAATGGTGAGCAAGCTTACCTTACATCATCAGCTACGATATGACTACGCACGACTTTAAGGTCGCTATCTTTGGATCTATCGGGATGTGCCTAGGCCTTGCCGCGACATACGTGCAAGGAGGAGGAATGGGTGAAACACGCACTCGGGATCAAGTCTGGGGCCCCGCGATTTTGTTCGCGAAGTACACGCATGGCTTAAAGTCGCGAGCGGAAATATGACTCCAGCCCCAACGGACAGCTTGCCAACTAGGATTCTAGCCATGAGGGCGCCGTCCACCATCGTCACTTACGGTGACACACTGCAGGGGAAACGCACCGATGGAGTCACATACGCCATGTACCTATTAAGCACCAGTTCGCATCATGGGGCAGCCCTCATCGACTTCAGAGTCGAAAACAAGGCGAACGCATTGATTCAGTACTGTCCCAATTCGAGATGGCCAGAGTAGAAGCAAACTTAGCAGGCTTCAATATATTCAACTTCCAGGTCCTTGCCCTGGTTTTATTTCGCGCTTTGATGGTTGGCATTTCCCAGGGAACCCAGCTACTGCAACCGCTGAAGCGCCGGATGCCCCGTGCCCAACAGCAGCGCGACCAACTCCTGGAGCGAATGCACAGCCATGGACACTTGGCTGAGCGTTCCCCAGGGATCATCGGGGGCATCTTCAGCTGCCGCAGCGATGCAACCTACCACGTCAAAATTAGCGACACGCCGGCAGCCGCGCCGAACTGCCTCTGGAACGACGGAAAGCACATTGAGTCCACGGCGCTCTTAAGCCAATACGCCCACAACAACAGCGAACCGGCGCCTGGCTCGAACATGGGCTGGCCATCAGCGGCCAGCTACACACCGCCTGAAATTTCTACCCTCCGGGGCTCACCCAGCCAACAAGACGACGACGCGTTCGATTCTGGTGCGGATGCCAATGCGGCCTCCTCTACCGGCGCCAAGAAGCTCGACTGGTTGGACCTGCCCGTCAGTGATGACGCAGCTAATCACTGGTTTCACCGAGGACATCATCACGCCAAAATGAGGTGGAGGCGACATCTGACAACAATGAGGACATTCAGGCGGTATGTACGTCGCGTCTTCTTCCGCAAAGGAAAGGGTCGCGGCGGGGGTGGTGGTATACATGCCCGCATATTGCATAGCAAAGGCGCAGCCACGTTCCTGGCTCGATTGGCCGACTACGGTTTTGAAGACCTATTCCTAGGAGGCAAAGGAAAAGCGAATGTCGCAGGCGCGCAACATGCACGGGCAAGGGGCACAGGCTTTATCCAACGGGCAAGGATGGAACAATGATGACATGCAACGCCGGCGGAAGCGACAAACTTTCCCAAGGGCAATGTTCCACGGGAGGTGAAGGAGGGGGCGGATCCGTTCTTCTTGCTTCAGTGCAAACCGAAACATATATTATTTAGTATGTTGATCTCCCTGAGAATGGACCATCCCTTTATACTCTCAAACCAGTTCTGCTTGGTTTGCGATGGCCCACTTCGCCGGCGCTGCCACGTCGGCAAAGCGATCTGTCGAGTGCCTCCACGACGGGATCTACTAGCTCTGCGACGCCCCCATCGAGGACTGGGTCGGCACGCGCGGGCACGGACGCACGCAGGAAGGCCCCGACGACGACGACGACGAAGACGACTGCATGTCCGACGCGGAGACAACGCCCGCCACCGACGTTGCAACAATGGAACAGCTCGGACGCGAGCAGACGCTCCGCCCGCTCCCCGCCCCCAGCCCCGACTGCATTCGGACTCGCGGAGGTTCCACTGGCTGCAGCGGGGCGGGGGCAGACCCGCGCCGACGGATTTGCGATGTGCGGCAAGCTTAGGAAAGCCACAATCGGCATGGGTGGCCCCTGCAAGGGCGACGAATGGAGCAGTCGCTGCGGCCGCAGTTAAGCGGCCCATCAAGCGGCAGGCATGCCAGGTAAAGCTGGAAATTGCAGCCCGGGCACGGGCGGCCCTGGCCGCGGCCGCAGTCGCTCTCGCGGCGCCGGCCCTTCTAAAGCAAAGGCTATGCTGCGTCCGCCGAGCCCGCGCGCGGCGCGAGCTCCAGCGACGCAGGCCGGGGGAAGGGGCGCGTCTCCTCAGATGAGGGGCGCGCCCCTTTCTCGCGCGATGACCGGGGCCCGCGCGCGGAGATCGACGAATGTGGCGCGAGCCATTTCCTCGGGCAGGGCTACAGAGAGGCAGATGTTCGACATTGGTGGTCCTTACAGCATTGCGTCATCCGCGACGACAGGGGCCGCGCCCTCAAAACGTCAGGACGTCGCCGCAGGGGCAGTGGCGAAATGCAGGCATGCAAGCGAGATCAGATCAAGAAACGCAAGGAACGCCGCATGCGCTTTTGCCCGGCTCACAGTCAGCATCGCGGCGGCGCCCGATTGACCGCCCATCTCGCGGCCCTCGTCGCGGCGAGACGCTTTGGACCCCCGATCGCGGCGATGGCAGATGCGGAAGGGCGGCCGCGCCCATTGGATATTATATCCCATTGACCGACGCGGAAGCTCAATATTTCGGAGAAGCATGAAGATGTGGACGACGCTCGCATCTTCAAGGTCTACAGCGCGGACGGGCGGCGCCGACGTCCAGGGGGCTTCCCCGCCGACGACAGCGACGACGATGTTGCCGGCATTTCTCACCTTCGCGAGCTGCGCGCGACAGGTCAGATCAGCGGTAGTTCCAGGGCCGAGCCCCTGCGCCCCCTCCAGCATCGACCGGGGCGGCAGATGAGAAGATGGACGGGGGGGGGGGGAGGGGCGGGGCGAGTGGCCCCTTGCGCCGACTTCGCCTGCCGAGCCGCCAGGCGGACGCGCCCGGGGCGAAAGCGCGCCCCGCGAGTTGACGGGCGGGCGCGCCCGGGGTGCCCAGGAAAACGCCGCGCCCAAGATGAAAGCGCGCCCGGGCCGAGAAGTGGGCCTGAGAGAACCCGACTATCGGGGGAGCGAAGGGTGCGAGAACAAGGGCAGGCATGGCCCTACTGAGCGCGAAAGCAACGTTAGAAAAGAAAGCTGAAAATAGCTTCAAAGGCAGCTCGACACCTATGCCTGACCAGCCGGCGACACGAAGGTCCGCTGAGTCGCAGGCGGGCCCGGCTTTTCGAGGTGGTTACCTGGGCGCCGAAACCGCCTGCTGCAGGCCCCGCGGGATTCGAGCTCGGCCGCGGGCAGGAACAAGTCAGACCCCGACGCCCCTTCTGATGCCCCAGCAACCGGAAAACTGCAGGCGAAAAAGGACCTGCCTCCAAGGGCCCGCGAAGAACAGAGCCGGGGCGCTGGCGGCCGCTGGCGCATTGCCGCATCCATTGCCAGTCGGCAAACAGCCACAGCCTAGGCAAGAAGGCCTCCAAGAGGGTCTTTCCGGCCCGAAGGAAAGAAAAAGGCGGCCGAGCTAGTCGGCGCCGCGCGGGCAAAGTTCCGGGGTGGACCTCCTACAGAGGCAGCTGTCGGGTCGTCGGCCGCGGCCCCGCCATCTGCCCAGCCACCGCCGACCGCGCCGCTTGTGCCGAGGTCCAAGGCTACGCCCTCTAAGCAGGGCGGCGCCGACGTCCCAGCTGGGGCGGGCGCGCCCATGGAATCCCCATGCCAAGGAGGGGCGGACACGCCCAACACAGATAATGACCTTGGCCCATTTGCCACGCCGACGCAGCCTGCCCGAAACATAGCAAGACATGTTGCATAGAAAGCTTCGCAACGCGCAGCCCCCTGAGTCTCCAGGGCCTGAAAGACAAGGCTAGAAACCAGAACGCGAAGGATAAACTGATGCATTGCGATGTCTGCGTGGTGGTCTGACACTTGCAGACGTGGGGCATGTCTTAGTCATGCCTATAATGAGCGTTTCCTGAAGGCGTGCTGGTCCTGGGGTCCTCACGATGGATGGGTAGCTGTGGTGGATGTGCCGGCCCGCGTTCAGGGTGGTCATCACTGCGTCGCAGTCGCAGAGTGGATGCGCGGCCAACCGCCCGAATATGTAACATGGTTATTTCTGCGCATCGCCAACGTGACGGACTATTCGGGCGCTAGGAAAGCATGCCTCCAGCTAAGGCGCACGCGCGATGACGAGGATGTCCCAACACTGTGGATCAGAGCCACAGGTGGACATTCGTTCTCTGGCATATTATGCCCAGAATCATTGCACGAAGCGATGACAGCTGTGGGTGGCGGAACTTCTGGCCCACCCGATGTTGCCCCCCCCCCCCCCCCCAGTTCTTCATGCGCGAAACTACGTGGATGCATCTGCCCTGCGTCCTTGACTGAATTATCCTGTCGTGCAGGGCACAATGCGCGAGGATGGACCGGTCGGCAGTTTGCGCGCGGATGCCCATGCCTGCCAGGAGACCCCAGGATCGTATCAGGCCCGTCTTCGACCTATACATATTCATATCTACCCCGCGTCTATTGCAAGATGGAGCAAAGGTGTGGCGCTCTGCCACTAACACTGTCATAACGGACGGTTTCAACGGCATCATTCCAATCAAGTGCTTGATGCGCTGATGCCGGAAGATGAGTTCGGATATATTCGGCACAATCCTGAGTGCATCTATGGCGAATACCATCAGCTACGGGATTGGCTGACAATCTCGAACTTCAGGACAGCTGGTTCGAGCCATCAGCGCAGGGTGCTGCCAGTGGCCCGTGGATTCTTTTTGCCAAACGTACAGTTACCACGTTGCTATATCCTAAAGTAATTTCTGGTGAGGAACTGCAAAGCAAAGTGCAATGTGGGCGAGAGCCGACTCGATGTAGTCATCCGCAAGTTCCTTTGCTTGGTCGGCACGCAGCCAAGGACTACGGCAAGTTCCCCCGCAGGCAAGCTCGCGGTGAAGGCCACTTCTGTTCGCATTGCCGTAGTTGCGGACCATGAATATTTCAATATAACATGTGTGTCGTACTTCCGGGCATTGCGCCAAGACTTCCCGACCGCCGACCCGCGCGACTGCCTGACCACGGTCAGGGTAGAAACGGACGATGGGGCATGGTCCGTTCCATCCACCCCAGTCGCCCTTGGTCATGGTCGGGCGGTGGCAGTCGATGAGATCCCCTGGCTGGTAGTTGTGGTGTCCCGCTGCTGTCGTCTTTACGCGTGGGGCTCTATCGGTTGTGGTTGCGGCAGAGGTTTGTGTGATGGCCCCATTGCTTATTTCTCTGTTTCGCTGCTCTCGGTTATGATCGGACGTTTCCGTCCTCTGGTAGTCCAGCACCGACAGGTCTGGTTGGCAGGCCGGTTGTTGTCCATATAATATGTGGCATAGAGATACCCCGTTGTGGAACGCAAAAGCACTGCAGACAAATGGGCTTTCGTGCAGTAAGCGCGTAATGATAGGCGTCCAATACTGCATGCAACGCCCTGTCGACAATCTCTCGGCATGCAGCCCAACGAATGCATCGACCGATGGTGTGGGCACAATGTAGTTTGTAGAACATCGAATCACACTCGACTTCCTCATTGGATTTGCCAGGGGGCCTTAACTGAAGGCAGAACAGTATTGCCTGGTTTCTCTCAGGCCCTGCGCTCGAGACACGAATCTTCTATGCAGTCAATAATGTTCAACCGTGCAGAATCATAGCCTGCGCGCGACGGGTTCATAAGCGTGATACCGGCGGAAGTGGAACTTTCGCAGCTCTTTCAGCACGGTGGTCGGATCGTGACTCCGTAAGTTCTGGAGGCACATCTGAATGTGAAATCTGGACCAATCAGGTAACCTTGCACATGGCCGTGCTCCCGCTGGAGGCGGAGGAAAAGGCGGCGCGGCGACGCCGCTTTCCTCTCGTCCGCGTTGTCCTGCGGCGCGCGGTGTCCCGAAGAGCTGCCAGCCCCAGAGCAACTGTGTGCGCCTCTTGTCATGTCGTGGCTGCTGGCGCCCACAGTTGGGTCTTGGGGGTTTCTACGTGAGGTTAGAGGTGCACGTGGCCGTGCTTCTCCTCGTGTCTCTGTCGGGCTGGCGGTAGCTCTGCCAGCGCCGGCACCTCATTAAAGGTCGTCTGGTGCCGCTGCTGGCGCAGCGGCGGCAGGTGCAGGTGCCCCTTCCGCCGGCGCTGGCGCAGCCGGTGGAACTTGTCCGCGGTTGTCTGGCAGGTTCCACGGTTGGGCAAATCTACGCTTGCCTGGCGCCAGCAGGTGGCCCCGCTTGTTTTTGCAGTAGTCTTTTTTTGCAATTTGGGCATTCCCAGCGATAGGGCCCCCTGTCATATTAACGGCATCAACGCGGATTTCGCTTGTGACTTCGTGAATACATTTGATCGTTGTGGATACAAGCTGGGCAACCAAGTCCTCCCGATGGCGGTCGTTTGATGGATCCGTTCTCTCACCATGCCATCGCGGGATCATCGGGGTCAAATCCAGCGCAGTTGACTACAAAGGTGTTTGCGTAATGCCTGTCGGCAAAAGGGTTATTGTCTCGTGCATACAGGAATTGTGCAATCTGTGTTGAATCCACGATCAGCAATTGCATCGTCGGAATGCACTGGCCCGCCTGCGCCAGTTCTCGGTTGCACGCTTGGGCGCGTTCACGATTACCAGAACATCGTTTTTTTTTTTTTTTTTTTTTTTTTTTTTTTTTTTTTTTTTTTTTTTTATATATATATATATATATATATATATAAAAAGGTTTGAGACTGGCATGGTGGTTGACCATCATGTCTGTGGGCTTCTTCATGAGAAGGCTGTGTGAATCGCGTTTGTCGACAACTGGTCGATTTCCCGCGCGCAAGTGGACTTGCGCGTGACCTGCGTTGCCCAAGGAACAATCTCGCACACCCAAGTGCCACCCGGCTGTCCTCTATGGAACATCCGCGGGAGGTCGTCTTGCATGGCGGCTACCTGCCCACAGATGGTGACGCGGGGAAGGTCCTCCTTGTGGTGTTTGTGCCGAGTGTCGCGGTTAACTTGGGAATTTAAATGCAAAGGACTCGCGGTTCTACAGTTGGGCTGCACCATGACTCTTGTGACAAAGCACGCGCGCAGATAATGCTTCGCAACCTGCTGTACTCGTGGATTCCCCAAGTCAACGTCGGTACGTTTATTTAGAATTCCTCCAAAAGTACACTCTCTTTTGAAACCGAATTGCGATGCGCCGCCTGTGCCTCCGCGTAGTTCTAACGCATCCATTCAATTGTCCCTCCTACAGCCGAGGGTAGGGACAATGGTAAGAAGGCCAGCATGCGCCCCCGCAGTGCCACTTGGGAGCGTTAAGAAGAGGCTGTCGCCATCGTCTGACTCCAGCTATTCGATTAGAACGTCGGAGAGCAATGTGGCATCTCCTAGGCCTTTGAGGTCGTCGCCGCAGTCGTCGTTGCCATCGCCAACGTGATTGGGTATCTTTTTTCGGTTTGATGCCAGCTTCCCTATCCGCGTGTTGCTCTCCTTTTTGCCTCATCTGGGCATCGGTTGGTAATGCTGTTTGTGCGATTGATGTGTCCACCGGCGTCGAGGAATTTCAGGTAGGCATCCGTCGTCAAGTACAATCGAGAGGTGAGGAGATCGAGCATCTTCGATTGACGAAACTCGCTTTTGGCGGCGCGCGCCCGCGTCCGAGCAAAGCGGGGGGAGCTGCTACCCACTGCAGTCTTGTACATATATTGCGGGCTCCTTTCGGCAACGGCTCCTTCCAAGTGTAACTGGTCGGTAATTCCTTGACTTTGATATGTCCAATCACCTTCTTTTTGACGAGGTCACGTGCAACCCGGCGCACTACGTCGTCCTAACATGGCCCGCTGTCGCTGGACTGCATGTAGTCATGCACATTCGTATCGGTGCGTGTGAGCACTTGCAGGTCAACTTGCGTTTTGCCTCTGTTTGTGTGATTACAGAGTTGGTCCACAAGTTGTGGTCAGGATAGGATTGTCATCTCCATCGTGTGGTTGGTATTTTCGTGCACGACGTATATATCTGCATATGGGAGCCATTGATCTGCTTGCTGGCACGATCAAACATGATGTCGACATTGCATAGGCGCATCCGGATCTCATAAGGTTTGGGAGAATTGCTTGCGTTGGAGCTAACTTCCAGAAGTATCCGGGCGGTCCTACCAAGACTACTTGCATCCTGAGAGCATGTGCTTGGGCCAGGAGATTACGTATTCTCTCATAGTGTGGCCCAGCCCGTTTGTTTGACAGTTGTACATGCCAGTCAGTGGGCGCGGACCTCGTTGTGTGATACGATCGCGCATATAACCTCGACGGCTCAATTCGGCGGCAGCCGTGCGGGTATCTTCTAACCAAAGCTTTCGAGTGACGTATGTCAATGTTACTTGTAGAGCGTGTCTCCACGTTGTTCTTTGCTATAAGGCGCGCGCCCGTGCCTCTTGACCCTTTGGGGCGGTCAGCAAGCTTGGCCAGAGGGCCCGCATTCCCCCGTCAGCAGGGGTCATCTATGTAGGGTAGGATGCCCGGTATTCGTCGCTCGAGCACGTCCTTCCCTCTCTGGCGCCCTGCTCGGCGGTGTTGTGAGACGACGAGCTAGGGTCTCCGATGTGGATGACGCGCGGCCTGTCCTCCACAATCGGGATGGCCCCCCCAATCTTCTCTGGGCGCGGCCGCCCTTCACACAGTGAGGCTACCTGTGAGCCAGTCCCTTGCTTCCTCCAAGTGTGGGTGGAGGTTCGTCATTGGGTCTGGATCCCACTTGTCAGCTTCTTCTTCCAAAATTGTGGTGGACGCCTGCTAGCAGCATCCGGGTCATCACGGCGGTCCACTGGGCGATCAGGTCGATGCCAGTGGCACATTGTAGAGCTGACCACCATAGTACAAGCGCCATCCACAGCCTGATGCATGAAGCGACTCAACGTTTCGTTTTTATACCCGCCAGCGCCCTGGCATGTCTGATATGCCTCTCCACGGTCGGGCCCTGTCTCGCGCTGGGATAGGCTCCCTGCACTCGCGCGCGTGAAAGTCTCAGCTGCTGACTTGCCCTCTGTTCCGGGAGTGCCCCCCCCGTGTTATTCGAGCATGGGGTAGCCAGGTGTCCTGAGGGCGTCTTTTCCAACATCAGAACTTGCGCGCCGTCGCCAAACTGCACTCTATGCGCGCGGGCCCAGAAAGATAATGCGCCTCTTGCCCCCCCCCAAGATCATAATCGCCCTCTTCGATTGCGTGGAGATAAGGCCAAAGATCGCGGGCAAGTCCGATCCGGATCCATCTGCGATGTTACCAACAAATGCGTCTACTTTCGCTGTCGATAGTTTGCCGTGATGCATGTAATTACGCGCAATTGTGAACTTTCCCACGGTCCGGCACACGGCTGCCCCACTGCCAACGCCGTTGACGTATAGCAGCCTCTCCAGGTTCATGACCTTCGGCATGCGTCCATGCACGCGGGACTGGTCGTCGAACTCTCGCGCTGCGTTAGTACCAATGATATTGACAGTCGAACCACGATCCACAAGCATATTCCGTCTACCAAAGATCAATGTTTTGAGTCTACCTGCTGAATGCACATGCTGCATGCTGGCTGGGATCGGAATGCCGTGCGTTTCCGCGCTCATCTGTCATCTGAGCCTCCGCTGGTTGACGACCAACTTGTTCCTCGTCAGGCTTGGAGTCAGAGGATCCCAATTGCCCATATAGGCGTTCACTTCTTCCGCCGTGGCAGGCTCGCGTTCAACTGCCCAGTCAACCTACCTCTTGATGTTAATCGGTTCGGGCAGTGCGTCCGTTTCTGCACCTCTGGCGCGGACTTCGTTGTCCTGCAGGATGAATGATGCTGCGGATTGTTCATGCATCGCTCTTTCTGCAGCCGCTGCCTGTTCCACGATCGCATTGTTCGATGGGGAGTTCGCCCTCCTGCTCGTGGCCGAGCGAGGGCTGCGGCGACGTCTTGAACGCGCCTGTTGTTGTAGCTGTGCTAGGCGGTCAAGCACTGGATTGTTGAAAGGAGTTGGCGCTGCATGGGCTGCAGGTGCCCCCGCGCCCTACATCGACGGGGCGTTGGCTGCAGGTGTCCCCGCACCGGGATCGGAGTTACCATTGCTGGGGACGTTGCCGGCGCCATATGGCTCGCGGCCGAGCTTGTCGGAGGAATCGGCGCCGGGACTTCATCCAACCTCCAGCGCCGGCCAGATATATCCTGAGCCTGCTGGATGGCCGCGGCTGCTGAGCCCGATGTGTCGATAGGTCCCGCATATGGATATTCCACCACAGTGATACCTGGTCCCCTGCAGAGAGCGCATTGGGCCTCCACGGCGGCACCTGGCCTTCCTCTTGACACGCGCGCCCGAGCGTTGCGGCCCCGCCATTCCGCATGGCATTGGTGACCGCACTGTAGCCCCCGCACCTTTCCGCGCAGTGCGAAGGACTCGAGGCAAACGGCACACTGCGCGAATTATATATCCGACACCGTAGGTGCGTCTGAGATCAGGCGTGTCCGCCCTTGCCGCTGCAGCGTAGAATCATCCGCCTCGCATGAAGACGGCTGCGGTCCTTCCTTGGACTTCGGGGTAGACCTCGTGGTCTGCGCGTGTCCGCGCTGGGCGCTGCTGTAAGCGATTAGTTGCATCCGCCCTGCGTTTCGGTTGCGCGCGGCCCTGCGGGCCTCTTCCGATGCTTGCATGTTTGCTTGCATCATCGCATGGATGGCGTGCCAATGCGTCGGCGAGGTGCCTGCAGGTGGGTGGACCTCAAGTGCTGATGGCTGCACAATCGCGTCTGGGTATGCAAGCGAAGGGTGATGACCCAGAACGTGGGACACGTACCGCTTGCTAGCGGTAGAAGTCATCCACCATGTCCCGGCACTTGGTTCTGGGCTAGTTGGCCCACCATTGGTGTTCCATTGATCTATGCATAATGCTCGGGAATAGCGGCTGGCCCATCCGTGGTGGAGCTGGCCCATGGAAGGGAAGATATGTTGGGTGTGCAGCGAATGCCAGAATACATTGGAGGCTATCTGGGTGGTCTGCCGATGGGCTCGCATATGGGTGCCATTCCCAGGGAGCTGTCCAGTTGTTCGGGTCTGTCACATCCACTCCGAGCAGCCTCATCTCAGACATGGCTGTCTGGTGTTGTTGCTCCATCAATCTATACTGATCACGTGCTGTCTGCCTGTGTCCAAGCTGGTCTGCTGTTGGGGCTGCTATCGGCGAGCATGCTGGACTGCCAGCGGCCAGGCCTTGGCGTGGAGTGCCGAGGGGCGCTGATGGCCTGATAGCGGCTGCCAGGTCGGGATGTCGGCGCAGCGTGGCCATGCGCTGCATAAGGTCCTCATTGCTCGTCGATGCTGCTTGTAGACCATTGGGCGTGTCCGCCCCTGGCGCTAGGTTCGGCTCGGACCTTGTCTGACAGAATGCCGTGGGCTCGAACCTAGTAGAGCCAGCGTTCGACAGTGGCCTTGCTGGCCCGAAACTCGCGGGGGGACCCTGCTGGCACCTTGCGCGGGGCATCTGCCCGCGGATCGAACCTGCCGAAGGCATCCGACCGAGTAGGGACGTCGTTGGACGGCCGCATCATCCATGAAGATGAGGCTGCATCGGTTGGCACGGCTGCCGGCGGCCCGCCATAAATTGGCGCGCCTGTGTCAGTAGGCCCCCCCCGCGCCCATCAATCGGCCAATTGTTTCTCTGGGCTCCAGTGAAGAATCTTCCGGGTCGAGATCCCTCCTCGGCGCGGCCAGAAGGTGCCGCTCTTAACTTGTGCGACATCACTGGCGCCGCGCATGCACGAACCATCCAGCGCTTAAAGTCATCAAAATTTTCAGCAGGCCTCGAAGAGGATCTCTCAAAGTTCGACGACCTGGCGGACGCGCCAGCGTCGGACGGCCACGCCAAAGAGGAGGACATACCTCCAGCGCCGGCCGCACTTGACGGCAGGCTACCGACCATTGTTGAAGGATCAGAAACGGATCTGGAAGCGCACGCCATGGTTTCGCGGCATGTAAAGTTCCTAGAGGAGAGGAACTGCTCGACATTCCCTCATGGGAGTTCCTACGTTCCGTACCCACCGAACTTGCTACTGGCAATCACGCGTTCGTGGCTGTGGCTTGTGAGGAGCAAGGACGCTTGCGAGAAATAGGTTATGCTCGGAACCACGACGTCGACAAAACCCACCTTGGACCATCGAATGCGACGAGACTTACGATTTCGATCCAGACGACCACGGTCAGTATGTCGAGTTCTGTCTTATTGCTGACATGGCCAAGGTCGTTCTACCAGAGAGACAATGCGAGTCACTACACAGCGACCATGTACCCACATTGCGCGCGCGTGTCTCAGCCGCCTGCCAAAGAAGGCGACCTCTTGAGAATGGCAGGAAGGCAGGCCAACCCGACAAATATATCTGGGGCCCTGAGCACATGAATCCGGAATCTGATACGATCACAAGTGTCTTTGGATGCAAGACGTCAAGAAGGCGACCAATACCATGGCCTCTAGATACGCGTATACATGGACGTTTGGCAAGAACGACGAAGGCGAACTTGAACGAACGATGAGACAACGCCTTGTTCTTCGTTTCTTCATGGATGCCGACGCATTCGGCGTAGAAGCTTTCTCAGGCACAGTTCGTCGAGCAAGCCAGAGATTGCCCTCCAGCGCGGCCGCCTGCAAGAATCTGTGGATCATGGCATCCATTGGCATCGAGAAATCTCTCTTGAAGGATCTGACCTACCATGAGTTGGCAGAAGCCACTGGAGAGAAAGAGCGCATGGTTCGCTTTGCTCTTCCACCCGGGTCAGCCTCGGCGCTGCGTGCCTTGCTCGGTTTCTCGCTCCGTGAAGAGTCAGAGCATTGTCTCCAGCGCCTTGAACCAGGCGCAGGCACCAAGGGCGCCCTCTGGGCATTCCCGCGGAAGCTCCGAAGCATCACGAGCGGATTCGGGCTACACTTTATGTCAGAAGATGAAGAATTCGACACAAACCCAGACTTCCTAACAGCCAGTCACGTCGATGACATCAACGTGGCAGGAACGGAGGACAGCATTGACAAGTACGTCAAAATGCGTAGAAGGCTCGTTCTGCGAATAGAATCTGAACGAACACTGCGACACCAACTGCCGCGCACTACACACTGAGAACGAGGGCGGCCGCGCCCAGCTAGACCCGGGCGGGCGCACCACGCAAGTTCGCCCGATACAGCGCCCAGACTTTACGGGCGCCGTAGCGGAAGTAAATGCAATGAAGACCGCATCTCACCTGTTAATCAGTCTACGTGGCGCCTTGGCGCATGCATGAGGCACCCGCGCGCGGTCCATGGCGCGCGTGGTGTCCTTGCAACGACAGGACATCGCAGACCTCCAAGTACGAAGACTTAACGCTGTCACGCGCAAACTTCAGCAAGGTCCAGAGCAAATAATGCATCAACTTATGATATTGACCGGAGAAGTGGACCTTCGCAGTGACTCAGGATACCGTCGCCTTAATGAGGGCGAAGATGACGAAGCGCAGGGTTATGGGATCCCAGGGGCCGACCTTTTACAACGCGGACGCGCGCCCAATGGCGAGGCAGTAGTACATGTGATCGATGCGCGCTGCAGGTCGCATCGATTGCAGGTGCGCTTCAGCTACTCGGCTGAAACACTGGCAGCCGCTCATGATCTTGAGCTCTGCTACCCGACCATAGCTACGCTACGTGAGCTTAAAAAGGTGGGCCCCCAAAGCCCATTCAACTTAGGGACGTTCGGGAGTTAGGTGGTCTCAGCATTAGGGCCATCCTTACGATCGACGCTGGTTCGGTCTTAAAATATGCGTCAAGTAAGGACTTGAAGAAGCCGGCCAGATGTGCCCTGCTGGGGCACATCCGCTGGATAAGACAGATGATGGACCGAAGCATAGTTCGCTGCGCGCAAAGGTGCGATGCGCGATGCATGACCGCTGACGGCCATGTCCAGGGGTGCATCGACCGCGCGTTGCTGCTGCAAGCGGTGGAAGGCGATCAGTCCGTCTAGCAGTACGAAGTAAAGAAGTATATGCCCTATCGAGGCAAGAAAGGCACAGCGCCAACGTGGGGGCGACCTATTCAGGGCCAGTGGGTACCACTGAGGACGATGATTCAATTCAGACGAGTAGTTATCCTTGCCTGGACACGGGCATGCATACCTACAGCCCGGTTGTCTTCGCCCGGCCGCGGGCGTAGACATTCATATTTTCGCAGCTGCCCGGACACGGGCATTATTCTTATTTTTGACAAGGGGTCTGACCGTTTGGTCATATCCCCTCGCGCGCTGCACGCATTGACGTCTGGCCCATTGGCTGGACGTCCCCCCCTTAATTGTCTGTGGTTGGTCATGTGGTTTTGCCCGTGACTACCCATAATCGTCTGCGACTGGTGGTGGCAATGCGCCATGACCAGTCCTAGTGCTATGCGCTGCCCTTTTCTGCGCTTTGGTACTGTATATTGCAAGGGGTGTTGAAGAACAACCTTGCCATCTTCCCTCTTGGCTGGATTGAATGAAGCAGGATTGGATATAGCATTCGGCCCTTCCCCTCCCGACTTTATGGTGAGGCTGTATTGCGAACACTATATCCGACGCTGTCTTCGCGCAGGACTTGCGCAGTCCTATATGCTAGGTGCGTTGTCCCGCGTACCTCTATATATGGTTCATAGCAACGGACAAAGGCCACGTCCTTATGCGATCCATCTCCCGATCTCATGGTTTTTCTTTTACCTCTTGTCTGACTTGCCATCGACGGGTCGAGATGTGGGGGTGCTTCGATGCGTCGCCGACGTTACCCTGAGAGTGTTAGTTACCTCGTGGCCAAGCCCTGTTCCTTTACTTTTCATTGGCCGCTCGAGGATTACAGGCATCCTGCCAGACAGCACTTGGCATGGCGGGAAACGTCTTCGAGGTGCGAGAAGCGAGCTGGACGTTCTGGCTGGATCCGCATTACATCTTTAAATATATTACTATATGGGGTTCGGCGCCGCATTGGGTCCTTCGTTGGCGGATGACGGGAGGCGTCTTTAAGGTAAGAGAAGCGAGCTGGACGTTCTGGCTGAATCTGCATCATATTTTTGAATATCTTACTATATGGGGTTCGGGATCGCATTTGATTGTTCGTTGGCGGATGACGGGCAGCGCGCTAAGATTCGAAGGGTCGCGCGATGGACGTTTTGTTGCCCAGAGGGAACTTTTTTATCAACTGGGGAGGTCCAGGAGGTGGAACGCGCGTTGCGCACTCGTTGTCGGGGACCTGGCGGATGACGGGGAGCGCGCATCGATTCGGAGAGGCGCGCGATGGACGTTGGCTCCGGCCCGGAGGGAACTATTTTCAACGGGGGGGAGTCTGAGGGGGGGAGGGCTCGGGGTCGTTCTTTTATCAAGGCCTAGCGGATTCCCAACATGAGCGTTTCGCTCGAGACATCCGCACAACATCGAGAAGTTGGGGGTCGTCTGTTAAGACGTCTTTTGGAAAAAAAGGCGTTTCGCTCGAGAGATCCCAAAAAAATCGGGATGTTGAAATCGCCCGCCTAATTTTCGGGTCCTCGAAAATGAGCGTTTCGCCCGAGACTTTCTCGAACAAGTGTGATGCCGACAGAGCTCTTGTAGTGCATCTTTTCGGAGCGATCTCGGATGACCTCCAAGATGGCTCAAGAAGCGAAAGTAGTGAAAAACATTGTTTTTTTAACACTTTCGAATTATCAATCCGCATTTCGCTCGATGTCCTCCAACAATTGCCTTCGGACGGGTCCTCGAAGGCGAGTTTATTGAACAACCTAGGGGTTTTCAACAGTTTTGTTAAACAACATAGCGTTTCGCTTGAGACATCGTCCAACAATTTTTGAACTCGCGCGGAAAGTGAACTCCTGATGTCTGTTTTGGGCGTTCGGGGTAAGAGCAACGTCTAACATCGCGCGGGTAGTGAACTCCACCTGGTATCTTTTGTGGACGTTCGCGGTGAGCGGTGACTGAAGTTGCGTGGATTGTGAATTCCATTTGGTATTCTTTGTGGACGTTCGGGGCGAGCGGCACGTCGAAATTTGCGCGGATCGTGAACTCCATCTGGGTATTTTTGCGGAAGTTCGGGGTCAGCGGCACGTCTGAACTGGCGCGGATAGCGAAGTCCATTTTGTACCCCCTGTGGACGTTCGGGGAGAGCGTTTACGCGACATGCGAAGTTGATGTTGGTGTACGTTCTTGCCAAGCTCTTTGATTTCACTCGCTTCCCGTTCATGTCAAGAAAGGTTTCGAAAACGAGCGTTTTGCTCGAGACATCCTCGCCACATCGTGAAATTGGGGGTCGTAGCTTAAGACGTATGTTGCTAACAATTGGCGTTTCGCCCGAGACCTCCTCCAATAATTAGATTTTGACATCGCTCGCCTAATTTTCGGATCCTCGAAACTGGGCGTTTCGCCCGAGACATCCTCGAAAACATGGTATGTCGAAAGAGCTCTTGTAAGGCATCTGTTCGAAGCGATCTCGGATGACCTCCAAGAGGCCCAAGAAGCGGAAGTATTGAAAAAAACATGGTGTTTAACCTTTTCGTTTAAAAAATCAGCGTTCCACTCGAGACATCCCTTACAACATGCATTCAAACGGGCCCTCGAAGCCATCTGGTCTCCTCCTCCTCCTCCTCCTTCTCCTCCTCTTCCTCCTGCTCCCCCTCCTCTTCCTCCTTCTCCTTCTCATTCTCCCCCTCCTCCTCCTCCTCCTCCTCCTCCTTTTCTTCTTCCTCCTCCTGTTTTTGCTTCTCCACCTCCTCCTCCTCCCGTTTTTCCTCCTTTTCTTTCCTCCTCCTCCTCCGCCTCGTCTTCCTCCTCCCGGTCTTTCTCCTTCTCTTTCCTCCTCCTCCTCCTCCTCCTCCTTCTGCTCCTGTTCCTCCTCTTCGTCGTCCAGCCCGGGGGGGGCCCCCAAGACTGGGGTCGGGCTTCGGCCCCCTGGCGGAGGCGGGGACCGCCGGGCCCTCGGGGCGACAAGCCCCCGCACCCCAGGGGACGCCGCCAAAGTGCGGTTTCCTTCCCCCGGGGGGGTCGCCAGGTCCCGAGGCCTCCCCCAGGGCGGTGCTGGATCCCCCCCCGGCGCTCGCCGCCCTGGGGCGGGACCGGCGGCTCGTCTCTGTCGTGTCGTTCGTCCGTGTCGTGTCGTGCGTGTCGTGTCGTGGGCGTTGCGTCCCCCCGTCGCGTCGCGTCGTGTCGTGCCGCTTTTTGGTTCGGTCCTGGGTGTCCTGGGGTCCGAAACCTGGGCCCCTGGGGGCGGGTGGCGCGGCGCCGTCTGTTGGCGGCGCCGCGCAGCCCGTCCTTTGGGACCCCCGTCGTTTTTCCCCGCGTGGTTCGGTCGGGCTCGCCCGCCGGCCGCGCGCGCGGGGCGCCGCGCCGCCTGCGCCGGCGCGGCGACACCCTGCGGGCTGAAGGCTGCTGCGTGGTGCGGAAAAAAGTCCTCTTCGTCGTCCTCCTCCCCGTCCCTCATCACCCTCTGTTCCTGCTTCTGCTGCTGCTGCTGTTCCTCCTCCTCCTCCTCCTCCTCCTCCTCCTCCTCCTCCACTTCCTCCTCTTCCCCCTCCCCCTCCTCCTCCTCCTCCTCCTCCTCCTCCTCCTCCTCCCTCCCCCTCCTCCTCCTCCTCCTCCTCCTCCTCCTCCTCCTCCTCCTCCTCCTCCTCCTCATTCTCCTCCCCCTCCTCCCACGGTTGTCGTTTTCGCCGTCGTCCTCCTCGCGCGGAGGAGTGAGGGGGATAACCAGGAAGATGTTTGTAAACGTTCGGTGGGCGCGTGCCCATACGCATCCTGTGCGAGCGTTCGGGGAGCTCGCCTACATTACATGTGCTCACGATGCTGCTGCAAGTTCTTGCGCAACTCTTCCCTTTCACGCGCTTCCCGCCCACGCCAGGAAAGGTTCACCAACGCAGCGATTTCGCTCGAGACATCCTCCGCAAAATGGAGATGCTTGAGGTTTTCGGTTAAGACGCGTTCTGTTAAAACTGACGTGTTCGCTCGAGACGTCCTCAGAAAAACAGGATGTCGAAAAATCGTACATGATTTTGTTGCGCATGGAAAATGAGCGTTTCGTCTGAGACATCTTCGAACACATGATAGGTTGGAGAAGTTGTTGTATTACCTCTCATGTGAAAAATGCGCTCTCGCTCAGGACATCCTCCGAATATCGGGAGGGGCGCGGCAAACCGAAAAAGGAACACGGCAGAAACTGATCATTTCGTTGAGGACATCCTCCAAACATGAGATGTTCGCAACATCGCTTCGACATCGTTCTCGACTTGCTTCAAAATGAGGAACTGAGAGCCCCATGCGGAGCCCAAGATGGTTCCAACAGCCCCCTGACGACTGCCGAAAATTATGATATCGCTGGGGACATCGTCGACAACAATGAACAAATGCAGCAACATCGGTTTGAAAACTGCGGCTCTAACGTTGTTTTGGAATCGTTCCAGCAAAAGGCATCATGATGGTCTAAGCCAGCCTTCTAAAAATAACGATTTCGCTACGGACATCCTCAACACAACAGGGTGTCTAACATCGCACTGTAATGATATGGGGGGCATCGAGACGGCCGCAAAAGGGCCCCCCAAACGAGCCCCAATATGACCCCCACGAACGCCTTCGAGGCGACCCCAGCATGTGATTTCGCTTGAGACATTTTCACAACACTGATCTGTTCTTAACATCGGTTCTATCACACCCAAGCGTTATCTCTTAGAGTGGATTCTGCCGTGATCCTGGTCTTTTTCTGTTTTGTTCCTTCGTTATTGGGGCCTCTTCTGCCATGCTCCTTGGCTCTTGGGGTCTATTCTGCCGTGGTCCTGCCGTGCTCCTTCGTTCATAGGGCCTGTTCTGCCGTGTTCTTGTTTTTTGTCTGCCGTGCTCCTTCGCTCGTCGTGCCTATTCTGCCGTGCTCCTGGTCCTTTTTTTCTGCCGTGCTGGGATGGTGAAGCAGTCGAAGGTTTTTGTTGTGTATAACAAATGAGCGGTTCGCCCGGGACATCTTCGAACAATTGGTATGTTGGAAAAGTTGTTGTAGTATTTCTCATATAATGTTGGCGCTATCGCTGCAGACGTCCTTAGAACATCGGGAGGGGCGCGGCAGACAGACAAAAATAATCACGGCAGAAAATTACAGCTTCGTTGGGGACGTCTTCAAAACATATGTTCGCAACATCGCCTCGACATCGTTCTCGAAGTGTTTCAATATGATGACATGAGAGCCCCAAAAGGAGCCCAAGATGGTTCCAACAGCGCCCTGGAGACTGCCGGACATGACGATTTCGCTGGGGACATCTTCGACACATGAACAAATGCAGCAACATCGT
This sequence comes from Prorocentrum cordatum, assembly GCA_963575745.1. Taxonomy (NCBI): domain Eukaryota; class Dinophyceae; order Prorocentrales; family Prorocentraceae; genus Prorocentrum; species Prorocentrum cordatum. The sequence goes on from CAUYUJ010022542.1 coordinate 35,612, forward strand.
TTTGAAAACTGCTGTTCTAACATCGTCTTGGAATCGCTCCTGAAACGGCTTCCTGATGATCTAAGCCAGCCTTCTAAACATAACGATTTTGCTAGGGACATCCTCAAAACATCAATGTGTCTAACAACGCACTGTAATGATTGTGGGGGGCAAGGCGGCCGCAAAGGGCCCCACATGAGCCCCAATATGACCCCCAAGAGCGCCCTCGAGACGACCCAAAATGGCGATGTCGCTTTAGACATCCTCACTCGAGTTGTATGGTCGCAACATCGAGTTTATCAAACATGAGCGGCTCGCTGGAGACACCCCCCAAAATGGGAAGTCGCGATTGTGACATATGTTCAAAACACGTATGTCTCGCCTGAGACATCTTCACAAAAAAAGAAGATAGTTTGGAGAGGCTGTATTACTACCTCGCATGTTAAAAATGGCGCTCTCGCTGCAGGCATCCTCAGAACATCGGGCGGAGGCAGACGGACAAAAAAGAGTATGACAGAGAATGAGCAGTTCGCTGGGGACATCCTAAACAATGGTATGCTCTTAACATTGTCTTGCCATCGCTCTTGCAGTGTCCCGGAGATGGCGATTTCGCTGCAGACAGTTAAAACATATCTTCGCGTCGTCGTCTTGAAACCGAAAGGAACACGGCAGAACAAGACGAGGAGCACGGCAGACCACGTAGGAGCTTTGCAGACGAAAAGGCAGCAGGGTCCTTTTCTGCCGTGCTCCTTCGCTCTTGGAGCCTATTCTGCCGTGTTCTTGGTCTTTTTTCTGCCGTGCTCCTTCGCTTTTGGGGTCTATTCAATATTCTGCCGTGCTCCTCAGCTCGTGGGGTCTATTCTTTCGTGCTCCTGGTCTTTTCTGCCGTGCTCCTTCGCTCTTGGGCCTTTTCTGCCGTGCTCCTGGTCTTTTTCTGCCGTGCTCCTTAGTTCTTGGGGTCTGTTCTGCCAGTGCTCCTGATCTGTTTTCTGCCGTGCTCCTTCGCTCTCGGTGCCTATTCTGCCGTGCTCTTAGCTCTTAGGGTCTATTCTGCCGTGCTCCTGGCCTTTTTCTGCCATGCTCCTTTGCACTTGGGGCCTATTCTGCCGTGCTCCTTAGCTCTGGAGGTCTACGCTGCCGTGTTCCTGGTCTTTTTTCTGCCGTGCACTCTAGCTCTTGGGGCCTATTCTGCCGTGCTACTGGTCTTCTTCTGCCGTGCTCTTTAGCTCTTGGGGCCTGTTCTGCCGTGCTGCTGGTCTTTTTCTGCCGTGCTCCGTCGCTCTTGGGGCCTATTCTGCCGTGCTCCTTCGCTCTGGGGTCTATTCTGCCGTGCTCCCGTTTTTTTTTCTGCCGTGCTCCTCAGCTCTTGGGGTATTTCCTGCCGTGCTCGTGGTCTTTGTCTGCCGTGTTCCTGGTCGTTTTCTGCCGTGCTCCTTCGCTCTTGGGGTCTACTCGGCCGAGCTCCTGGTCTTTGTCTGCCGTGCTCCCTCGCTCGTCGTACCTATTCTGCCGTGCTCCTGATCTTTTTTTCTGCCGTGCTCCGTCGCTCTTCGTGCCTATTCTGCCGTGCTTCTGGTCTTTTTTCTGCCGTCCTCCCTAGCTCTTAGGATCTACTTTGCCGTCCTCCGTCGCTCTTGGGGCCCATTCTGCCGTGCTCCTTCGCTCGGCAGCTCGTGGTGCCTTTTCTGCCGTGCTCCTTAGCTCTTGGGGTTTCTTCTGCCGTGCTCTTTATTCTGCCGTGCTCCTGGGGTCTTTTTCTGCCGTGCTACTTCGCTCTTGAGGCCTATTCTGCCGTGGTCCTGATCTTTTTCGGCCGTCCTCCTTAGCTCTTGGGGTCTATTCTGCCGTGCTCCTGTTTTTTTTGCCGTGCTTCGCTCTTGGGGTCTAGTCTGCCGTGGTCCTTCGCTCTTCGGGTCTATTCTGCCTGGCTCCTGGCCTTTTTCTCTATGCCGGGCTCTTGTTTTCTTTCTGCCGTGCTCCTTAGCTCTTGGGGCCTATTTGCCGTGCTCCTTAGCTCTTGGGGCCTATTTTGCCGTGCTCCTTAGCTCTTGGGGTCTATTCTGCCGTGCTCCTGTTTTTTTTGCCGTGCTCCTTCGCTCTTGGGGCCTCTTCTGCCGTGTTTCTGGTCTTTTTCTGCCGTGCTACTCAGCTCTTGGGGTCCATTCTGCCGTGCTCCTGGTCGTTTTCTGCCGTGTTCCTTCGCTCTTCGGGCCTCTTCTGCCGTGCTCGTTCGCTCTTGGGGTCTAGTCTGCCGTGCTCCTGGTGTTTTTCTGCGGTACTCCTTGGCTCTTCGGGTCTATTATGCCAGGCTCTTGGTTTTTGTTCTGCCGTACTCCTTAGCTCTTGTGGTCTATTGTGCCGTGTTCTTGTCTTTTTCTGCCGTTCTCCGTCGCTCTTGGGCACTATTTTGCCATGCTGCTTAACTATTGGGGTCGATTCTGCCGTGCTCCTGGTCTTTTTCTGCCGTGCTCCTTCGCTCTTGGGGCTTATTCTGCCGTACTCCTTAGCTCTTGTGGTCTACTGTGCCGTGTTCTTGTCTTTTTCTGCCGTTCTCCGTCGCTGTTGGGCACTATTCTGCCATGCTGCTTAACTATTGGGGTCGATTCTGCCGTGCTCCTGGTCTTTTGCTGCCGTGCTCCTTCGCTCTTGGGGCTTATTCTGCCGTCATCTGGCAGCGCGCCCGCAAGATCCGCCACAATCGAACGACCCCCAGAGATCCGCCACAGAGCGAGCACCCCCAAGAATCCGCCAAAACAAGAACCCCCTCGGATCCATCCGTCAAACCGAGCGCGCCCGGAAGTTCCGCCACAACCACCATAGCGACGATCCGCACGGCAGAGTACAGGAGTGTGGCAGAACACACAGAGAGCACACAGGAGCACGGCAGAACGCAGGAACACGGTAGAACACAGGAGCACGGCAGAACACACAGGAGCACGGCACAGCACCCCCCCGCGCGCACGCCAACACGCGCGCCACGACATGCTTGCGCGGCAGACCAACAGCAGATCATACTTCATATGCTTGGTGGACTAAAGCGACGCTTCCCGTTCTTGTCCGGTCAGGTTCTATCGGGCGAAGAGAACTATGCACATGCACCGATCCTGGCAAGGCCCATTTTTGACCCAGGATCGGTGCATGTGCCTTCCTGGCCAAGGTAGGAGGGCGTATTCACCGATCCTGGGCTCAGGATGGGCCTGGCCAGAATCGGTGCATGTGCATAGTTCTTTTCCCTCTATTCTAGCAAGCCTCAACGGGCCAAGGGGCACGGTGGCGGATTTCGGCAGCGTGTTCCACGAGGTCGCAGCCTACACCATGCTCAACATGCTCGTGCGGAGCGGCCGGGCACCGGGGGTCGAGACAATCGACTTCTGCGAGGGCAATTGCTGCCATACACAAGCGCCCAAGGCGATTCTGACTTCCCCGTGCGGCCATAAGATGAATCTGATAAATGATGATGTCAGGGACATCTTCGAGGGCGTGCTGCGAATGTACAAAGCCACGGAAAAGGCGAATCGGTCGGGCTCCGCGTCGCGCTTACCTCGCCTTGGGCGTCTTTGATGTTCGCAGCTCGTGCTCATACCAGTGGAGTGTGATCTTCCAGCCAATGTTGGCCAACCTCATTTCTGCAGGTCTCAACTGGCACGAACGGCGGCGCGGCGCCAACCATAGTTTGGGATGGCTCAGATCCTCGTAGTTGGGCGCTCCATCTTAGGTATCGAACATACGGCGAATCACCGCCGCCCCCTGCCTTTTGGAATCGCCCATGTGGCCGAGCGTGGCAAAACCCCAAGCTATCGGGACCGTGTGCGAGGGCTCAATCGAGCTCCGAGAGGCGTCCCGAGAGAGCCCAAAAAGGCCCAAATCATTGATGTGCACTGGTTTATTCGATGTTGTTCGCTTTCACGCGTTCTCGAGCTTCCAATGCTCGAAGACGACAGAAGACGCCCACAAAACCGCCCCAAGACCGCCGAAGAAGCACAGAAGACCCCCAAAACGGTTTCAGGGAGCCCGAAAATTGCTCAGGAGAAGCCCCCGACGGCCCAAGAAAGCCCCAGGACAGGCCCAAGCTGGGCCACAGAGCGGGAGCGACCCCAAGGCGCTCCAAGACGGCCCAGATGGCCTGGGCCTCCCCCCTCCGTCCCTCCTTCCCTTCCGCCCCCCCCCGTTGCCCCCATTCCCTCCTCTCTCCTCTTTCTCCCCTCGCCCCTCAGCTTCCGTGCTCCTCCCTCCTCTCCTGGGACGGCCCCGCCAGAGCGCCAGACATGCCCCGCCAGAGCGAGCGGGGCATCGCTATACCCTATCATTTCACAAGTTGCTTTCCCCCTCCCACCCCTCAAGGGCGGCCCAGGCAGAGGGAGAGAGTTCTGACTACGCGTCTATGTGCGTCGATGGCATGGGCCCCAAAACGCTGGAAATCGTCGTTGTGACCACAGCGAGGCTTACAGCGGCACCCGTGGCTAATCTGCGAGTAGAACCTAAGCGCGCGCGTAGCGCGCGCGTGTATACATATATGGGAGATCCCGGCCCCCGCGCCCCGGGCCGGAACCTCCCTTGTATATGCATGGGTCCCTCCCCTGGCGGCGTCCCCAGGGGCTCCGAGACGGCCCCAAGAAGGCCGAGGAGGCCCCCAAGTGGTCCCAGAGGGCCCCGAGACGCCGAAAGATCGCTCCAAGACGCCCACGATGATCCCATGACGGCTTCAGTGGCCTCCAAAACGTGGCTAGCGGTCTCCAAGAGGCCTTCCCAAGAGGGTCCCAAGAGGCAAAACAGGCCCAACAATGTCAATGCACAACCCAAGAGCCTTCCAGTATGTATGTATATATGTGTGTATATATATATATATATGAGTGTGTAGGTTTATGTGCGTATGTATGTATGTATGCATGCATGCATGCATGCATGCATGTATGTGTGTATGTATGTATGTATGTATGTATGTACGTATGCATGTATGTATGTATGTATGTGTGTATGTATGTATGTATGTACGTGTGTATGTATGTTTGCATGCATGCATGCATGCATGTATGTATGTATGTATGTATGTACGTACGTACGTACGTATGTCGTATGTATGCATGTCTGTCTGTCTGTCTGTCTGTCTGTCTGTCTGTCTGTATGTATGTATGTGTGGATGTATGTATGTATGTATGTATGTATGTATGTATGTATGTATGTATATGTGTAGGTATGTATGTATGTGTGTATGTGTGTATGTATGTGTGTATGTCTGTGTGTATGTATGTATGTATGTATGTATGTATGTATGTATGTATGTATGTGTGTATGTGTGTATATGTATGGATGCATGCATGCATGTATGTATGTATGTATGTATGTATGTATGTATGTATGTCTCTATATATATATACTTATATATATAGATGTGTATAGGGGAGGGGGCCCCGGGCCCCCCGAAGTGCACTGATTTGTCTTCTGGCCGTTTCGGGCCCGGCGGGGGGCGGGAAACAACGTCAAAGGGGGCGAGGGACGTCCACGAGGGCGCATTGATGGCCCAAGAGCGCTCCAAGAGAGCCCAAGACCGCACAAGAGCGTTCCAAAATTGGTCCAACATGGCTTTGAAGACAGCCTAAGAGGGCTTCAAGATGGCCACGATGCCCTCAAGGGTTCCCACGAGGCACTCGGGAGGCGAACCAAGTAGGCTTCCTCAATGGTTTTTGACGGTTGTTCGTGTTCTCGTTGTTTCGTGCCTCCTACGGTCCAAGACAGCCCATGAGGCCCCAGAAACCAGCTCAAGACGGCCCAAGAGGCACCCCAAGACGGCCCAACGAGTGCCCCAAGGCGGCCCCAGAGGCGCCCAAGATCGCCCCAAGAGGGCCCTAAGAGGGGCCCAAGAGGGGGAACACGAACCGACAATTCGAGCCTTCCGCCCCAGTAGGCCTCCAGGAGGCCCCCAAGAGGCCCCCAAGAGAGACCAGGAGGCCCCCTAGAGGCCCCCTAGAGGCTCCACGAGGCCCCACAGGAGCCCCAAAAGACGCCCCACGAGCATCCGTAGCCATTTTGGCTCAAGGTGGCTCTGACTGCAGTGCGCAAGCGCTCATCATAGTTGCCCATCACCATGCAGACCCCGCGACCAGGCCCCTGGGGCCCGAGGCTGCCCACTTTTCCCAAACTCCCCCCTCCCCCCGCGGTGCCCACTGTTTCCCTCGGGGTCCTTCGGGGGGCTTTCGGAGGGCCCGAAGGCGCTCCCCAGACGGTCCAGGAGGCGTCCGAGACGGTCCAAGAGTGCGCCAAGACGCCCAAGATGGCTTCAAGACGGCCCGAGAGGCCCCCCAAGCGCTTGAAGAGGGCTCCAAGAGGACACTTATGAGGGCCGCAAGGAACACACATCGCCCTGCTTCCTCGTATGTTTGGCCTATGCGTTCCTAGTTGTATGTATATATATATATGTGTGTTTGTATGTATGTATGTATGTATGTATGTATGTATGTATGTATGTATGTATGTATGTATGTATGTATGTATATATATAGAAGTAAATAGCGTCCACGACGGCCTCAGAGAACCCCAAGAGCGCCGCAAGACATCCCAACAAGGCCTCCAAGACGGCCCAAGAAGCTCCCAGGATCGCCCCAAGACGTCCCACAGAGCCCTCCAAGACGACTTCCGTAGGCGCCTGTGGATCCCAGAGCGCTCTGAGACAGTCCAAGAGGCCCACAAGGCACCTCACTCCATACCCCTCCCCGCTCCTCCCAGATCGTTCCCATTCCTCCCCATCCCTCCCCGCTCCAGGCAGGTGTGCGCGAGGCGGTTGCGTCTCTGGCCGCGAGATCCTGCCAGTGCATACCTACATGTACGACCACCCTTCGGGTGATAAGGAGGTTGTGTGTGTGGCGGTGTGGGGGAGGAAGGGGGACCAACTGGAGCTACAACATAGCATCGAATAGCATCGCATAGCACAGCATAGACGAGCATCGCGTATCATAGCACAACATATCATTGCATAACATGACCTCGCATCGCATCGCATCGCATATAATAGCATCGCATGGCACAGAGCATAGCATAGCATCGCATTGCGCAGCATAGTATCGCATCGCATCAGACCGCATAATTTAGCATCGCATTGATAACATAGCGTAGAATTGTACAGCATGGCATAGCACAGCACAGCACAGCATCGCATAGCACCAGACACGACGAGACACCGCGGGACACCGCGGGACACCCCAAGGCCACCGCCAGCCACCCCCGGTCCACTGTTGGCCAACCGGGGGGCACAGCAAAATTTGGCCCAGTTTTGCCGTAAGCACAGATGGCTCTTTCCTCTCGCCTTCCGACGCAGCTTCGCCGCGCCCACACGCGCGACACGAACACGAAACCGAAAACGATTTCCTGGCGGTGGGCTCCTGTTCACTTCGATCTCTTTCCCAACCTCGGATTCTGTCACACCACGGGACACCGCGGGACACCCCCAGGCAACCACTGGCCAACCGGGGGGCGCAGCAGAATTTTGTTCGGTTTTGCCTGAGCGCGGCGGGATCATCCCCCTCGCCCGCCGAAGCAGCCTCGCCTCGCCCACACGCACGACACGAAACCGAAAACGACTTCTTGGCGGGGGGTCTCTTGTTCACGTCGATTTCTTTCCCAACCTCGGATTCTATCTGCTTGCTGCGGAGACAATCGTTTGTTTCGCTCCGCCTGGCCCGTCCTCCCCCCCCCTTCCTAGGGCTCGAGGACGGCCCAACAGGACCCCAAAAACGGCCCCAGAGGTTCCGGAGTCCGCCCAAGAGGGTCCCAAGAAATCCCAACGGGATTTCAAGAGAGGGCCAACAGAGTCCGCTGGGCCGTCTTTGGACGGGCTTGGGGAGTCTTGCGGCCGTTTTGAGGCGGTCTCTGGCTCAGGGCGCCGTGGAGCCGTGGAGCAAAGTGCAGAGGGCGCGATTTTGTGTGGATGCGCGCGGCAGCGGGGCGTCGCTCCCAGAGAACAGCAGAAACATTTCCCGAAAGCCAACGAGCGCTCTCATATGGCCCCAACGTGCCTGCGACAGGGTGGCGAAGTTTCATTGTTGGCGTTCGAATGTTCCGAAAGGGAATTGGTCGGCGCCTCAGTATGTGTGCCGTTCGCGCCAAGGCGTGTCAGGCTGCAATGCTGGCTTGCAGGTGACGTCCGCCTGCGGTCAGCCCAGTGAATTTAATGCTTTGCTTTACTCTTAAGAGCGGGTCGCTCCACCTTGCGCCCACATCCTTGGGCATGTATGTATGTATGCCTGTCTGTCTGTCTGTCTGTCTGTATGTATGTTTGTATGTATGTATGCATGCATACATGCATGCATGTATGTATGTATGCATGCATGCATGTATGTATGTATGTATGTACGTATGCATGTATGTATGTGCGTATGTGCGTATGTGCGTATGTACGTATGTACGTATGTACGTATGTACGTATGTATGTATGTATGTATGTATGCATGTATGTGTGTATGTATGTATGTATGTATGTATGTATGTATGTATGTGTGTGTATGTATGTATGTATGTATGTATGTATGTATGTATGTATGTATGTATGTATGTATGTATGTATGTATGTGTGTGCATGTATGTATGTATGTATGTATGCATGTATGCATGTATGTATGTATGTATGTATGTATGCATGTATGTATGTATGTATGTAAGTATATATGTAAGTATACACATGCATATGTTTATATATATATATATATAGGACACCGGAGTTCCAGGTCCCCGGGGGGGCCCGGCCTCATTTCTCTACGGCGGGACCGGGGCTCCAGGACCACCCGTTCCTGGTCCAAAACGGCCTCGATGGCCTCCAAGACGGCCAAGATGACCCATGATGGCTGCAGAAATGCCTGCAAGAACGCTAAGATGGCCTCAAGAGAGCCCTCGAAGGCTCCAAGAGGTACCCTACACGGCCCAATATTGGGTCAAGATAAGTCCAAATAGCCTCCGAGGGGGCCAAGACGCCTCCAAGACATCCGTTGGGAAATCCCGAAAAAGCTAAATGAATCGATTTCCCGTTGGTTTTTGAATATTTTTGCATTTGTTTTGTTTCGGCCTGCTGACGGTCCAGATGGCACACGAGGCCCCCAAGATCGCTCCCAGAGCACCCAAGAGGCCTCCACGATAGCCCCGTGACGGCCCAAGAAGCACCAAAAATGGCCCCAGGAGGGCCCCAAGACGGCTCAAGAGGACTCAACACGCCTGAGATTGCCTCCAAGACAGCCACGGAGCGCTCCAAGCGGGCTCGAAGACGGCGAAGACAGGCCTCAAAAACGACTTCCTGCAGCGTCCGACGGGCCAGGAACGCTGTGAGACAGCCAATGAGGCCGGGGCAATGCGGAAAGATGGCTGCCGCGGGGCACGCGTGCACGGGTGCGCTGAACTCTTTGTGGGGCACGATCCGCGTGAAGTGTCGCGCGAACACGCCCGCTGAGGCCGCATGTGGACCTCCTCCGGGCACGCCCCGTGCCAAACATGTTCCGAAATGGGCGCGGGGGCGCCATGCAAAGATGCCCGTTCTGGAGCATGATTCGCGTGACAGGTGTGCCGACATGGGCGGGGGGGGGCGCTGTTCGAACCTTCGGGGCCTTTAATTCGGTGGTGCTCCTTGTGGGCATGATCCACGTGACGGGGTGTACCGCCATGGCTGGGGGGGGCGCAGTGCGAACCTTGCTTCGGGGGCCGTGGGTGGAGATCCCTGTGGGCCACGATCACGATCCGTGTGCGAGGTGTGCCGAAGTAGGCGGGACGGCGGGATGCGAACTTTGTCTTTGGGGCCGGCCGTGGATGTCATTGCGGGCCACGATCCGTATGAGAGGCACGCCGAATTGAGCTGGCCGATGTTATGAAATTCCCCTCTGGTGCCGCAGATGCATTTAGTTGCGGGGTACGGTCCTCCTGAGGGACGTGCCACTGCGAACCTCGTCTCTAGGGATGGAATCACGTTGGTCTCCCTGTGGGACGCGATCCCTGTGAAGGGTGTGCCGGCATGGGCTTGGGGGCCCAAGCCTGTCTGATGGGCCGCAGGTGGAGCCCCCTGAGGTGCATGATTCTTGTGACAATCAATGTCACCCGATGCCGAACACTTTAGACTACAATGGGGCTCGCTGGAACCTGAGCGCGCGCGAAGCGCGCGCGTGGTTCTAGTTTCGATATACATATATATATACATACATATATATATATATATACATACACAAGACTTGAAGCTGGCTGCGCTCCGCTTTCAAGTCTTGCGGGCGGGGAGGGGAGACGCGGAAGGCTTGACGAGTAAACGGCTCGATCGAGACAGCGACGCACGCCGCGCCTTTCGACGCGGCTGTGATGGTGGTAATTTGATGATCTGTTTGGGTCGGCCCTTTGTTTGGCAGCGGAAAAGCTTTGGCTTTAACCACCTTTGGAGGCCATTCCCTTAGGAAGGCGCTTTTGGGCCGCTTTTGGGTTCTCATGGGCCGATTCGGGCAGGTCTTCGACCCCCCAGACGGCCTGTAAGTCGTTGTGCCACTCCTTGGGCCTCCTCTCGGCCTTGGCGCCCGCGAGGATGTCTGGGGAACCTTTTGAGCTTCATAGGCTAGCCGTTGGAGCTGCTAGGGGAGACTTCTTGAGGTCGTCTTGGGCTGTCTTGGGTGGTTTGCGTGCCGGCGGGAGGCTCCGTGGAGCGCCGCATGTTCCGCCGTGGACGCAGTGGTGAGACCCCCACGTGACGGTGCTGCCAACCAATGTTTTCCGTTGGGAATTCCCGGGCGTGAGCCCCCCGACGTCGTTTCCGGGGCAGGCCCCAGAGGTGTCTCGGGAACATTCTGGAGGTCAAAATCGAGCGTCTGGGACGTTCCTCGGGTGCATGGTTTGGACGGCCTCAGGGCCCCTCGTGGAGCGCGTCGGGCCTCCTCCGCGGAGGCCTTTCGAAGTCGTCTGGGGCTGCGTTAGGAATGCCGTGGGCGTCCTGTGGATGCCTGGAGCGCCTCGTAGGTAGCCGTGGACGCAGGGGAGAGCCCGATCGCGCGATTGCTGGAAACGCAGGTATCCCCAAGGAAATGTACCAGCCTGGCCCCGACGTCGTCTGCAGGGGCGTCCAAGGAGGCTCAGGATGTGTCTTGAAACCTCTTCGTGGCGTGGCCTTTTGGGGGCCTCTTGGGCCTCTTTTTGGGCCCTTGGGAGCGTTTTGGGGACACGTTGGGACCCTTTTGGGCCCCCTCTGGCCGTCTTGGGGCCTGTGGGGCCCCTGGCGGAAAACTTGAATTTTCGGTTCGTGGCTCCCCTCTTGGGCTCCTCTTAGGGCTGTCTCGGGGTGTTCTTGGGCCCTGTTGGGCGTCTCTTGGCCCGTCTTGGGGCCCGCTTAGGCCGTCTTGGGACCCTCTTGTGAGCCTCTTGGGGCGTCTTTAGGCGCTTTCGGGGCCCCGCGAAACAGTTTTAAGACTGTGTAAAAGCCGTCGGAGGCCAAAAGACGAGAAGGCAAACAATGTTTTCGATGAATTTTGGTCTGCCAGTGGCCTCCTCGGGGACCTCGTGAAGCCCTCTTGGGCTCTCTTGGGGGCAGCTTGCGCTGTGTCAGGGCCGTCTTGGAGCGCTCTGGAATCGTTGCGGGAACTCCTCGAAGCCATTGAGGTGTTTGTGGAAGCGCAATAGGAGGTCCAGCAGGACCAAACGGCGCCTCAGAAAGAAGCCCGGTGGGACCAAGGGGGCCCCAAGCAGTCCCTGGAACCCCCAGGAATCTATCGGGAGGGTGGGGGATCGGGCGGCCGTTAATGAGTGGTGATTTCCATCGGGGGTGAAGAAAAATACCCGAAAGCGCTCCTAAAAAAGCCCTTTCGGGCACCCCTGGGTGCCAAAAGAGGCCCTGAAGCACCCCTTGCGGCGGGTGAGGATCGGGAGAGCGAGGATGAGGAGAATGAAGATCAGGGAGGGTGAGGATCGGGCGGGCGGGGATCACCTGGGGGTTCCTGGGGGTGCGCTGCGGGCCCGTGTGGCGATTTTGCAAGGATGTCTCGAGCGAGGGCGCTGGGTTGGGACACGCCCGACGCGCCTGGTGCGCCCGTGCAGCGCCAGAAATGGTTCTGGGGGTGCCTTGGGGGCCCGAGTGGCGATTTTGCGGGGATGTCTCGAGCGAGGGCGCCGGGTTGGGACACGCCCGACGCGCCCAGTGCGCCCAGTGCAGCGCTGGAAATGGTCCCTGGGGGTGCGCTGGGGGCCCCGAGTGGCGATTTTGCGAGGATGTCTCGAGCGAGGGCGCCGGGTTGGGACACGCCCAGCGCGCCCAGTGCGCCCAGTGCAGCGCTGGAAATGGTCCCTGGAGGTGCGCTGGGGGCCCAGGTGGCGATTTTGCAAGGATGTCTCGAGCGAGGGCGCGGGGTTGGGACACGCCCGGCGCGCCTGGTGCGCCCGGCGCAGCGCCGGAAATGGATCCTGGAGGTGCGTTTGGAAGCGACTCTCCCGCCCGCTGGGGGTAAGGATGACGTGAGTTCCACAGAAACTTCTTCAAATTAAGGTCACCCCTTATTGACGGCGGCCCGAGGGGAATGTCCTGGTGTAAGAACAGATAGGTAGGAAGGAAGGAATATGATTGGGCGGCAGCACCGGTCCCAGACTGATTCCAAACGCGTTCCAGCGCGGGAAAACGACTCCCAAGGCCTTCCAGACGTCCAAGATTGTTGTCGCATGCGTTCGCATGCGCCTACCGTGCCAATTTCGGCACACCCAGTGGCTGCGTTCGCATGCGCCCACCGCGCCAATTTCGGCACACCCCTCACACGTTTCGTGGCCCCACAGGGGCCCACCGAAGGCCCCAGTGGCTGCGTTCGCATGCGCCCACCATACCAATTTCGGCACGCCCCTCACACGTCTCGTGGTCCTATAGGGATCCCCACCGAAGGCCCAAGCGGCTGCTTTCGCATGCGCCCACCGCACCCATGTTGGCACGCCCCTCAAACTTTTCATCGCCCCGTAGACAACTTTTTTTTTTGGGGAATTTCGTCCAATTTGCTGCGTGTTTCTTGCAATTACAAATGGTCGGGCCCTTCGCCAGGGTACTTTCTCTAATGTTCGCCGCCTCCCCCGCTGCGCGCCCAAGTGGGCCAGCAGAGGGGGTACCCGTTGCAGTGCCCCCAAGTGGGCCAGCAACGGGGGGAGGTGGTGAGCGTCGCGGGGCGTGTGCCTCAGAGGGCGCCGCCGCAGGGGTGCGCCCGCGGAGGCCCGCGCCCGCGAGGGCGGCGCGAGCTCGAAGCCGTGTTAGCATTTTTCCCCACATCCGAAGTGGGGTTCTTGTTTCCTCGAGACACCCCGCGCATGGGCAAGAGAGCACACCCTCTCCTCTTCTCTGATCGCACACTCATTCACTCAATCACTCACACATCATCACTCACACTCACTCACCCACCCACTCACTCACCCACTCACTCACCCACACACACACACTCTCTCTCACACACTCACTCACTCACCCACTCACTCACCCACTCACTCACATAGTCACACGCACACACTCATCAGCATCACTCACTCACGCACTCACCCACTCACTGACCCACCGACCCGCCCACTCACTCACTCACTCACACTCTCATCAGCATCATCATCATCATCCTCATCATCATCATTACCATTACCATTAGCATTATCATCATCATCATCATCGTCATCATCATCATCATCATCATCATCACCATTAGCATCATCATCACCATCGTCACAATCATAATTATCATCATCAACATCACTCACTCACTCATTTAGTCATTCCCTCACTCACTCATCTCAGGCGGGAGCTTCGTTTGTGAGTGAATTGCGAGGAAGTCTCAGGCGGGACCCCCCTCCCTATGAGGCCCGCAGATCATCTTATTAATCCGAGCGGGTCATCGGAACCCTGTAGCTGTCGTCACTTTTGGCTTTTTAAAGCTGAGTATGGCGGAAGTCTCTGGCAGAAGCTTCGTCCGTGAGTGAATTGCGAGGAAGTCTTAGGCGGGAGCCTCCTCCTTCTGGGGCCCGCGGCTCACGTTATTTATCCGAGCGGGTCATCGGGACCCTGTAACCGTCGTCATGTTTGGGCTCCTGAGGCCTGAATATGGGGGAAGTGTCAGGCCGTCTGTGAGTGACTGGCGAGGAAGTCTCAGGCAGGACCCCCCCCCTATGAGGCCCGCAGATCATCTTATGAATCCGAGCGGGCCATCCGAACCCTATAACTGTCGTCATTGTTTGGGGCTCCTGCGGCTTGAAGATGGAGAAGTATCAGGCGGGAGCCTCGTTTGTGAGTGCATTGCGCGGAAGTCTCAGGCGGGAGCCGCCTCCTTATGGGGTCTGCAGATCATGTTATCAATCCGACCGGGCCATCTGAGATTTGTAGTTGTCGTCACTATTGGGCTCGTGGGGCGTGCATATGGGGGAAGTGTCAGGCGGGAGCCTCGCCTGTGAGTGAACTGCGAGGGAGTCTGAGTCGGGAGCCTCCTCCCTATGGGGCCCGCACATCATCTTATTTATCCTAGCGGGTCATCGCCTGCGGCTTGAAGATGCAGAAGTATCAGGCGGGAGCCTCGTTTGTGAGTAAATTGCGAGGAAGTCTCAGGCGGGAGCCTCCTCTGTATGGGGTCTGCAGATCATGTGATTTATCCGGGCGGGTCATCGGAACCTTGTAACCGTCGTCATGTTTGGCTTCGTGGGCGTGCATATGGTGGAAGTGTCAGGCGGGAGCCTCGTCTGTGAGTGAATTGCGAGGAAAGCTCAGGCGCGAGCCCCCTCCTTATGTGGCCCGCAGATCATCTTATTAATTCGAGCGGGTCATCGGAAATTTGTAGTTGTCGTCAGTTTTGGGCTCGTGTGGCGTGCATATGGGGAAAGTATCAGGCGGGAGCCTCGTTTGTGAGTGAAGTGCAAGGGAGTCTCAGTCAAGAGCCCCCTCCTTATGGGGTCTGCAGATAATATTATTAATCCGAGCGGGTCATCAGAACCTTGTAGTTGTCGTCACTATTGGGTTCGTGGGGCGTGTATATGGGGGAAGTGTCAGGCGGGAGCCTCGTTTGTGAGTGAATTGCGAGGAAAGCTCAGGCGGGAACCCCATCCCTTTGTGACCCGCAGATCATCTTATTTATCCGAACGGGCCATCCGAACCCTGTAACTGTCGTCATGTTTTGGGGTTTGTGGGGCGTGCGCATGGGGGAAGTGTCAGGCGGGAGCCTCTTCTGTGAGTGAACTGCAAGGGAGTCTCAGGTAAGAGCCCCCTCCTTATGTGGCCCGCAGATCACGTTATTAATCCGAGCGGGCCATCGGGACCCTGTAACCGTCGTCATGTTTGGGCTCCTGAGGCTTGAGTATTTGAGAAGTGTGAGGCAGGAGCTTCGTCTGTGAGTTAAATGCGAGGAAGTCTCAGGTGGGAGCTCCCTCCCTATGTGTCCCGCAAATCATCTTATCAATCTGAGCGGGTCATCGGAACCTTTTAACTGTCGTCACGTTTGGGCTCCTGCGGCTTGAAGATGGAGGAAGTATCAGGCGGGAGCCTCTTCTGTGAGTGAATTGCGAGGAAAACTCAGGCGGGAGCCGCTTCCCTATGTGGTCTGGAGATCACGTTATTAATCCGAGCGGGTCATCGGAACCTTGTAGTTGTCGTCACTATTGGGCTCGTGGGGCGTGCATATGGGGGAAGTGTCAGGCGGGAGCCCCCTCCCTATGTGGCCCGCAGATCATCTTATTAATCCGAGCGGGCCATCCGAACTCTGTAACTGTCGTCATTTTTGGTCTTGCGAGGCCTCTTCTATGAGTGAATTGCGAGGAAACCTCAAGCGGGAACCGCAGATCATGTTATTAATCCGACCGGTCATCAGAACCTTGTAATTGTCGTCATTCTTGGGTTCTGGGAAGTATCAGGCGGGAGCTTCGTTTGTGAGTGAATGGCGAGGAAGTCTCAGGCGGAAGCCCCCCCCGATGGGGCCCACACGTCATGTGCTTTCTCCAGGTGGTCTTCCGGCGCGCGCTCAGATCATCTTATTAATCCGAGCGGGCCATCCGAACTCTGTAACTGTCGTCATTTTTGGTCTTGCGAGGCCTCTTCTATGAGTGAATTGCGAGGAAACCTCAAGCGGGAACCGCAGATCATGTTATTAATCCGACCGGTCATCAGAACCTTGTAATTGTCGTCATTCTTGGGTTCTGGGAAGTATCAGGCGGGAGCTTCGTTTGTGAGTGAATGGCGAGGAAGTCTCAGGCGGAAGCCCCCCCCGATGCGGCCCACACGTCATGTGCTTTCTCCAGGTGGTCTTCCGGCGCGCGCTTCCTTTGGGTCGTCCTCCAGCGCGTAGCCGCTGGGACGCATGTCGCGAGTTTCCTCTAGGTCGTGTTCCGCACGAGGAAGAGGAGAAGTAGGAGGAGGAGGATGCAGGACGAGAAAGAGAAGGAGTAAGAAAAGGAGGAGGCAGAGGGGGAACATGACGATGATGAGGAGGAGGAAGAGGAGGAGAAGGAATGCTCAGGAGGTCCCAGGAGGACCAGGAGGCTCCAGGAGGCCCCAAGAGGGCCCAGGAGGTCCCAGGAGGAGGCAGGAGGCCAAAGGAGGAGGAGGAGGAGGAGGAGGAGGAGGAGGAGAAGGAGGAAGGAGGAGGAGGCGGAAGATGGAGAGGGAGAGAAAAAGAAGGGAGAGGGGAGGAGTTGAAGGAGGAGGAGGAGGAGGAGGGAGAGGGATAGGGAAAAGGAGGAGGAGGAGGAGGAGGGGGAGGAGGAGGCAAGAGGAGGAGGAAGCAGTGGCTGAGGCAGGAGGAGGAGCAGGAAGGAGGAGAAGGAGGAGGCAGGAGTAGGTGGGAGAAGGGAGGGGACAGGAGAATGTCCCCAGGTAATTTATACAGATTCTCATGCGGGGTCCTACCGTCGGAGTAATTTCAAAATGTTGCCTGCGTTCTGGTATTTTCCCATATGTTTGCTTGCTTGCGCGCGCGTTTGCTTCTCGCTCCCAACGAAGTGCGGCGCGCTGAGGGTTGGGCGGGTAACGGGTCGGGGTTGGCCCGTGCTCCGCAGACGCATCCAGCACACCATTGCGCGAATGCCCTTGCGAATATCCAACGAATGTCCCACGAAGATTGCGCGGCCCAAAAATGCCCAACGAATTTCCCACGGATGCTCCACGATTGCTCTCTGCATCCCATCGTACGAATGTTGCGCGAGTACTCCCCGGATGCACCACGCATGCTCGGCGCACACGGATGTCCCACGGTTCCTGCACCGATGCCCCACGAACGCTGAGGGGCCCACGAATGCTGCGCAAACGCGTTGCGCCAGCGAAGCTCCAACGAGTTCCTTGCGATTGCCCCGCGAATTACCTCGTGCTCCACGACCGCCCCACGAGCGGCTCACGAGCGCCCAGCGAATGCCCCCCGCCGCTCTTCGAGGTCGGCCTCGGAGAGCATGCGGTGGGGAGCGCGGCGGGGCGGCTCGGCCCCGACGTTGCGCTGGTTTGGTTGTTTGCCAGCCCTGACAAGCGAACAGCACACTCCCATACCCATAAGATCAAGTCGGGCCTGTCCCTCTACAGGAAGAGGATGTTTAACCAAGTCAAGAAGGTAGCCTGGGGACGAGTGTTTGACCATGCTTGAGCTTCTCTGAGCATGGTTGGAGTATTTTTTTCCCAACCATCCTGTGGTGTTGGGTCCTCGTTTTGAAGAGACGGTGCCCCGCGTTCTCCTTCCTTCCTCCCGCTGTCTCCTCCCCCCTCCCATCATCATCATCATCAACACCCATTTCGGCACACCCCTCACACGCTTCGTGGCTCCATAGGGAGCTCCACCGAAGGCCCCAGTGCCCGCGGCCGCATGCGTCCCCCACACCCATTTCGGCACACCCCTCACACGTTTCGTGGCTCCATAGGGAGCTCCACCGAAGGCCCCAGTGCCCGCGGCCGCATGCGTCCCCCACACCCATTTCGGCACACCCCTCACACGTTTCGTGGCTCCATAGGGAGCTCCACCGAAGGCCCCAGTGCCCGCGGCCGCATGCGTCCCCCACACCCATTTCGGCACACCCCTCACACGTTTCGTGGCTCCATAGGGAGCTCCACCGAAGGCCCCAGTGCCCGCGGCCGCATGCGTCCCCCACACCCATTTCGGCACACCCCTCACACGTTTCGTGGCTCCATAGGGAGCTCCACCGAAGGCCCCAGTGCCCGCGGCCGCATGCGTCCCCCACACCCATTTCGGCACACCCCTCACACGTTTCGTGGCTCCATAGGGAGCTCCACCGAAGGCCCCAGTGCCCGCGGCCGCATGCGTCCCCACACCCATTTCGGCACACCCCTCACACGTTTCGTGGCTCCATAGGGAGCTCCACCGAAGGCCCCAGTGCCCGCGGCCGCATGCGTCACCCACACCCATTTCGGCACACCCCTCACACGTTTCGTGGCTCCATAGGGAGCTCCACCGAAGGCCTCAGTGCCGCCGCCCGCATGCGTCACCCCCACCCATTTCGGCACACCCCCCGCATTTCTCGCACGGCAGGGTCATCACCACGGTGGCGTGCCAGGGGCGCACCATGCGCGAAGGCGACGGGGCGGGGGAACGGCGCTCCGGGGGCGGCCAGACCTCCGGGGCGCGAGCAGTCCGCGGCCAGACCATCTCTCGGTCCTGTGGACTCTCGCCCTGGGCCGTCGGCTGCCCGGCGCGCTGCTCCCTCGGTCGACGTCGCCCAGGCGTGATCCTGGATTGCGGCCGCCACGAGGTAGGGAACGGCAAGAAGGAGGACGACGACTGGTGGCTGGAGCTCTACGTGCTGCTCTCGCGCGCCACGCGCCACGAGGACCTCCTGCTCATGCGGGCGCCGCGCATCGAGTTCTTCCTGGCAGGGCCGCCGCAGGGCTTGCGGAAGCAGCTGGAGCAGTTTGCGGCGCGCACGAAGCGGTGCAGGAGGGAAGCGACGGCCCTCGCCAGGGAGCTCGGCTTCACCGAGTTCATCCGCGAGGCCTGACCTGAGGAGCGTCTCCCCCGAGCCGCGCCTTCTCTCGACTGCCCGACTAATTGTTTGGCCTCGCGCCGCGGACGACCCGCGCGCGTCGCTGGGGCCCTCTCGGGGCGACCAGCGCGCGTCGCGGGAACTCCGTGCTGCGGGGGGCCCGGCGCCTCGTTCGCCCGTCGTCGCTCTGCCCAGCGGTCAGAGACTTGCCCGCTATCAGCCAGCCAGTTAGCTAGTCAGCTCTCTCTGCTTCGCGCAGCGGACGACCCGCGCGCGTCGCTGGGGCCCCGCCCGGGGCGACCAGCGCGCGTCGCGGGGACTCCGCGCTGCGCTGCGCCCGCAGCCTTGGATTTTGGAGTGCGCGGGCAAAGAGGAAGGAAAAGAAGAGCCGAAAGCGGGCGCGATCCTCGCAAGAGGCGTGCCGACATGGGCGTCGCGACGTGCGGACGCTGCCGTCGGGGTTCCCGCGGAAGCTGCCTGCGACGGCCACGCCCAGTGTCACGTGTGTTCGGACAGGCATTCTCGACACTTACACTAGGCGGTTCCATGATCGCATTCATGCAAATATATTCAATCGCGCGCAGACCCATTCATACTCAGATTCCCTCGCGCTCTGACTCACCCGCGTTCTTTCTCTCGTAATCAGATCTATTGTATTCCTTTGCGATGTGCACCCCGCCACATTTCGGCACACCCCTCATGCGGTTCGTGGCCCCATAGGGGGCGCCACCGAAGAAGATACTCACAATTGCGATACTCACAACTGCATATGGTTGGGTCCTTCGCCAGGATAATTTAATCTAGCATGCAAAAACAGCCTGTAGGAGGACAGGCCCGACTTTACCATATGGGGGTCGTTGGGAGGAGGACTGGCTATGGGTATGGGTGCGGGTTGTCGGACCCTGGGGAACGCTCACATTCGAGCGGGGACCCCCGTCCGACGACACGCACCCATGGCCCTCTCCGACCCCCCCTATGGGTATGGGTGTGTGCTGTGGGTTCGTCAAGTTTATCTGGGTTCGGGGGTGGTGACGTCGCCTCCGTCCCCACTGTTCACCTGAACTTCATGAGGTTGGACAGAAAAACAAATCTGGGTTCGGGGGTTCCATCGGAGTTCACGTCGGAACGAGCAACCTGGGCCTCCAGGGGCAGCCCCCCTCCCTCGCGCCGCCCCGACATCTTTCATGACGCTCGCTCTTGCCGTAGGCTTGCGTGTGGAGGACGATCCATGGAGAGTAAACATGCGGCCAAATAATTTCCAGATGACGATAACATGTTTCAAGCACATCTTAACTATACAAAATCATGTTTGACACATGTTTAGAACATGTTTTACATATGTTAACCACATCTTTAATCCAATGGTCGGATTGTTAGAGTGTCCATCGTCATTGCATCCACAACCGTAGGCCCACCCGGGTGCCAACCCGGGCCGGGTTGCAGTCTGCGCGAGCGTGCGGCGCGGGCTGACCCAGGGTTGACCTGAGGATTCCAACGGATTCCCTGGGCCCCGAAGGATTCCTACGGACTCCTGGGAATTCTCAAAGATTCCTGGGGATTCCTGGGGATCCCTACGGGTTCCCACAGATTCCCAACGATTCCTTTTTAGATTTTCAGGATTCGAGGGATTCCTGAGGATTCAAGGCTTCCTGAGGATTCCTGAGGAGTCGCAAGGAGTCCCCAGGAGCCCTCAGGATTCGCAAGCATTCCTAAGGGATTCTCTTGGATTCCAAATTCCTAAGGCCTCTGGAAGAGTTGTCATGATCCCCGCAGATTCATTCTTGAGGATTCCTGAAGGTTCCTGAGGATTCTCAATGATTCCTGAGGACTCGTCAGGGTCCCCAGTGATCTGCAATAGACACAAAGGCTTCTCACGGATTCCTGAAGGATCCTGGGGATTTGTTAGGATTCCTCAGAATTCCTGAGGGTTCGTAAGGAGTCGTAGGGATTCCCTTATGATTTTGATGCATTCGAAAACATTCCTAAGGATTCCTACAGAGTCCCATGGAGTCGCGAGGATCCTCGTAGGTTTCCTGAGAATTAATGCGGATTCTTGAGGGTTCCCAAGGCTTCCTGATGATTTCTCGGGATTCTTGAGAAATTCAAGGGATTCCTGCGCTTTCCTAAAGATCCCCACGGATTCTCATGATGACCCCCACATAATATACCTGGCGTCCGGGTCCCCGTGCCCAGAGGCAGCACATTTTTGCAAAATTCCCCCACCTTCCCTGAGATCGAATTTCGCCCCCGCAGTGCGGGGGCTGCCCAGAGGGGGCCTTTCAGCCTGGAGGCGGGTGAAGATGGCCGTTGGCATGCTCGAATCGAAGCCAAGACGCTCCCGAGCCCGCCATGACCTGCCCATGGCAAAACAAAAGATCCCCAAGACCCTTCAATAGAGCCTCAAGAGCGCCCCAAGAGGGCCCGGAAGGAGCGAAAATCGCCATAATCCTGTTCGGAAAATTTGTATTTTTCACCAGATTTGCTTTTTGCCGCCGGTGCGGGCCAGACCCCTCCCGGGATGCACGACACCCCCCCAGATGCACGAACCCCCGCCGCGATGTACGAATCCCCCCGGTTCGCCCTCCAGGCATCGCCGATCCGAGCATTATCCTTGGACTCGCTCGGAACAAAGTGGCACCGCTCTTCGGTGTGCGGCCGCTCTGTGGAGATATCCCATGGAGAGCGGCGAGGATGACATAGGAGGGCAGGGGCGAGAAGCAGGAAGAGGAGGAGGTTCACAGTCGCAAAAAGCGGGGAGAAGGCGCCACGCTCTGGTCGTGGTGGTGGGCCGACCGCGCACCCGAGGCCAGCCGTGCCTTCGGGGTGCTGCGTGCATCGGGCACGCGCTGGCAGGGGTCCGTGCGGCAACTGACCGAGTGTGGGTCGAATCGTTTCGCAGAGTGTACGTCGGCTTTGCAGGGTAAGCCTCCTCAGAGAACAACCCCCTGGGCAGCCCAGAGGTCTCGCTGTTTAGTTTTCACGTCGCGAGTTCAGTGTGCCCCCTCGGATCTGGCCCCCCATGAGCAAGAAGGAGAGAAAGAAACAGAGGTTCGGGGTGGATCCAGCTGTGGCGAAGCGAGTGTCTGCAGCAGGTCCGACAAGGGCAGAGCATCGCTTCACAAGCCTGAGTCTTGATCATGACGGCGGGCCGGTGTCTGGCTACGCTCTCCAGTTCTCCAGTTCTCCTTCTCCTCCCGCCTCCCGCCTCCCCTCCTTCTTGTCTTCGATCGCCGTGTGCGTAATTGCCGCTTGTCTGTGCATGTTGCCTGCGGTACCTGTCTCCGACCTCGCCGACCCTGGGGGGCTGCGATCTGCGAAGCTGTCGCCACTTTCGAAGCTGCTGGTTGGTCCAGCGGAGCGAGGCACCGCGCGGATCTGAGCAAAACCTCGCCGTCCCTGGGTGGTCACGATTTGGGAATCTGTCGCCTTTTTCGATGGCTGCTGATGGGTCCGTGAGGCACCGCGCAGATCTGAGCGAGACCTCGCCGTCCCTGGAAGGGTGCGATCTGCGACGCTGTTGCCACTTTCGAGGGCTGCTGGTGGGTCCAGCAGAGCGAGGCACCCTGCAGATCTGAGTGAGACCTCCCCGACCCCGGGGGGGCTGCGATCTGCGAACAGGAGTGAGGCACCGCGCAGACCTGAGCGGGACCTCGGCATTCCTGGGGGGCCGTGATCTGCGAAATTGGTCCAGCGGAGTGAGGCACCGCGCGGGTCTGAGCGAGACCTCCCCGTCCCTGGGGGGCTGCGATCTGCGACACTGTCGCCATTTTCGAAGCTGCTGGTGGGTCCAGCGGAGTGAGGCACCGCGCAGACCTGAGCGGGACCTCGCCGTCCCTGGGGGGCTGCGATTTGGGAATCTGTCGCCACCTTCGCGGGTTGCTGGTGGGCTCAGTTTCTTTCTCCTCCTCCGCCTTCATCATCCGTCCTCCGTATTCCTCCCTCCTCCCCTTCCTCCTTCTCTTCCCCCTCCTCCTCCTCCTCCTGCCTCCTGTCTCCACTGACGTGACGAATGCGGCCGCTACGGCATACGTCTTACAGTTGCGAGGTCGGAGAGGTGGGCAGCGCTGGGTCTTTCCAGCGCGGGAGAGGGATGGGGAGGGTCCGTTTGCTCGCGCGGCTCTTGGAACCTTGCAGTGTGCATTGTTCATGTTTTTTGTAACGGGTTCCGCGATCCTTAGTATTTGAAGCATAGGTCGGTGAATATTTTGTTGCCGGTCTGCCAGAGGACACTCTAGTTGTTATTGGCTCGGCGGACTGCCGTCCAATTGTCATTGTTCCCAACCCTCCTTGGTTGGGTATTCGTTGTGAATGGAGCACTGCGGTCGCGTCTTTTTTTCCTCCTCCCGCCTCCTGCCTCTCGCCGCCAATCTCTCTCTCTCTCTCTGTTTCTCTCTTGCTCTCTTTCTCTCGTTCTCTCTCTCTCTCTCTCTCCCCTTCTCGTTGCCTGCGGTACCTGTCTAGGACCCTGCCGTCCCTGGGGGGCTGCGATCTGCGAAGCTGTCGCCACTTTCGTGGGCTGCCGGTGGGTCCAGCGGAGTGAGGCACCGCGCGGATTTGGGCAAGGCCTCGCCGTCCCTGGGTGGCTGCGATCTGCGAAATTGTCGCCACTTTCTTTCGAGGGCTGCTGGTGGGTCCAGCGGAGTGAGGCACCGCGCGGGTCTGAGCGAGACCTCCCCGTCCCTGGGGGGCTGCGATCTGCGACGCTGTCGCCATTTTCGAAGCTGCTGGTGGGTCCAGCGGAGCGAGGCACCGCGCAGACCTGAGCGGGACCTCCCCGTCCTTGGGGGGCTGCGATCTGCGAAGCTGTCGCCACTTTGGAGGGCTGCTGGTGGGTCCAGCGGGGTGAGGCACCGCGCAGACCTGAGCGGGACCTCGCCGTCCCTGGGGGGCTGCGATCTGCGAAACTGTCGCCACCTTCGCGGGTTGCTGGTGGGCCCAGTTTCTTTCTCCTCCTCCGCCTTCATCATCCGTCCTCCGTATTCCTCCCTCCTCCCCGTCCTCCTTCTCTTCCCCCTCCCCCTCCGCCTCCTGCCTCCACTGACGTGACGAATGCGGCCGCTACGGCATTTTCGAAGGCTGCTGGCCCCCGTGCTGCGTCCGCGTGGCCTCGCCTCGCCTCGCCTCCCCCCCTCCCTCCCCCTTGATGTAGGGGCCCGACAAGCCAGCTCAGACCCCCTGGCCGCCGCCCGGAGCCTCTGCATGGAATCGTCGTCTGGGTTTCTTGCAGGCGCTGGCCGGGGACCGAGAACGGCGAGGGACCAGGAGGTTCGAGACCCAGATTTAAGTCGGGCCTGTCCCCCTACAGGGGGATTTTCGACGAAAAATACAAAATACTTTTCAAAATAATTTAAAAAATAGTCCAAAAATAGTCTGGGGACTATTATCTGAGCTTTAAAAAAAAACATTTTGGACTATTTTGGGGGTATTTTTTGTTGTTCGTCGAGAATCCCCCTGTAGGGGGACAGACCCGACTTAAACCCAGACCTCTGGCGTCATGATCTGTTCACGACGTCGACCCCCAGAGGTCTCCACCCATTCCCCGGGACTGGCTTTTCTCTCTGAACTCGTTTGACGGCCCCGGGGCTCGGCGGGGGCCCTCGGAGGCAGAAGCCAGCATGACACATTCCGCTGGCGTGGCATCGCTCGGACGTGTGCATTTTTTCTCGGCGAGAACCATCGAGGAAAATCCTGGACCATCGAGCAAAAAACAAAAAAACACACACACACACAAACAAAAAAAAAAAAAAAACTCGCGAAACCGAAAAATGCACGGGAAATGGGCGTCCGAGCGACGGCAAGACAATGCGAGGGGGTTTGAGGATGCGAGCGGGAATGGCCGGGTGAGCACGGGGGGCAGTTGGAGAGGCGCTCTCTCGTTGGCACTATCCCAAAGGGCTCTGCTCTTTTCGGGTTCTTTTCTGCGTCGGCTTCCCAGCCTTTGTACAGAGTCGATGGAGACGCTGTTTTCCTAGGGGGGCACATGCGAACCCTACCCCTACCTCCCACGATTTCTGAAGTGAACCCCACCCTCCCCCCTCCCCCTCAGAAATCGTGGGGGGTAGGGGTAGGGTTCGCATGTGGCCCCCTCCCTTCGGAGACCCTGTGGCGTCGCGTCTGCCTTAGAGCGCGCCGCCGTGGAGCAGGGTGGCGTGTCGGAGGAAGTCCTCCACGCGCCGGGCGTGGAAGGGATGCACGCGCTGTTGGGCTTCAGTCGGGCCCGTCCCTCTACAGGGGAAGATTTAGAAATACGTAGTCAAAACAATTGTCTGGGGACTGTTTTTTGAGTTATTTTTTGGCCACTTCGGATTATTTGTTTGATTTGTTTTATTTTTCGTCGAAAATCCCCCTGTAGGGGGACACGTCCGACTTGACGTTAGGCGGCGCGCGCAACGAGGCGGTCGGAGCAGACATGCATGCGAATCGCGCTGCGGTGGCAGCGGTACGAGCTGCAAGTGAAGATCAGGACTGGGCTCTCCCGAAGTGGTTTTCCTGGCCCGATGTGCAGGCGTTCCTTGTCGCCCCCGGCTTGGAGGGGGACCCAGAGGAGGCCGCGCGCGGCATCGCGCAGCTCATGGACCAGATCGCGCATAGGGATGCGGGGCATGAGTTCCCCTTGGTCCAGCCGTCGGAGCTCGGGGTGGAAGTGAGCCTTATGAGCCTTATAGGCTCCATGAGCCATATGAGCCTTCTTGAGCCCTATGAGCCCTATGAACCCTATGAGACCCATGAGCCCTATGAGCCGCATGAGACTTTATGGCGAAGCGCAGCGAGCTCCCAACTCTTGTGTTAACATAAATCAGAGTGAGAGGGCCGAACGGTCATCCATTGTCCCTGGGCGCGTGGTTGAAGTGGGGACCCGTTGTAAGGATTCTGCTTGTTGCGCTGGTGTTGGTTTGTTTGTTTGTTCGTTCGTTCGTTTGTTTGTTTTTTGTCGTCCCGCCCGCGGCCCACCCGCGACCCATCCCGCGACCCGCCCCGCGACCCGCCCCGCGACCCACCCCGCGACCCACCCCGTGACCCCCCCCGACCCACCCCGCGACCCCCCCGCGACCCACCCCGCGACCCACCCCGCGATCCACCCCGCGACCCACCTGCGACCCGCACCGCGACCCACCCGCGACCCACCCCGCGACCCATCCGCGACCCACCCGCGACCCACCCGCGACCCATTTGCGACCGGCCCGCGGTCCACCCCGCGACCCACCCCGCGACCCACCCGCGACCCACCCGCGACCCAACAGCGACCCACCCGCGACCACCCCGCGACCCACCAGCGACCCACCCGCGACCCAACAGCGTCCCACCCGCGACCCACCCGCGACCCACCCGCGACCCACTCGCGACCCGCCCGCGGCCCACCCCGCGACCCATCCGGGACAATCCCGCAACCCATGTGCGACCCACCCGCGACCTACCCGCAGTGGTTTAACGAAAAAATCGGCGCCAGCGGCGGGCTCGTTGTATGCTCGAAAGGCTGCCGCCTCTGCCGCTGACTCCAGTTGAGTGACGTGTATTTGATTCGTTTGTTGTCGGGGGGCCTTTCCGAATACGGCAGGAAGGGTTCAGGTGAGACATCCAGGCCTGAGCCTCGCCCCCTGGACTCATGATTCTCTGTCGCACCTCGGACTCCTCTCTATCGAATGGCCTTCCCGCCATTATGCCTAGGTTTTAGGTATGAAGCCTATTGGATGTTTGTTGGGATCTCGTGGTGGACCTTTTTTGATGCCTCTTAGGGGCAGTTTTGCGGCCTCTTGGATACAGTTTTGATGCCTCTTCGGGGCAGTGTCGGAGCCTCTTGGGGTTGCTGTTGGGTCCCTTGGGGGCCTCTTGGGGTGGTATTGGGGACCTCGGGCCGTCTGGGAGCGTCGGAAAGGGAACAGGCGAGAACGCCAACATTTATCAAACAACGAAGGCAAGTCAATGATTTTTGCCTCTCAGGGTCCTCTTGTGAGGCATCTTCGAGGCTTCTTGGGGCATCGTGGAGGCCTTTTGGACCATCATGAGGCCATGTAGGGCGTCTTGGGGCATTTGTTGGGCGTCTCGGGGCGTTCTGGGGCCGTCGTGGGCCTCTTTGGGCCCTGTTGGCCCGTTTTGGGGCCCCCATTGGAAACAGTCACGCGAGAAACCGCGAGAAGCCCCAGGAGAAGATTTCGCGATGTGGGGTCTGGGTCTCTGAACGACTCCTCAGGAATGAGGACTGAGGTTGAGAGGATAATGGCAAGGACCTGAGGGCACGCCCACTCCGTGCCCAGAGGCACGGTGGCGGATCTACATAACTATGAGAATATGATGATCATGGTTCTGACGGATCGCATCGCATTTCCGAGCTCCAACAGGGGAGCCGTTTGGGGGTATTTAAATTTGTTTAGTGGTTGGAATCGTGGGGGGTGGCAGTGACTCGGATTAGCGGTCGGTGGATTGGGCGAGGTGGCAAATATTACCCAGGAGCAGCGATGACCCCAACCCCGAAGGGGAAAAATGGGGTTGGACAAGGAATCGCGATTGACCATCTCCTGCCCAGGAGGAAAGGGGGGAAGCTAGGAGACCCCATGCGAGAAGTTGTCCAGGTCGGTTTCGGCGAAGCCATCATCGTTATTTCGGGCCTTGAGATGCCGCCTGCGAGGCGGTCCGGTCGGTCTCACCTGAGACATCCCTGCCAGTGCGGGCTTCGAGATGCCGCGCGAGAGATAGTCCGGCCCATTCCGCTTAGACATCTTTTCCGCTGTCCTGAGGCGGTCCAGCCCGTTTGACTGGAGACATCCTCGCAGTTGTGGGCTTCGATGCATGCGATAGTACCATCCAGCTTCCCCACACACTCGCAACTCAGGGTCCATGGATGCCCTGACCTGTGCTGGTCCAGCCAGTTTCGCTTCACACTCCGTCACAACTGGGCTCGGATATGACCTGGCCTGAGGTCGTCCAGCCATCTTCGCCCGATGCGTCCTCGTTATTCTGGATTAGTTGATGCTCTTGCCTCATGGTATCCGATCCCGTTTCCTCGTTGTTCTGGGTTTGCAGTTGCCGTGGACTGATCGTTTCGCTTGAGATCTCTTTGCAACTCTGGGTTTATGTACTTATGTCCTCATCTCACGTGGTCCCGGTCCTTTTCGCCTGGGACATCGTCGGGATTGTGTTTTCGGGGATGCTCACACCTGAGGTGATTCAACCAATTTCGCCCGAGATCTCCCTTTTCTGGGTTCAGAGATGTCCTGTCAATGCTGTCGCCGATGACCCATTCGACAATTTGTGTCACTTGTCAGATGAACACTCGAGGAGACTGGAACCCTCCTTGTTGCCAGACTCGGGGAGACTGGAACCCTCCTTGTTGCCAGACTCCGGGAGACCGGAACCCTCCTTGCTGCCAGACTCGGGGAGACTGGAACCCTCCTTGTTGCCAGTGGCAAATATGTCAATCGGGGCCACGTGTCAAACGGGCGAGGGTACTTAGCTGGGCATTGCATGAGGCGAGTTGCCCGTCATCTGCCGATGGCATTTTGGGAGGACGTGACTTCACACGCTAGTCACCCAGAGGGGTTGAGGCATTTTCTTTGCCTTAGATGCTGTGTGGCACTTCGTCGGAGGGGAGGCCCGACGTTGCCCCATCAGCCAGAATACTGCTGCTGCACCGCGCCTTGCCTTTGCGCAAAAAATGATATCATTTCGCCTTCAAGGCCGGCGGGTTCGGAAGTCATGGTGCGTCGCGTCAAGTTCGCGGGAATGGTCAGTGATATGCCAGCACCAAGCTTGGCCAGGACTTCCATAGGCTTTCGCCACTGGCCCCTGAGAGGCCTGGCCAACTTAGGAGCCTCGATTCCTGGCCGATCTGACTTTTGGATTTCAGTTTTGGTCCGATCCGCCGTGCGCCATTGAGATGTTTATCGGTCCAATATGAGGACTCGACTGGTGAACCTCTTGCCTTCGGCGAAAGCCATCGCAAGTAAAACGAGGACAGTGCCGCTGGTGGAAACTCGGCGGAAATCGGCGGAGGTGCAGTGGGAGACTCCATGAAAGGTCAACGCTGGCTTCCCAAGAGTTTTCGGAGGTTGCCAGCTGTCGTCCGACCGTTTTCTCTGTCGTTTCCATGATTCGGGCTGTGGACAAACCCTGTGCCGAACTCGGTCGTCCAACTCACTGACGGTCAGGCTCACTTAACGTTCTCAGACGGCCCAAGAGGCCCCTAAGGTCGTCCCAGGACCGCCTCAGACGTCCCCCAGAGGGTGCCAATGGAGCCCCTGGTGGCCCGAAGACGGCCTTCGAAGCGCCCCTGAGGCGCCCGAAACGGCCCTGAGACGGACCAAGATAGCCCACAGAGCCCCCGACAGTTTCCAAGAACTCCCCCAACTGCTAGCAGTGGCGCTCAACACTCCCCAGGCGGATTCCCCGCGGCCCACATTTGCTTCCCAGACGTCCGAAGATGCCTCGAAGAGCACTGAGGGCCCGCATGGCCAAGGAAGACTTTTAGAGAACTCCAACACCAGTGCAGGTTAAATCACGCCAGAGAGCGCTCGCCTGATGATCATCACTGTGATGGTGTCGACGATTGCAGTGATGACGATGTTGATGAAAATGATTGTTTTGCTGCTCGTGACGGTGATGATGTTGATGCTGATTGCTATCCTTTGGGGCTCGCATCCTTCATGGTGATCCATATATGTGACCTCCACTGTACTTTTGTCTGGCCTCCGGGAGGCTTATCGCCATCACTGGCCGGGGCTCGCCCGAGTCGCTCGGGGTGGCGCCCGGGAGAAGTCCGGGGTGCCGAGGAGTTTGGAGGGTTGTATCCGCTTTTGGAGTCGTCGTGGGGCTCGCGTGGGGATCTTGGGAGGCTTGTGGAACCCTCTTCGGACGATGTCGGACGGTCACGTGCGAAGTGTTGCCTTGCTAAGATTCGCCTTCTGTTGCCGAGGGTGGGGGGTCTTTAAAACAGCAGACAAAGAAGGCCCAGGAGGGTGGAGGTGTCAGGCTTGGTGGGTGGCGCGGTGGGGGTCCCAGCGTGTGTTTTCGAGCTGTGGAGGGTTCCTAAAACAGCACACGAAGAAGGTCCAGGAGGGTGGAGGTGTCAGCCGTGGTGGGTGGCGCGGTGGGGTTCTTGGCGCGTGCTTTCGCAGGGTGGGAGGTCCCTAAAACAGCACACAAAGAAGGTCCAGGAGGGTAGAGGTGTCAGCCGTGGTGGGTGGCGCGGTGGATGGAATCTTGTTTCATCCGCTTTTGTTTCGTCCGCTTATATTTTGTCTACTTTTGTTTCGTCCGCTTTGATTTCATCAGCGTTTGTTTCATCCGCGTTTGTTTCGTCCGTCTGTTGTTTCATATTTCTTTTGTTCGTCCGCTTTTGTTTCGTCCGCTTTTGTTTCGCACACTTTTGTTTCGTCCGCTGTTATTTCGTCCGCTTCTGTTTCGTCCGCTCTGTTTTGCGTGATTCGTGTGGAGGCTGGGGGGATGGAAACCGGATGAATTTAAACCAGACGCATTAAAACCGGAGGATTTCAAACGGACGAATTTAAAAAAACCGGATGATTTTAATCCGGACGCACGAAAAGCGGGTGAATCTGAACGGACGAAATACAACCGGATTAATTTAGACCGGGCGAAGGTAAACCGGATGAATTTTAACCGGGCAAATTAAAACCGGATGAAATTAAACCGGGCGCATTAAAACCGGATGAATTCAAATAGGTGCGCGCGACAAGCGTTTCAAGCAATTACCTTGTTCAAATTGTTTTCGCCTTTTTTGGTCAAGTGGTTATTGCGAGTTACCAAGTGTGACATTAGGGCACCACGAGGGGATCCATCCGCCAGGGGCCGCGGCCCTGCAGGATTCGCGTCAAGATTATGTGTGGGCGGTGTTTCAGGCGATTCGCTTTTTTGCCCTTCCGCATCTCACCCTGGGTCTACGTTTTTTTTTCCTTCGGTAGTTCTGGACCTCTGGCTTTGGACTCCGATTCTGGTTCATTGGTTCATTGGAGGAGGAGGAGGAACGAACGATCATGTGAGGCGACGACGACGACGACGACGACCGACGACGAAGATCGGCGACGACGATCGAGGAGGAAAAAGTATCGCAGATCACTATCCCACATCTCTTTGCCTCGGTGTCTCGTTTTTGTGTCTCCTGGGAGGCCCTCGTCGCCACCGCTGGATTCTCGTTGAAATTCGGGTCGGAACGCATCCCGGGAGTGGTTCGGGGAAGAGGGAGTAGCGGTATCGGTACCTTTCCGTTTCCCCAGACCAACACGACGACGATCGACGAGGAGGGGGGCCGCCTTCGTCGTCGCCCCCCTCGTCGCTGCCGTCGCCGTGGTCGTCCCATTTCGGTCTCGTGATGTCGATCGGGAGATCGACAGTGAGAGCGATCGTGAGATCAATCATGAAATCGATTGATATTGATAGGGGCACCGATGTTGAGATCCATAGTGAGATATATGATTAACCGACACATGGATTGTGAGATCGCCCGTGGGCTGGACATTCAGAACGATATTCAAATTGCTACTGAAACCGATTGAGACATGGATTGTCTGATCGAAAGTGGGATCGATCGTGATCGCGATCGTGGCACCGATCGTGAGATTGGTTTTTACATTGATTGTGAGGAGGACGACAACGACGAGCAGGGAGGAGGTGGAGGAGGGAGGAGGAGGACGAGGAGGAGGAGGAACGACCAGACGAACTGGTGAGGCGACGACGACGACGACGACGACCGACGACGACGACGACGACGACGAAGATTGGCGACGACGATCGGATGAGGAAAAAGTATTGCAGTCCACTATCCCACCACCCTTGCCTCGTTGTCTCCTGTTTGTGTCTCCTGGGAGGCCCTCGTCGCCACCGCTGGATTCTCGTTGAAATTCTTGACGCTTCGCGTCTCCCCACCAGCCCCCCACCAGGCAGGCGCTTTCCATTGCGACATCACGGAATAGGGTGCGCACATCGTGGCTCTGGCAGGTCGGCCCACACCGGCTTCCTGCACCGGGGCGCAGTCTGGCAGGGTCGTGCTCACCGGTCTGACGCTCCGTCTGTTGCCCACCGGCAACACACAGCCGACGGTTGGTGATAACGTACTGCACCGCGTGACGTTCCCCCCTCGTGCCGTGGTGTCTCTACTCGCCTCACGTCTAGTCCGCTGGTACCTGGCTTGGTGATGCCAGCTTCGAGCACCTGAGGTGCTCTGTGAGTGAGGCCTTACCCCCTATCTGCTCGCCTGCGCTGCCCTTTCTCAGGCAGGCGTGCCTGGGGCGCAGCTGCCCGCTGTGCTCTGCTCTTCGCCGTCCGGTCTGCCGGTGCTGGCGCCACTGTGCGACGCCTTGCTGTCCGTTGTCGGTTGCCGCTTTTGCGGCTTAATGAGATTCATTTTGTTCTTCGCATGGTAAGATGCGTCTCCTTGAATTTAGTTCATTTTGTTCGGTGCGTGTGCAAGTGCGAGCATGCTTGCAGGTGCGGTCGGCTGTCGACAGTGACGGCTGGATTCGCAAATTATCTGGCTCTGTGCCCCAGACGACCTGATTGACCCGCCCTCTGGAACCGTCCTTTGGGCCGCAGATTAAAAAAAAATCCCCCCACCAGCGTCCGTAGCCTTGGCTCAAGCCCCCCTGGCTCAAGCCCTCGGTTCAAGCCTGGCTCAAGCCTGGCTCAAGCCCGCCCCTGCTCAGGGTCGGCGCTCGGGCCCGGGTGATGGTGTCCGCGGCGGCGCGGCGGCGCTGGCAGACGCGCGCGGCCGTCCAGCGCCGCTTGGGCGCCGCTGGCGCCGTGGCCGCCGCGGGCGCCGCGGGCGCCGCTGGCGCCGCTGGCGCTGCCGGCGCCGCGGGCGCCGCGGGCGCCGCGGGCGCCGCTGGCGCCGCCAGACACGCCACACACCGCCCCTGGAGGTGCAGCCAGCTTCATGTAGTTGGAGGATAAAGCCGTCCGTCGGTGGCCTTCCGCGTACTTCAGGCGGCAGCTGCCGTGCCCCCTGTGCAGCACCCTCCTGGATCCCCTTGCCTCGCTGGCGATGCTCACCACGCCTGCCTGGCTTTCTCCTCTAGTCCATCTGGCGCCGGCGCTGTGCCGTTGTTGACGGGGCCGGCCCGCGGTCGTCCGAGCCTACCACGTGCACTGACTGATGGACTTCTGGGTACTGTGACCGCGCCGGAGTGGTTTAGCCTTCTGCAGCCGCTACAGCACCCTGGACTCATCCCCATATTCTGGCAGGTTTGCGACGTTCCTCGGCAGCTCAGCTCCCCCAGCCAGCACACGTCGTTGGGACGGCTTGGGCCTGGCGCCCCAGTGGCGACTCGCTCATCGGGGTTCGCGCCTGCCCCCACCCAGTATGACGGGCACGTCGGCCCGTGTGCACGTCATGTCGCTGAGTGGGTTATGCCTCGCGGCATGCAGCGCATTTCTCGACATTTCGTCAAGACTGCACGTGCCCGAGCTTCCCAGTATGTCCCCTGCCGTCAGCTTCCCGCGCAGCCCCGCGGCTGCTTTGTGAGTGGGCCGGCCGGCTAGCGGCGCGTCCTGTAGCTAATTAGGCTTGCCCGTCGGCCCGGACACCCTGTTCGCCGCCTGCGCTCTTCGCTCGCGGCCGCGACCAAAAACGTATCCCCACCAGCCCATCCAGAATTGATTGCCAGTTTTCTTGAGGCCTCTTTGGAGGCTATCTAGAGCCATGCTCGGCTATTGGCTGTCGGGGGCTATCTTGAGCCATGTTCGGCTATCTTGGGCCATCTTGAGGCTGTTTTGAGGTTTCTTGAGCCATGCTTGGCTATCTTAGGCCATTTTGAAGGCCATCTTGGGCTATCTAGGGCTCTCTTGGAACCACCTTGGGCCAAAAAGGGCGGGGTGGAGGGTCTTTGGGAGAGGCTGGGAGGCCTCTTGGGGCCATCTTGGGCCCCATGTATCAAAAAGAGGGGGGGGGAGAAATTTGCCCCCCCCCCCCCCCTCCCCCTTCCCCCCCCCCTCCCCTTCTGGGAGGCTCTAAAACGGCATCTTGAGGCCCTCTTGGAGCGCTCTTGGGCACCTTTTGGGCGATCTTCGGGCCTTCTTCGGCCTTCTTGGGCCGCTCTTGGGGCCCTTTTGGGCCATCATGGTGCCATCTTGAGGCTTCCAAAGCCCATCGGAAGCGAAAAGGCGAGAATGCCAACAACATTGTTTTTCCTCAGGCTTTTGCAGGGTTTTGGCATCTTGGGGAGCGCCGTAGAGGGCTCGAAGGGCATTTCGATCCGTCTTGGGGCTGTCTAGGAGCCTCTTGGGGGTATGTCGGAGGCTATCTTGACCCATCTTGAAGTAACATGGGCCATCTTGGAGGCCATCTTGCGACTGTGAACGACTCTTGGGGCAATCTTGGGCCATCTTGGACGCTCTAACGCCTCGCGGCGCGCCCCGTCCAGGCCCAGGGGAGGGGGTAGGGGGAGGGGTTTCAGTGGAAGAGAGAAGAAACAAACGCGCTATACCACCTAAGCCCAGAGGGCTGGTGGGATTCGGGTCGGAACGCATCTCTGGAGTGGTCCGGTGCAGAGGGACTGGCGGTATCGGTACCTTCTCGTTTCCCCAGACAACGACGACCACGATCGACGAGGAGGGGAGCCGCCGCCGCTGTCGCCTCCCTCGTCGCTGCCGTTGCCGTGGTCGTTTCACTTCGGTTTCGTGATGTCGATCGGGAGATCGACTGTAAGAAATATTGTGAGATCGATCATGAAATCTATAATGAGATCGATGGGGAGACCGATGGTGAGATCCATAGTGAAGTAATTGATCGAAACATGGATTGTGAGATCACTTGTGGGCTGGACGTCAGATCGATATTCAGATCGCTACTGGCACCGATGGCGACATGTATTGTTTGATCCATGGTGGGATCGATTGTGATATCGATCGTGGCATCAATTGTGAGATCGATTGTTATATTGATTCTTCAGGCTTTCGCCACATCCGCCGACCCCTTAATTTAAGTCAATGATCAGATGGTTCGAAACCGTTTGGCGGTCGTTTTGGGGTTCTTGTCGGGTTTCCTGGGAGTTCCTCGGGGCCTCAGGGGGGCATCTTTGGGGCTGTTCGGGCTACTCCTGGGCTCGTGTTCGAGCTCTCTTGGGCTTCTTTGGGCTCTTCTTGGGCTGCTTTGGCGTCCTCGTGGGCCGTCTTGGGGCCTTTTGGGCCCCCAGGGGTGTTTTTTTGGTGCCCCCAGGGGTTCCTGGGGGCGGAAAGCTAGATTTTACCTAACAGCGAAGACTGATAGGTTTCCAGTGGTGTCAAAAGAGAGCATCTTGACTCCCCAGGGGGGTCTGGGCGGGATCCGGACAGGATCCGAGGGAATCCGGACGGGATCCGGGGATTCCTTTTTTAGCAAACAGTAACGCACTTCGTGTTCTTCGAGTTCCCAGAACTCCATTCCTGGGCATGATTCTGAATGCCCGGAGCCAACTGTAGGCTACTTCGTGGTCTTCGAGTTCCCAGAACTCCATTCCTGGGCTTGATTTTGAATGCCCGACTTGAACGAGAGGGCGCGCAGTGCCGGTTTGCAGCTACACATGGGCAAGACGAAGATCTTGTCTAACGAGGCAGACCGCCGGGGAGTGTTGCGACAGAAAGACGTTGAAGTCGGAGACGGGCGGGTCGAAGTCTTAGAGTTCAACGACAGCTTGAAGTACCTAGGAAGGAAATTAACTTTCAGTGAGTACCACGATGTGGAAATCAACCACAGGATCTCGAGAGGGTGGGCTGCTTTCGGAAAGTTCAAACCCGAATTGTGTAATCGGCATTACCTCTTACATTCCAGATTGAGGCTATTCGACGCTGTCGTGTCTTCCGCGGTGCTGTATGGGAGCGGTGCCTGGACGCCCACTGCAGCGCGAGAGCAAAAACTCAACGCAACAATGCGGAAGATGCTTCGGAAAATTGTGGGCGCGCGGCGACTGGAACATGAATCATATGTTGATTGGATTGTGAGACCTACTCAACGGGCAGAGGAGGCATACTCGAAATCGGGTTTGCCTACGTGGCTGCACGCGCAGAGCGAGAGGAAAGCCAACTTATATCGTGGGCTACAGTCATGCAGTGACCACAGATGGGGGCAGGTTGCGTTGCGATGGGCCCCTTCTGGTTGCAGATCTATTGGAAGCCCGTTGAAACGATGGACTGACTAGATCTTGTCTGCTATTTCTTGTCTGGCGCGTGCGAGAATCATCGGGAAGCCTGGGTGTGGGAACTTTCAAGAATGGGGCGTGAGAGAATCGCCAAGAAAGTGGGAACCGCGCGCGCAGCAGCCCGCGCAGGGCGCGCTCCGGCGCATGCTGCCTCTGACTCTGACTCGGACTCGGAGCCAACTGTAGGCCACTTCGTGGTCTTCGAGTTCCCAGGACTCCATTCCTGGGCATGATTCTGAATGCCTGGAGCCAACTGTAGGCCACTTCGTGGTCTGCGAGCTCCCAGAACTCCATTCCTGGGCATGATTTTGAATGCCCGGAGCCAATTATGGGCCACTTAGTGTTCTTCGAGTTCCCAGAACTCCATTCCTGGGCCACATTTTGAATGTTGATGCAGGCTGAGGCTGAGGCTGATGCAGGCTGAGGCTGAGGCAGGCTGAGGCTGAGGCCGAGGCTGAAGGCAGACTGAGGCTGAGGCTGAGGCTGAGAGGCAGGCTGAGGCTGATGCTGAGGCAGGCGGATGCTGAGGCAGGCTGAGGCTGAGGCTGAGGCTGATGCAGGCTCAGGCTGAGGCAGGCTGAGGCCGAGGCCGACGGCAGACTGAGGCTGATGCTGAGGCAGGCTGAGGTTGAGGCCAAGGCAGGCTGATGATGAGGCAGGTTGAGGCTGAAGCAGGCTGAGTCTGAGGCAGGCTGAGGCTGAGTATGAGGCTGAGGCTGAGGCTGAGGCTGAGGCTGAGGCTGAGGCTGAGGCTGAGGCAGGCTGAGGCAGACGCTGAGGCAGGCTGATGCTGAGGCAGGCTGATGCAGGCTGACGCTGAGGCAGGCTGAGGCTGAGGCCGAGGCCGAAGGCAGACTGAGGCTGAGGCTGAAGCAGGCTGAGGCTGAGGCTGAAGCAGGCTGAGGCTGAGGCTGAGGCAGGCTGAGACTGAGGCTGAGGCTGAGGCTGAGGCCGACGGCAGACGCTGAGGCAGGCTGAGGCTGAGGCTGAGGCTGATGCCGCGGCCGAGGCCGAGGCTGAAGGCAGACTGAGACTGAGGCTGAAGCAGGCTGAGGCTGAGGCTGAGGCAGGCTGAGGCTGAGGCTTAAGGCAGGCTGATGCTGAGGCAGGCTGAGGCTGAGGCTGAGGCAGGCTGATGCTGAGGCAGGCTGAGGCTGAGGCTGAGGCAGGCTGAGGCTGAGGCTGAGGCAGGCTGAGGCTGATGCTGAGGCAGGCTGAGGCTGAGGCAGGCTGATGCTGAAGCAGGCCGAGGCTGAGGCAGCCTGAGGCAGTCTGAGGCTGAGGCTGAGGCCGAGGCTGAGGCTGAGGCTGAGGCTGAGGCGGGCTGAGGCAGACGCTGAGGCAGGCTGAGGCTGAGGCTGATGCAGGCTGAGGCTCTGGCCGAGGCTGAAGGTAGACTGAGGCTGAGGCCGAAGCAGGCTGAGGCAGACGCTGAAGCAGGCTGAGGCTGAGGCTGAGGCAGGCTGAGGCTGAGGCAGGCTGAGGCTGAGGCTGAGGCTGATGCAGGCTGAGGCTGAGGCAGGCTGAGGCCGAGGCTGAAGGCATACTGATGCTGAGGCTGAAGCAGGCTGAGGCTGAGGCTGAGGCAGGCTGATGCTGAGGCTGAGGCAGGCTGATGCTGAGGCAGGCTGAGGCTGAGGCTGTGACTGCGACTGCCGTCGCCGCTGCGACTGTCATCGCGAATGCGACTGCGACTGAGAGAACAGCAGAATTCTACAACTGGATTTTCATATGAATTTTAAGGGGAATGCTTCCATATATGCTTCTACACATCGCTGTTAGGTTGCTTTGCCGGGATAGTTGTTACCTAACAGCGAAGACTGATAGGTTTTTAGTGGTGTCAAAAGAGAGCATCATGACTCCCCAGGGGGGTCCGGGCGGGATTCGGACGGGATCCGGGGGAATCCGGAGATTCATTTTTAGCCAACAGTAACGCACTTCGTGGTCTTCGAGTTCCCAGAACTCCATTCCTGGGCATGATTTTGAATGCCCGGACCCAACTGTAGGCCACTTCGTGTTCTTCGAGTTCCCAGAACTCCATTCCTGGGCATGATTTTGAATGCCCGGAGCCAACTGTAGGCCACTTCGTGGTCTTCGAGTTCCCAGAATTCCATTCCAGGGCATGATTTTGAATGCCCGGAGCCAACTGTAGGCCACTTCGTGGTCTTCGAGTTCCCAGAACTCCATTCTTGGGCATGATTCTGAATGCCTGGAGCCAACTGTGGGCCGCTTCGTGTTCTTCGAGTTCCCAGGACTCCATTCCCGGGCCACATTTCGAATGCTACGGCAGGC
The DNA here is from genome assembly GCA_963575745.1 of Prorocentrum cordatum. Classification (NCBI taxonomy): domain Eukaryota; class Dinophyceae; order Prorocentrales; family Prorocentraceae; genus Prorocentrum; species Prorocentrum cordatum. Next base: position 73,906 of record CAUYUJ010022542.1, read on the forward strand.
TGATGCTGAGGCTGGGGCAGGCTGAGGCTGAGGCAGCCTGAGGCTGAGGCCGAGGCTGAAGCAGGCTGAGGCTGAGGCTGCAGCAGGCTGAGGCTGAGGCTGAGGCAGGCTGAGGCTGAGGCTGAGGCAGGCTGATGCTGAGGCAGGCTGAGGCTGAGGCTGAGGGTGAAGCTGAGGCTGAGGCTGAGGCAGGCGGAGGCTGAGGCCGAGGCTTAAGGCAGACTGAGACTGAGGCTGAAGCAGGCTGAGGCTGAGGCTGAGGCAGGCTGAGGCTGAGGCTGAGGCAGGCTGATGCTGAGGCAGGCTGAGGCTGAGGCTGAGGCTGATGCAGGCTGAGGCTGAGGCAGGCTGAGGCTGAGGCCGAGGCTGAAGGCAGACTGAGGCTGAGGCTGAAGCAGGCTGAGGCTGAGGCTGAGGCAGGCTGAGGCTGAGGCTGAGGCAGGCTGATGCTGAGGCAGGCTGAGGCTGAGGCTGAGGCTGATGCAGGCTGAGGCTGAGGCAGGCTGAGGCTGAGGCCGAGGCTGAAGGCAGACTGAGGCTGAGGCTGAAGCAGGCTGAGGCTGAGGCTGAGGCAGGCTGAGGCTGAGGCTGAGGCAGGCTGATGCTGAGGCAGGCTGAGGCTGAGGCTGAGGCTGATGCAGGCTGAGGCTGAGGCAGGCTGAGGCTGAGGCCGAGGCTGAAGGCAGACTGAGGCTGAGGCTGAAGCAGGCTGAGGCTGAGGCTGAGGCAGGCTGAGGCTGAGGCTGAGGCAGGCTGATGCTGAGGCAGGCTGAGGCTGAGGCTGAGGCTGATGCAGGCTGAGGCTGAGGCAGGCTGAGGCTGAGGCTGAGGCTGAAGGCTGAGGCTGAGCAGGCTGAGGCTGAGGCTGAGGCTGAGGCTGAGGCTGAGGCTGAGGCTGAGGCAGGCTGAGGCTGAGGCTGAGGCTGAAGCAGGCTGAGGCTGAGGCTGAGGCAGGCTGAGGCTGAGGCTGAGGCTGAGGCTGAGGCAGGCTGAGGCTGAGGCTGAGGCAGAGGCTGAGGCAGGCTGAGGCTGAGGCCGAGGCTGAGGCAGGCTGAGGCTGAAGCAGGCTGAGGCTGAGGCTGAGGCAGGCTGAGGCTGAGGCTGAAGGCTGAGGCTGAGGCTGAGGCTGAGGCTGAGGCTGAGGCAGGCTGAGGCTGAGGCAGGCAGGCTGAGGCTGAGGCTGAGGCTGAGGCTGAGAGGCAGGCTGAGGCTGAGGCTGAGGCTGAGGCTGAGGCTGAGGCTGAGGCTGGCAGGCTGAGGCTGAGTCTGTGACTGCGACTGCCGTTGCCACTGCGACTGTCATCGCGAATGCGACTACGACTGCGAGAACAGCAGAATTCTACAACTGGATTCTCATCTGAATCTTAAGGGGAATGCTTTCAGATATGCTCCTGCACATCTCCGTTAGGTTGCTTTGCCGGGATAATGGATTTTTGGTGGCCCTCTGGGGCTCTTCATGGTGCTGTCTTGGAGTCCTCTGTGGCCGTCTTGGGGGCCTCTGCGGCCGTCTTGAGGCCATCTTGGGTTTGGGCCGTCTTGGGGCCGCCCAGGGCGCCTATTGGGCGGTCTTGGGGCGGTTTTCGGGGCCTCCTGGGCCGTCTTGGAGCGCCCGCAAGCCGAAAAGACGCAAAGGCAAGACACATAGGAAAACCACAATGGAGAATAACTAAGTTTCACTTTTCGAGGCTCTCTTGGGAGGCTTCTTGGGGATCTCTTGGGCCGTCTTGGAGTTCTCTTGGCCCTTTTGGGGCAATCTTGGGCGTCTTGGAGCGTTCGTTTGGCGTTTCGGAGCCCTCGTGGGCCGTCTTGGAGGCCTCTTAAGGCGTTCTTGGCCCGTCTTTAGGCCCTCTCGCGGCCGGAAAAGCCCCGTGGTGCGCTCGTCGTCGGCCCGGGGGGGGGGGAGGGGGGCAAATCTCTGGTTTGAGGTGTTCTGGGGGTTCTGGGGGGGATAATCTCACATGCCTGGAGACCCACAAGGGGTCGGCGGATTTTATCCGAAAGCTTCCACGGGTCGTCCACGAAGTGGTTTCCCAGGACAAACAGGAGAACTCTGCGGAGCGTTGTGCGCATCGGGTCGTGGTCTGGCCTCATCCTCCTCCTCGCCCTATTCTGAGAATCGTTGGCTCCCTGCGCTCACCGCATCTCATACGTGGACGGGCCGGGGCCTGATCTAATTTGACCGCCTGTCGACCTCGCGTCTCTTCCGACATCTTCCGGCTGGTGGGTAGGAGGAAGAGGAGGAGGAGAAGGAGGAGGAGGAGGAGGAGGCGGAGGACGAGGAGGATGAGGAGGGGGAGGGGGAGGGGGAGGAGGAGGAGGAACAGGAGGTGCAGGAGGAGCAGGCGGAGCAGGGGGAGGAGGAGGAACAGCTGGAGGAGCAGGAAGAGCAGGAGGAACAGGAGGAGGAGGATGAGGAGGAGGAGGAAACGGAGGAGGAGGAGGAGGGAAGCTCCTCTTCCTCCTTCCCCTCCTCCTTTCTCTCCTCCTCTTCCTCTTCCTTCTCCTGCTCGTCCTCTTTTCCTCCTCCCCTCCTCCCCCGCCCCCCCCTCCCCCTCCTTTTCCTTCTCCTTCTCCTCCTCCTCCTTCCTCTCCTCCTCCTTCTCATCCCTCCTCCGTAGCCATTTTGGCTCAAGGGGCCTGCTCCTGAACTTCCAACCTCGCTCGAGAGATTGAGGCGTGTGTTATTGTTCGGATTGCTCGCTCCCAGAGTAGTGGCCAGGGGTTCGCGACCCCATGACTAAGACCCAGTATGTGCCATGCCGGCAATGCGGGTATCAGTGGAACTGGCGATCGAAGCAGTCGTGTTTCCAGTGCGGAGGCGGACTCCAACCCAGCCCCAAGACGGCTCAACCACCGAAGGGGCAATGGGCCTCGCCGCCCTCGATACCTCCATCTCCGCTTCCTCCGCAGCCAGTTTGGCCTATGTTTCCGCAGCCCGACATGTTCGGCAACCATGTGACTTCCCCTTTTGCCATGGTCCCACCCAGGCCGCCGATGCCGCCGCCTCCGCTACCTGCTGATGCGATGGGCTACGTCCAGAGGGGCAAGTTCGGCCAAGGCGGGGGGAAGATGAGGAAGAAGAATCGCAAGAAGGTGAAGAAGGACAGAGATCTGGATCCAGATGATGTGGTCATGGAGGACGCGCTCGCCGTCATCGCGCGCCGCCTCGACCCACACCTCTTCAAGGAGCTCAAGAGTAAGGTCGCACCAGTGCCCAAGCCTGTTCCCATCTTGCCCGAGACCCGTCTCAAGCAAGCAGCTGAAGCGGCACGTGCGGCCAACAAGAAGCATCAACAAACACTGCAGTGGGTCGAGAAGGCCAAGCGGCAGTGGACCGAGGCGGAGCACTACCTGGCGGACCAGGCCACCAAGCTCGCGGAGGCCGAGGCGGAGGAGGAGCGTGTGCGTGCCAGCTTGGCACCAGCGTCCAAGGCCTCGCCGCCCGCCACGACGGGCATCGACCTCCAGGCGCTGCTGAAGGGCGAAGACATCTCCATCAGCGAAGGCGATCTACTCGACTTGGAGGGCCAAGAAGATGATTATGAAGGCGCTGGAGAGCTCCTCGAACAATGGCGCGAGCGGAAGACCCAGCTCGGCGCCTTCATCAAGCAGCTCGTGACAGAGCATTTCAAGCCCATGGCCCAGCAGGTGCAGAAGGATATCGAGACCATCAAGGAGCAGCGCCAGCGGTTGCTCTCCCACAAGCGTAAGAAGTGCAACGACGGAGCCTCCGCGGCGGGCGCCCCTGCAGAGGAGCCCGAGGTTGCAGCTACTGGCAGCACGTCGGCAGCATCGAGTACCCAGCTGGGGCCGTCTCAGGAGGAGCTGGACAAGATCAATGCGCGCAAGGCGGAGTTGATCGCAGCTGGCAACGGCATGAGCAAGGGCGACGCTGCTGGGAGCAGCGGCGGCGACGCCTACGCTTGACAAGCAGCAGCCCACCCCCCTGGGCTACACCATGAGGGGGGCGCAGGAGCTCGCTGCGACAACATCGAGCCTGTGGGCGTGGCCGAGCCCACTCCTACTTCTACGAGTACGGCCACACGCGCGACTTCCTTGTCGCCTCCGGGGCCGCAGGTGTCTGCGAAGGTTGAGACTCCTGTCCCAACGACCCTTGGCTGCGCTCACGCTAGAGGGGTTTCCCCGACGACGGCGCAGAGCGGGCCGAGGAGCTCTGGGGCAGGAGAATCGGCTGGAGACCCGCGGCCGCTTGTTCCTTGCCCTGCTGTTCGTCCTGGACCCCCAGATTGCAAGGCAGGTGCAGAGAAGACGCTGAAGATCTACATGCGCAACATCACCGAGTGGGGCCCCAAGGTCGTGGACCACCTCAAGAAGGACTGGCAGCGCTACGACGTCGTGGGGCTCTGCGAACATCATTGAGGAACTGAAGATATGGACGACCTGGGCAGCGACATTGCGAAAGCTGGTTGGAGGCCAGTGTTGTCTCCAGCAATGCCCAGGGACAACATCAAGAAGGCTGGTGGAACGCTGTCGGCTGTCAAGCGAGGCCTGAATGCTCGTTCTTTCGCTCACCTTGTCGCGGATGTCTCCCAGTGCTACGGCGCCAGTGATGGCGGCAAGAAGGAGCTCGGACGCGGCCCAGTCGACTTCCACGATTTCTCGGCCATGGGTATCAGAACGTCCTGGCAACAGATTGTTGTTGTGCAAATCTACCTTGATCATGGACTTGGAGTTAGAGGCAGAAACTTGAGAAAGTTGCGAACGATAGGAGGATTTCCATCTGCACAGGCTGCCCCGTGGATCGCATTCGGAGATTGGAATGTAGAGCCTGCCGGCCTCCACACTTGGATGGAGAAGCTGGTCGCAGTGCAAGCCCCCCCTGGGAATGTGGTTATAGCGAGCTTCGCTGGAGAAGGGAGACTTTACGATTTCGCCGTCTGCTTCAAGGACCTTGCTCCCTTCGTGAGGAGCACGCAGTCAGTCGTGGGTGGCGAGTGGAGGGCACGTGCAGGCCTGCAGATCACGCTGGGCCTGAACCCGCCTGACGCTGAGCACCGCACTTGTGCGGTGCCTAGGCCTTTCCCTCATCCTCCCCTGCCCAAGCGCGCGCCCGACCCTTCCAGTAAGTCGAGTTTACAGAAGAGCAGATCTAAACCCACGCCTGTGCCAGATAATGTTTGCGTTTATAAGCTTCGACGAGGCGCCGAAGGAGCCTCAGGGTTTGGAGATGCCGAGGCCCCCTTCGACCCTTTGCCAGCGGTGGGTGAAGCTCCAGGGGGAGACTTTGAGTGCGGTTTTCCTGAGGTCGGCCAGGCCCCCGAAGACCCCGAACCCGAACCCCGGGAGCAGCCCCCGCTAGAAGAAGATCCCGCTCCGTCCTCCGAGCCTCCTCCTCCTCCTCCTGACACCCGTTTGCTAGGAGATGTTTGGGCACATGCCCATCCCGATAAGCGCGTGCTGAGAGAGATCGAGCGAGGAGCCCCTTCGGTGAGCCGCAGCTGTTTAGGGTATCTTGCCGACCCCGTGGCTTCTGAACAGCTGGCTGTGAAGTTCAGCATCTGGGCTTCTCGCATGGGGAACTTTTACTGCGAAGAGTGCGCTATCCCGCCAGAGGCTCAGCCAGCCTTTAAGGGGCGAGGCGTTATACAACCTATTCAGGTCAAGGCTATCAGCAGAACGTCCGCCCCGCTGCAGTCCGTGCATAACGATTGTAACTGGTGGGCTGTTTTAAGCTCTCATTTATCATTGCTCGGCAGAGTCATGAACAAATCAGGGTCTGATAAGACTGTAGACCAGCTGCACGCTAAGAGTTTATCCCTGGCCCCGCGCATTCCAGAATTAGAGCTGCCCTCCCTCGACAGGGGCGCCGCCACTTCTTGGAGACGCGCCTTGGGGGAGATCCCACGCTTGTCTGCCAGGCAGATTCTCCCCTTGGCCGATGCAGCTGACAGGAACTTTAATCGCGCTTCCAGAATTGCAACGGACCGCGCGTTAAAAGGTTTCTCAGATTGGGCAGAAAGCCCCGGCAGTTTAGGAGGCCTCCACACATTAACAAAGCTCAGGCCCCGCCAAACGAGCGAGGCCCTGGGCGAAGGAGGTCTGCCCACATGCACTTCTTTAGAATTGAGGAACGCACGTGCCAAGCCCTGAATTAAAAACTGGACCAGGCAAGATAGTCGAGGCCAGCTGGAGCAGACCTCTCGAGAGGTGCGCGAGAGTGCTCTGAAGGCCCCTCCTCTTCCTCCGTTGGACCCCTCTCGTTTGGATCGCATCCTCCAGAACACTCCAGAGCGCAAGTCACGTGGTTGTATCAACATTAGTGCCCGAGATATTTCATGGCTGCCGCCATCCGCTCGGTCTGAGCTCCTGGATATTTTCCACACGATGGAGGCTTCCATCTCGTGGCCGTGGCAGATGCTGCAGGCGTGGGTTGCTCTCCTGCCTAAGGATTCTGGAGCCGACCGTAGCATAGCCAGCTTTGCATATGTGGCACGATTGCGGGAGCAGATGCGCGGATATTGCACTGACCAGTGGGCAATCGACAGGCAGCGCAAAGCCAGGTTTGATGACGCTGTCAGGGGTAGCTCTGCCGTCCAAGCTGCCCTGCGCAGGCTGGTGCTTGACGAGAGCGCCAGCGAATTTCAGGTAACCATTGTATCTGCCCTTTTGGACGTTGACAGTTTTGATGACAGTTTAGGCCCCCTGTTGGTTTTGCAACTCGGTACAACGCACAATTACCCTTGCGTCGTGCTCGCCCGTAGTATCCAGTTGCACCTCGCCCCCAGATTTCTGCGGAGTTTGCGTTCTTTCTCGGTTGCCATCCTCCCGTGGTGGGCGTTGCTCGCTGGGTGCAGGTCGGCCCAGCATTTGGCGGCTTGTGTGCTGATGGACCTCATGTTTGAGGTCAACTCTCGGATTCAACCAGGGCTCGAGGCACGCGCGTGGGTTGATGACGTGAATAGCAGGGCCGAAGGCACAGCCCAGCAGGTCACATCTAGCACAGTCGAGTTTGTGCGTGAGTTTTAAGCCGGTCTTGATAACTTACGTTTGTCTCTTTCCAGCAAGTCGTGCGCCATTGCCTCATCCCCGCTCGTCGCCCAAGAAGCGGGGGCTGAGCTCGCCAAGACAGGTATCACCGTGCAGGTTTCAGGCAGTGCCCCCGATCTCGGCACCGACAGAGGCCACAATGTTAATCGTCGCCGCACCCGAGGCCTCCAGAGATGGCGTAAAGGAGTTCGGAGAGGCAACCGTATAGCTAGCCTACGTTCGCTCAAGCAACGTATTCGCCGCAAGCTTTTTAACAGGTGCTGTCCCGCAGGCCATGCACGAGTCAATTTTTTTGGGGTGGCCCCAGGTCGGCCACAGAAGTTGCGGCAGTCCGCCGCCCGTGCCGTCTGGGAGCAAAAGCAAGGCAGGTGTCTCACGACTGTGTTAGCCCTCAGGTTCGGATCCAGGGACCCTGCGGCTTTCGCCGTTATAGACATGTTGGTGGAGTGGTTCCGCTATTTGAGAATGGACGGTACCCCGATCGGCCGCCTCCAAGACGCCCGGAGGAAGATTTATAGCCGAGTCGCCACCATCCCAGCCAATCGCAGGTGGTTCAGAATCCGTGGCCCAATGTCTGCTATCATCGCCTCCCTCCTTGCGCTTGGATGGGACACTCCTGGGCTCTTCGAGTGGCGCGACTCATTCGATGAGCGCTGGGAGGCCCCCGTCCAAGACCTCCCCTCTCTCCGCGCGTTTCTCTCTTCTTACGACCCCTCCGACCTGCTGGCCGCCGTCCACAAGACTGTGGAGGTCAAGCTGTGGGCAGGCGCGTCCACCCAGCACTTGGGTGGCGGGATGGAGGAGGGCGTCGAGTTGTTCAGCTGAAGGCAGCAGCTCGCGAGGCTCGAGAAAGCCCAAGAGTTCCAGACCAGAGCTGCAGTTGAGTGTGCCGCAGCAGCGGGCATGTGGCCCAGACAGCGCATTGCAGAGCGTTGTGTTGTACATGAATTTGACCCCACGTGCCCATGGTGTGGAGGGCCCCCCGAGAGCCTCCGCCATCGTGTTTGGCAATGCCCGAGCAATGCGGACCTCCCAGAGTGCCAAGATATGCAAGATGTGGTCGGGGCAGCCGAAACTGCCCTAGACCAGAATTCAAATCTTTGTTTTTGGCTCCGAGGCATGATCCCTTCCAACCTCGCGTCCATCCCCGCCCCCCCCCCCCCCCCCCCCCCCCCCGATGCAGTTGAGCTGCGCGACGTGACCTACCCACCCATTGAAGCTAGCGGTGTTGCGACCCTCGGTGGTGGCGAGCCCCCAGCTGAAGTGGTGGGGCGTCTGTTCGCGGGTGACGGGTCTGGGGGTGCGAATGCTAAGGGCCCAAGGCTTCGGCGATGTGCCTGGGCGTGGGTCGAGCTCAACCCGAGGTCTCTGGAAGCGGAGGTCGTGCGTCGTAGGAGCGCCCCCCTGGCTGGTCGTAGACAGACCTCCAACAGGGCTGAGCTTTGGGCTCTCTTATATTGCGTGCAACAGATTTCGGATGATTTGGCTTTTTTTGAATGACTCGGCCTACGTTGTCCGAGGCTGGTTCAAACTTCTGGCGGGCGGCATGCCCAAGTCAAACCTCGATGCGTGGTTTTCCCTGGCCAATGTCGCCGAAACCAGGGCCCGAGGGATCACCGCAATTAAGGTTGAGAGCCATGTGAGCGAAGATCGATACCGCGCACTTGGACTCCCTGAGCTGTTTCGCCTTGCGAATGCCGAGGCCGATCGGATCGCCGAGTGGGAAGCTCGGGATGTGCCAGGTATTGGCCCTGACACAACCCAGAGTGTTTCGCTCTCGACGCTCTCGCCGAGCAGGTCCGTCTCCGTCTTGCTGCAACTCTCATTGCCTCTGCCCCTCAGGACAGTCGCAGTCAGAGAGAGAGGGCGAAGCCCCTCGACGGAGTTCGGAAAGCTGGCCTGAGTAAGTTAGAGAGAGCTGTGCAGTGTTCCCCACATAAGATTGGCCTTCAGTTTTTGGAATCAAGGTTTAGTTGCAGGTTGTGCCACCAGAAGCCCTCCAAGGAGGGGGTTGTGGATTGGCTGTCGACCCCGTGCAACCCCATTGATTCTAGTGCTGCTCCCTCCGCCTCCAGGTCCGCCCCGCTCCAGATCGGGAATCAGATCGTCCACCCGACCCACGCTACCCGTTTTTTTGAGCACGCCGACTGCTGGGCGTGCACATCATGCGGGGGCCTCGGTATGGACCGATCGATCCTGCTGTTGGCCCAGCCTTGCGGCCCCCTCTCCAAGAAGGGGGCCGAGAATCTCAGCAAGCTGGAGAGGGGCCTCATGCCAGGCGCGAGTGCGCGGGCCAAGGCTTTCAACAAGGCCAAGGCCCGCCCAGCCTGCGGCGGAGGGGCCCCTCCCCTCCCTCCTCCCCCTCCCCTCTGAGCTCACTGGAACCCTCGGTGCAAAATCCTTCTCATCCCTCCTCATCCCTCCTTCTCCGCATCCCTCCTCCTCTGCGTCCTTCCCCTCCTCTCTCCTCCTCCTCCTCTCCTCCTCCTCCTCTCTCCTCCTCCTCCTCCCCCCTCCTCCTCCTCCCCCTCCCCCTCCTCTCTCCCCCTCCTCTTCCTCCTCCTCCTCCTCCTCCTCCTCCTCCTCTTCCTCCTCCTCCTCCTCCTTCTCCTTCTTTCGTCGCTCGCCCCCCGCGGCCCGCCAAGTAAACCCAGCCCGCGCCCCCGCGCGCGCGCGCCGGGCTTACTCGGGGGATGAGGAGGAGGGGGGGGAGGAGGAGGGGGGGGAGGTGGAGGAGGAGGAGGAGGAGGAGGAGGAGGAGGAGGAGGAGGAGGAGGAGGAGGAGGGGGGGAAAAGGAGGGGGACACAGAGAGAAGGCTCTGGAATATGGGTTATGGGTTATACGCTTCTGGCATGTGTGTCGGGGTCTCGTGGCGCGCCTCTCGGGGGCCTCTGGAAGGTTTGACGCCGCCCCTCCGGGGCGAGGAGAAGGAAGAGGCCTCCAAGACAGCTCCAAGATAGCCGAAGAGGCTTCCAAGAGGGCCCTGGGCGGCCCACGAGGGCCCCAAGGCGGTGCCTGAGGCGCCCAAGACGACCCGAGAGGGCCCCAAGACGGCTCCAAGAGAGGCCCAAGAAGGGAAACACGAACCGAGAATCCGAGCTTTCTACCCCGTGAGGTTCTCGGGAAGTCCCAAGGCCCCCAATCGGATCCAAAAGGCCCCCAAGAAATTCCTAAGAGGGCCGACGAGGTTCCAAGAAATCTCCCAAGATGGCCCCAAGAGGCACAACTCATCGTGTTAAGATTGGGTTTTGACGGGTTTTCATGTTTTTTCTGCCTTTTGGCATCCCGATGCTCCAAGACGGCCCAAGAGGCTTCCAATCCCGCTCCAATATAAAGGAAGAGGTCTCCAAGAGACCCCCAAGACTGCCCGCGAGGGCCCCAAGACGGTGCTTGAGGCGCCCAAGACGGCCCGAGAGGGCCCCAAGAGCCCCAAGAGAGGCCCAAGAAGGGGAACGCGACCCAACAGCAGAGCCCCCCCAAAAGGCCCACAGGAGGCCGCAAGAGGCCCCCAAGTGGTCCGACGAGGACCCCAAAAGCTTCCCGAGGGCCTAAAAGGCCCCTAGGAGACGTCCAAGAGGTTTTAAAATAGCCCAAGAGAGCCCTCGATGCGCCGAAACTGCTTCCAGCAGGCCCCCGGGAGGCTTCCGGATTGTCTCAATCTGGCCGCAGGTGGCCTCAAGTCGGGCCTCCACGCAGCCAAGACGGCCACTGACGGCTTCAGATTGCAGAACCGATGCCCCCAAGGGACCCTCAGACGCCCCCCCAAGAAGCACCCAAGAGGTGCCTCCAACAGCCAGTTGACGAAGCATGCGGAACACCCCAGAAGCTCCTCAGATGCCGTCGCGCGCCTGTGCTTGATAGCGTTGTCCAAGATCGTCCAGCGCCCCCCCGGCCTGGGCTAGAACCTGAGCGCGCGCGAAGCGCGCGCGATGTTTCTAGCCCAGGGGCCCGAAAACAGCTGCCCGACACTCCATGGGAGTACCGGGGCTCATTTCCCCTTTGTTTTTATTGGGTTTCGGCGTCCCGGGCCTCGGAGGCCGCCGCGATGGTCCCGGACATTTTCCAGATCCTCGGCGCGGGCTCCAAGACCATTCCGCAGAGGGCTCCAACAGGCTCCAGGGCAGCCCAAGAGGGCTCCAAGACGGCTCCAGGAACGACTGCAGGGTCTCATTTTTCTTGTGTTTTCTGCAAGACGGCTCCAGGCAGACTGCATGTCTTATGAGGATGGCTTCCGCCTCTTGCCCCGATCATCCCAAACTGCCTGAACGGTTCCCCAAACCCAGCGCTTGCCCAAGCGCGTTCCGGACGGTCTTCGCCGGAACGCGCTGGAATGATCACGCGCTGCGGTTTCCCATGCCAACGTCCTCGGACGTGGGTGCCCTGCCACGAGCGCGTTCCGGGAAGATGCTCCCGGAACGCGCTGAAAAGATATGGCCACATCTCGGGGACGCTCCCGACACCGCTCCCCCAGCCTTTCCGGGCAGCCTCCACAGCGCTCCAGGAGGGCCCAAGACACCCCCCAGGAGCCCCCAGAATGCGAAAGGATGGCCCAAGACGCTCCCGAGCAGCCCAAGTCAGCCTTCCGACGTCTCTCGAGGCTCCCAGGTGGCCTCCAAGAGACCCCAAGAAGTCTGATAGGTATCACGGTACGGCCCGAAGAGGCCAAAGTCGTATATGTTCAATTGTCTTTTCAATGTTTTTGGCTTCTCGCGTTTTCGAGCTTCAACGGTCCAAGAGCGCCGAAGAGCTTCCCAAGACCGCCCCAAGACCACCCAAGATACCTTCAGGACGGCCCCAAGACGGGCCAAGAAGGCTCCAACACTCCCGAAGAGGCGCCCAGCACAGCCCCAGACCACCCCAGAACAGGCCCAAGATGGGCCCAAGAGCGGGAGCAGGAGGCTTCCAGAGACCTCCGAGAGGCCTCCGGGACCCCCCAGAGGCCCCCAGCACACCCCCGATCCTTGAGAGGCCCCAAACAGACCCCGACGAGGCTCCAAGAACAACCCAAGAGAGCTGCGAGAGCCGTCCCGAGAGAGCCCAAAGAGGGTAACATCGTTGATTTCCAATGGTTTTTCCTATGTTTTTCGCCTTCTCACGTTTTCCCGCTTCCAGCCCTCAAAGATCGAGGAATTGGGAAAAAGGAGAGGGAATTACAAAAATTGTGTTTCATCAAAGTGGAACTCCTACTCGGGGGTCCTACATATCCCCTGACATCTGGCCGGTACCGCGCCTCCCGGCTTCATCCGCAGAGCGAGTTTGCAGTGCGTTTAGACCTTTTTGGGACGTTTCTTTGAATTTGTCTTGGAGCGTCTTCTGGGCCTCCCCAAGAGAGCCCCACGAGCTTCCCCGAGAGGCCCCGAGAGACACAAACCCTTGATGGCCCTTTGGCTGTTCTGTGTTTATCGGCTTGTCGCAGTTTCGAGCTTCCGACATCCCAGGACGACCCAAGGCCACCAGGACTGCCCCAAGATAACAAGCTCAGAGGGCCCAAGGCGACCCCAGAGGGCTCCAAGACGGCCCAAAAGCCGCCCAAGAATGCCCAGGAGGGCCCCAGGACGGCCACAAGAAGGGCACAGGAAGGCGAACACGAACCGACAATTCGAGCCTTCCGCCCCAACAGGGCCCAGGATCTCCAAAGAAGGCCAAAAGAGGCCCTCAAGAGGGCCCCGAGCGGCAAACAGCCACTGGTTCTTTGCGTTTTCATCGTTTTGGATGATCGCCGTTTCGAGCTCCAGGCGCTCCAATCCAAGACGGCCAAGGAGGCCCCAAAGACTCCCCAAAGACGCATCAAAAAAGGCACCCAAAAGAGCTCCAAGACGGCCCAAGAGGGCTCCACGACGGCCCAAGAGGCGCACATGACTGCCTAAGAGGGCCCCAAGACTGACCCCAAAAGGGCCTAAGTGTGGGAACGCGAACCCATCATTCGAGGCTGTTGCCCCAAGATGCCCGCAGGCTCCCTTGCCCTGTCGAGCAGCGGCCGCCGATAATGATGCGCTTCGCAATGGCGGAACTGCCAGAGGCAACGGGGTACTTACTGTAAGCATGCCCTTCCGTCCAACCCCGTCCCTGATGGACAAACTTCCCACCGCCACTGCCATAGGTAGGATATGGAGGAGGAGGAGGAGGAAGAGGAGGAGGAGGAAGGGAAATAGGAAACCGAGGAGGAGGAGGAGGGGGAGGAGGAGGAGGAGGAGGAGGAGGAAGAGTAATAATAATACTATTAGTATAATAATAATGCGGCATAGAGGCGCGCCGTGTCTCTGGTTTCCGACAGGTCCGAGGCGGGGCAGGCCTGAGCAGGCCTTTGCCAAAAAGTAGAACGTAAGCACTCTAAGAGTGTAGAGGAACAGGGACAGCGGGAAACAAATATCATTCTTGCACGGCTGCCAGCCGAAGCTGGGTTTAAACCAGGAGCAAGCGAGAGGGCCTAGACAGGCCCCAGCAGGCTCAGCACAAACCCTGGGGAGCCGTCGCGCCGACGAGTCTGGGTACGACGCGCTACACGGACATAACTACCAACTGACTGTAACAGGCAGGCGGCACGGCAACAACGCGGCGGCGGTGGCAGCACCTCAAGCCTGGAACGAGACCAAGCTCACATACACGTAGAACACGGAAAGGGGGGCGAAGAGCGGGGATAACGCCATCGGCACATCGACCAGCTGGGTGGTGAGGGCGTCGGCATACTCGAAGGAGGCAGCACGCGTAGCGGGAGATCCTGATCCAAGTTGCACGCGGCACTCCCGCAAGAGAAAGTATCGCATGAGATCCAGTATGCACCATGGAGCGCACAAACCACTCAGTAGAGAGCCATGCCATAATCACAATTCAGACCGATGGGTAAACCCAGCATATTCAAATCGACCGAAGCGAATCGCAATCAAAACAAAATAATGCAGGTCGTCCCCATACTTCGACAAAATAGCAACGACTGGGTCAGGCACTCGCGGGTACTTGTCCAGTAATTGTGGCTGCGGGGACCACCGACGGCACACATCGACAGGCTTCTGAAACACCATGCGAAATTCATCAGGCGCCGATGTCACGCCCATCAGCGTCCCAGCGGTAAGTAATAACTGTATGTCGCCACCAACAGCCTCAATATGGAGTACATGGGTGTACCGACGATCCTGCAGTGACTCAGCGTCAGCATATGGTAGATACGAAGGAAAAGACACTTCATCAAATCGTTCGTGCGAGCAGCATCCGTATGCACTGGTCATGCCGTCAAAAACTGCAATATAATACTTACATTCCCTTCGAAAAAGAAACAAGCAGTAACATGCGCGGCCAGGGCCGCATTTTCACGTCGTCGATGTGCTCCGTCTGGTCTACGTTCTGGAGGCTGGGATGGATCTTCTTCTTGCCCTGGTCGTAGCACTTGGTTCTGCGGAACAGGCGCGCTTCGTCCCAGGCCCCCCCCCAGCGAAGCTTTGCAAAACCATTCCTTGCACCGCGGGAGCAGCTCCGAATACACGTCCTTGACCAGCGCGTGATGTGAGCAACATGGGGGCACCTTTGTATATGCATCTGCAAACAGCACGAACCGGCGGTAACCAATCCCACTAGGTGAACTCCAGCAGGGGACAGCACGTCGACGGGATGCCTTCTTTAGCGCAACTATCGCCCGCTCAAGACCACGGGCTCCTTTTTCCTGACAAATGTCTCGATCCGTGGGGCCCATGGGCAACATGGCATCACGTCGAGCCTCCAAGCCAGCAGGAATGATTGCAATAGCCCTAGGGCCACCACGCGCACCAGGAAGGGACATCAGATGCTTGAGCTCCTGTACGCATGGGGCATTTTTTTCTCACGGCGTTGTGCGTGTAAAGCGTGGGGCCGAAACCAGTGCCCGCCAGCCGTCTAGATAGATATTGTGCAGTGGCCAGTTGTCGCTTTCTCCACGCCACTGCCAACCCCTCAATCCAAGAAGAATGCAATTGGCGTCGCCATTTTTGCACGCGTCCTGTGAGTCGAGCAGAGCGGTCCCGAATTTGACTGTCATGGTGCAGGTGCGGGAGGCTCTGCTGACAAAGGCGACCGCTACCGTGCAAATTGATGAGCTGTCGTGCGTCTCTCCGTAGTTGCTTCATGTGTTCAACAGATAATGTTTGTGAAATGGCAAAATCTTTCATCAGTGGGGAAGGCGCTGCACATAGTTCACGGCATCCATTCTCACTCATCACGGCCTCCACATATCCAAAGCTGATAGCCTCAACACGTCGCATCTGGCGCGCAGCCTCGGCAAGAAAATCTTCACGAAATCCGAGTGTCTGAACGGCGAGGGCCTGTGAATATTTGTTCCAACAACCATCCCGTCGAGGCAGTACCAATGGTAGCAACAGCTCCACGTGCTTTAAAAAAGGGGCGTGGTCGATCAGGTAGTTGCTGCCAGGATATAGTTGCAGCTGCAGAGCCAATCTCAGCATGGCCAGGTACTTCGTCATGCAACAGCGTAGCCCAGTGGGGCCAGCAAAATGGTAACTCCACGACACGGTGTTCTTGAGCCCATGATATGCCGGCGTCATCAACACAACCGTGTCAGGACTTATGTGGTGTCTCTGGAGTACATCACGAAACCATAACCACAGTCGTGGGAAGCTCCAGGCAACAAGGCGAGGGCCCTTCCATTCACAAGCAGCAGCACGAGCACTCGACCGAACCTTTCGATGTTGGCAAGAGTCAAGTTCAAACACACGTCCATCATAATCCATTCTGCGATGTGTCAATGGTCCGATTGCAAGGTACTCGAACGCGTCGTCAGCACCGAAGAGACCGTTGAGATCCGCATACAATAGTGGGGTGAACCGATGTGGTAACAAAGCAAGTTCAACATGCAGCCAAGCCGGTGGCATATTCACAGTCTTCTTCCGAGCACCATACGCCCTGCCACCAGCAGAGGGGGGAACATAGAGGGCAACATTCGCGACATCAACACCAGTAGTACTAAATCGACACATTCCTCCCCGTCCAAAAATAGCCGCAGGTGGAGCAGATGTTTGACGTACTCTTCCTAGACGAACGTGACGTTTGTGTATGCCAATAGATACTCCAGCGCTGCGATGAGTGAAGGGTCCTTTGGTCCCCACCGAATGAGTGAAATGGTGCGTGTCCTGGGCGCAAGCCCAGGACGAAGAAGTGGAACTCTCCCGCATACGTGCCCCCGTCGGAGCAATGAACGATCCGCTCCTCATCGACGTCGAAATAGCTGCCGATCGTCGCGTTTGTATCAGCAAGCACGGATTGTAACCAATGAAAGTGCTGTGCGTAGCCGCGCAGGCGAGACACCACGAGACCATGGCGGTGCCCAGCCCTCTTGCTCGCATCAGAACTGCTGTGGGATGTACATCATCGGAGAGTGCGTGGGGTGGGCCTTTGGTAAGTCTCCAGATTCTGAAATGGGCTGGAGGGGGAAGAGGAGGAAGAGGGGGGGGAGGAGACGGCCGCCCGGCGCCTCGCCTCCACTTCCGCGAATCTCCGCCCCGATCGCGGCGAAGAGCGCGGTCAGGTCCGCGCTGCGCTGGCCCGCCGCCGTCGCCGGCTCGGCCGCCGCGGCTGAGCGCGCGTCGCCGTCGGGGCCCCCCAAGGCGAAGGGCGCGGCGTTGGAGCTCTCCTCGAACCCGCCGTGCACGAAGCCTGTCGCCCATGGGCCTGGAGGCGGGCGGCCGCGGGGCGCGCCCGCCCTCGGCCCCGCGGGCTCCGCGTTGGCCAGGCGGCCCTCGAGCTGCGCCACGCGGTCGGCCGCCGCCTCGAGCTCGAGCTGGGCCCGACCTGCATCGGCGCCTGCGCGGGCGACCGCCGATGCCGCCGCGTGAACCCTTATATATATTATTTATTTTTATAGTTTTGCATTTTTGTTGTTTCGCTTCAACCCCACAATGTTTTTCCTGCCGGGGCTGAGGCGGCGACAGCCTGCAGAAAGATTCCCCGCCAGAGTTAGGCAGGGATACAGGGCCACCTGCAGGGGCCCTGCAAGTGGAAAAGCTGCGCGGACCGCCAGCCCTCGACTGCGCAAGAGGACGGGCGGACATCAGCCAGGATGCTGGGCTGCGACGGCGTTGGGGCTAGGGGCCTGAGCTCGCCGCCGCGTGAACCCGCGCGCGGGCGCCCAGGAGGGGGCGTCGCAGCTCGGCCGCGGGAACGGCGCTGTCGTCCCCAGGCCGTCCTGGTCATCCATCTCGCCGACGACGGAGTCGCCTGCATCCTGGTTATCGACCGCGCCCTCCTGGGCGAAACCGCCGCCCTGCAGGAACTGCTCGCCGCCCTTCTCCGCGAAGACCGAACGGTTGCCGCGGGCGCCGGGGCCCTCCTCGAAGAAGGTCTCGCCCACCTCGGCGCCGAACTCGGCGACGCTGCTGCCCGGCATCTGGTTGGGGCCCTCGGGCTAGGGCCTGGCGGCGCTGTTGAGAACCGTGAACGGGACGACCCGCTCGCCCTCCTCGTGGTCCGGCTCGAACTTCTCGCCGTGGCCCTGCATCTCGCGCAGCTGCGTCTCCGCGTCCATCCCGCCGATGTCTTGCCTCGATTCCAGCCGAAGACCTTTCTGGGCATGCCGGGGCTGCCCCTTGGGCGCCATCGCAAAGGAACCGTCGCAACGGCGAGCGCGAAGAGCTACGTTTCGGCGGAGTCGATCAACTCCGCTGGGCAGCTGGCCCGCAATGGGCGTCCCAGCTCAGGCAGAACGGCCTGGGTCCGATCCCAGACCTCCCGGCTGCCGAAAAGGAAGCCGAGGCAACTGAGCAGCTCCTCGCGCTTGCAACGCGCGGCGGTCAACATGTCGGCAAGCCGCCTGATGGCGGGGTCTGCCGAGGCCATGGCCCAATCGCGCCTCGCGTTCCGCTCTGCCGCAGAGCGCGATGTGCGTGCGTCGCCCACGCCCCCCCGTAGAACCGTCGCCTCAAACAGCCGGCCCCAGACGCCGCATGCCGCGCGGGGAGATGGCGCCCCAGCGGGCTCGAGGCAAGCTTGGGCCAAAATGGCTACGGAGGGGGAGGAGGAGGGGGAAAGAGACGAGGAGGGGGGGGAGGAGGCGGGGGAGGAGGAGGGGGGCGAGGAAGAGGCAGAGGAAATGGCATTATTATTCAAAGCGACATCGGGAAATACGTTGGCGGGTGGGTGGGTGGGTTCGTGCCGACCAAACAACGCGCGGCATGTTTGCGACGTTGGGTTTTTGGGGTAAAGCGCGAGAAGACGTCGAATTTTGGCAGAAGTTCGACCGAGCGCAAATCGCAGGGCCCAGCGTGACCTCGGACCTCCAAGATGAATTCGCCAAGTGCTTCGTAGCTAGCAAACCACACTTGCGGCCCATGTGAAGATTAGCGTTCGATGGCGCGCGGCGAAGCTGAAAAGCATCACGTGCCCTTGGCGGTGCCCCCCTCCAATTCGGAGGGGGTTCTGGCGCAGGGCTGAAGCTGGTTGTTGTTTGCGGCCCCATTTGAAGATCTACCCCGGAAGCCGCGTGCCGAACGCTGAAGAGGGGGGGGGCGCTGGGCGCCCTAGAATTAATGAGCGGCGCGCGGCTTCGGAGCGAGTTGTCTGCAGCCCCTCGAATTTAGGAATGGACTGTGGCAAGTGCGTGGGTGACTTGCTTGCAAGCAAGATGCGCGGATCGCTCGAGAATTTGCCCGGGGGGCCCTGCGCCGACGCCGGGGGGGGGGGGGGGGCGAAGGGGGGGCGCGCGAGGGGGGCGCTGATGGAGAGGAAATATTCATTTCAGGGGAACATGGAATAAATGCGGATTTGCGGCTCGGGCAGGGCAAGAGAGGGGGCGCGCGAGGGGGGGCGCGGCGCGATGGGGAACATTGAATTAGGGGGAACATTGCTCCGGCGCTCCGAGAATTCAAAAGGAATTATGGTTTTTATGAGCGCGTGAGCGCGCGCGCGCGTGGTCGGGGCGGCTGGGCGGCAGGGCGGGTGGGCTCTGGGGGGGGGGGGGGGGCGGCGCGCGAGGCGGTCTCTGATTTCGTTTTTTTTTCGTTTTTTCAGGGGGGGCGGGGGGGGGGCGCGAGTGGGGGGTCATTGCAGGAGAGCACATTTCGATTTAGGAAAGACATTGCACTGGGACCCCAAGAATAAAGGCGGAGTTGTTGCTCTTGGGCAGGGCGAGAGCGATGATGCGCGATAAAGGGGGCATTGTTTGACGAGGAATTTTGAATCCGGAAAAACATTGCATTGTGATTCTGAGAGATCGGAAGGATGTGTGGTCTTGGGGCGCGGGCGCGTGCGTGCGCGTGCGTTCGCGCGCGCGTTCGCGCGCGCGGCGCGGCGCGGCGCCCGCGCCGCGGCGGCGGCGGCGGCGGCTGCGCGGGGGGGCGGGGCGCGAGAGGTGGTACTGCGCGAGAGCAAATGCTGATTTAGGATAGACATTGCACCGGGATGCCGAGAATCATTGCCGAGTTGCGGCATTCGGGCAGGGCGAGAGGGAAGGCGCGCGAGGTGGAAGATTGCATGGCGGAGTATAGAATTCGGAAAAAAACATTGCGTTGGGGCACCTCTGGTGCGTTAGCGGCGTCGAAAATTAGCCCCTGGCCCCTCCTCGCGGGGTCCAGGCCGGCATTTTTTGTGACCCATACTGCGCGCGGGGTGTCCCGAGAGGCGTGGGTCTGTTTTTCCCATGCGCGGCGCGTTCCTGGGGGTCGTCTCGGCAGCGCTCGCACTGTTTGGGCGAAGCTCGGGCCCTCTCCCCGAGGCTCCACGACGACCCTGGAGAGGCCCCGCAAGGGCCCCAAGACGGCTCCGAGAGAGCTCATTTCTTGGGACCCCCCACGCGACAACTTCTGGCCCGAAGCCTGCCCGCGCACCCCGCCGCGCCCCCCGCCGAGCTCACCCCACCAAATCTCAATTTTTGGCCCCCCCCGCGCGACAATTTCTGGCCCGAAACCTACCCGCACCCCCTACCGGGCCCCCCCACCGCGCGCCGGCACCCCCACCCCACCAGAGCTCAGTTTTTGGGACCCCCCACGCGACCACTTCTGGCCCGAAACCTATCTTTACTTCTTATGATGAAACACGCCCACATCCCCACCCAGCCGGCCGATAGCAACCCCGCCGTCCGAAATTCAAAAAACGCTACGAACTCAACTTTTGCTCGCCAACATGTCGTCGAGTTGCGAAAGGTGTAACAGGAACGGGACGGAGTGGAAGCGGGTGGTCGCGTCCTACCCGCCCAAAAAACAATACAAAATCAACGTTTTTCTTGACAGCGTGGATTTTCTTGTTGTCGACGCTGCGAAAAGTGCAGCAGGAATGGGGCTCGGCGCGCATCGCGCGCGGACGCCTGGCCAACCCTATGCGGGACCACCCGTCCTACCCTTCAAAAAACATAGGAACGTCGACGCTTTTCTTGCCAACATGTACTTTCTCCTCGTCGGCGCTGCGAATCGCGCAGCGGGAATGGGTCGCGGCGCGCATTGCGCGGGGACGCCTGCTCGTCAACATGGACTTTCTCGTCGTCGACGCTGCGGCCCGTCGGGTTAAAGAGCTGGGCGGGCGGCAAGTCATGATGCCTCAATCAAGTGCGGTTCGCCGCACGTCGCGCGCTGGACAGATTATCGCCGACGAAGCAACATGAGAGGCCGGAGCGGGGCGCGGCGTGCATCGCGCGCGGTCTTGTTTCTCGCCGACGTTGCTCAATACGCGGCAGGAGTATGACGCAGCTCATGTCGCGCGCTGAACGTCTAGCCGCCCACGACATCAGGTGAGCGCCAGGCGCCGGGCGCGACGCACCTGCTTCTGATGTTGCGGGAGGGCGGGTGGGAGTGGACGGGGCCCTCTGGCTCGTTCGAGCTGGCTAACTTCAACAACGCCCCCCACCGCGCCCCCCGCTGCGCCCCGGCACGCCCGCCCCACCTGAGCTCAGTTTTTGGGGCCCCCCACGCGACAATTTCTGGCCCGAAACCTACCAACACACCCCGCCGCGCCCCCCACCGCGCCCCAGTATCCCCACCCCACCAGAGTTCAGTTCTTGGGACGCCCCACGCGACAATTTCTGGCCCGAAGCCTACCCACACACACACCACTGCGCCCCCCACCGCGCCCCGGCACCCCCACCCCACCAGAGCTCAGTTCGCGGGGCCCCCCACGCGACAATTGCTGGCCCGAAACCTACCCACGCACCCCACCGCGCCCCCCACCGCCCCTGCACCCCCACCCCACCAGAGCTCAACAGTTCTTGGGACGCAGCACAAGACAATTTCTAGCCCGAAAACTACCCACACACCCCGCCGCGCCCCCCCACGGGCCCCGGCACCCCCGCGCCACCAGAATTCAGTTCT